>VXBI01006659.1:77068-163398 GCA_013397375.1 Toxostoma redivivum | reverse complement strand
CATGCGTGGGTGCGTGTGCATGCACGGGTGCGTGTGCATGCACGGGTGCGTGTGCACGCGCGGCTGCGTGTGCACGCACGGGTGCGGGAGCGCGTGCACGCGCGCGTGCATGACCTTGCACGGGTGCATGAGCGTGCACGGGTGGGGGTGCATGTGCGGGTGCATGTGCATGCACGGCTGCATGAGCGTGCACTGGTGCGGGTGCACGCCCGCCTTGCCCGGGGGGTCGCCGCTCCCGGTGCAATTCCCGGTTCCGCCCCCGGTGCATTTCGCGGTGCAATTCCCGGTGCATTTCCCGCTGGCGCTGCAGCAGCCGGGATGAGCGAGCCCCTCGCCTGCCTTTGGCACGGCCGGGAACAAGGGGGGGGGTGTTGGAGGAGCAGCTGCAGCCGGGGCTCATCGCGGGGTTAAAGCAAAACTTTTAAACAAGTCCGCGAGGGAGATGAAAGGTGAAACTGGAGTGGAGTTACCAGGAATTAAATATATACCTATGTTTCCATGGGAAAGTATTGTTCTGCTGCCAGCGCTGAGATCATTTTCCACCCATTTCTCTCCCCCCCCTTCCCACCCCCCTTTAATATTTGGTAACTTTTGGTCAGCGGCAGCAGTGGGGTTTGTCACAGCAGCACGCTCCGAGCGTGCAAAAAGGCTGGAATGGAGCGTTTGGGAAGTGCAGGAAGGCTGGAACTGTGCTTGGGAGCTGCAAAAAGGCAGGAGTGGAGCATTTCGGAACTGCAGGAACGGCAGCGTTCAGGAGCTGCAGAAGTCAAGAATTCAGGAGTTGCAGAAGGGCAGGAATTATGCATTGTGGAGCTGCAGGAACTGGGCATTTTGGAGCGCAGAAGTTGAGAATTTAGGAGTTGCAAGAGGGCAGGAATTATGCATTCTGTAGCTGCAGAAGTTGAGAATTTAGGAGTTGCAAGAGGGCAGGAATTATGCATTCTGTAGCTGCAGAAGTTGAGAATTTAGGAGTTGCAAGAGGGGAGGAATTATGCATTCTGTAGCTGCAGGAATTATGCATTTTGAAGTTGCAGGAATTGAGAATTTTGGAGTTGCAAGAGGGCAGGAGTTGGGCATTTTGGAGCTGCAGAAAGGCAGGAATAGAGCCTTTAAGAGCTGCAGGAATTGGGCATTGTGTAGCTGCAGGAGTTGAGAATTTCGGAGCTGCAAGAGGGCAGGAATTACGCATTTTGGAGCTGCAGAATTTGAGATTTTCGGAGTTGCAAAAGGGCAGGAGTTGGGCATTTTGGAGCTGCAGGAATTACGCATTTTGGAGTTGCAGGAACTGATAATTTAGGAGTTGCAAAAGGGCAAAACCTGGGCGTTGAGGAGCTGCAAAAGGGCAGGAGCTGAGCCCTGAGGAGCAGCGGGAGGGGCTTTGGGAAGGGGACAGCAGTGATTTATTTCTGCCAGCGCTTCTCTTTGCTTTTTAACTCGCTGCTGGTTCCGGACTGGCTCTGCCTTGTGCCCTTGCAAGGGCGGGGGTGGGGAGGGCAGGGTGGGAGGAGGTGGCGAATTTAATATTGCAAAAATGCTGCGGGAATGCAACAGCCCCTGCAAGAGCAGGCGGGGAGAGAGAGCTTTAGGGAGGAGTTCTGCGGCCATTCATTGTGAAAATAGATGCCCATATGTCAGCGAGCGGCCACACAGATGCAGCTTTTGGGAGCTTTTTGAAGTGCTGGGGTTGGATGTTGCAGCTTGGCTCTGCCTGCATCCTGCAGCCCTCGCACATATTTGGGATTTTGGGGGTGAGAGGCAGCGCGTGGTGCAGCGGGGACAGGTCCCAGACTGGGTTTGGAGCTGCCTCGTGTTGTGGCTGTTTATTTATTTATTCAAACTAAGCCGTCTGTGAAGCCTTCCACAATTTAATCCATGCAAGGGAGAGGACGTTGGGAAGGAGGTGCCTGCACGGCTCCTGCCACACAGTTTTCATTTGTGAAAGAAAAATGTAAAGTTGTTGTATAATTTATTCCTAATTTGGGTTTGCAGTCATCTTTTCCAGCCGAGCAGGGAACTGTAAAAGTTTCCAA
This sequence comes from Toxostoma redivivum, assembly GCA_013397375.1. Classification (NCBI taxonomy): domain Eukaryota; kingdom Metazoa; phylum Chordata; class Aves; order Passeriformes; family Mimidae; genus Toxostoma; species Toxostoma redivivum. The sequence goes on along the minus strand of VXBI01006659.1, from coordinate 161,368 downwards.
TGCAAAGAGCCAAGGAAGTTTGATAATGCAGGATTGAACCCGGTGGTACCCAGAGCACTCTGCCCCTGGCAGGAGACCCTGGGGGGATCAGGGGGGTCCCCAAAAAGCCTGGGGTGGCAAAGGCTGAGCGTGCAGAGGCGGTGACAGGCAGGGACCTGTGCTGGTGGCCCTGCAGGAGTGTGCTGAGTGTCCCCCACACTCCCCAGCACCGGCCTTCTGCGTCCTCCCCAGTACCAGGAAAAAGGGAAGATGGAAGGAGCCAACCCACAAAACATGATCTCAATGAATGGCATCATTCTTGACTCCCTTTCCCGTCCTCCTCGCTCTCTGCAGCACCAGTGCCTGCATTCCTTGCACACATAACTTTTCCAAGTTCAGCTGTTGGGGCTGAGCTTCTGCTCAGGAAGGGGTTTCAGCTCGGGGGTTTGCACCAGAGGTTCTTTGGGATAATCTGCATTTTGGGATCGACTTTCATGTGTTGCACAGGAGATTCCTCAGCAGCTCTGGAAAATACAGCCCAGAGCCCCAGCCAGCTGCTGAGCCCTCTCCCTGCTTTGAATCCTTTCCAGAGTTGTTGGGAGAATTTGCCAGAGATTAATTTTTTTTTTTGTTGCAGCGTGTCAGGAGAACATGTGAGCAGCAGAGTTGTTCTTATCCTCTGCAAGGAATCCCACCTGGTTCAGGGGACTCTACCTGTGCTATGCAAAAAATGAGAGGGGGGGGGGAAATCTGCTTCCTGCACAATCTGTAAAGGTTAAAACTCTCCCTGGAATTCAGAAACACCACTTTTCTTCTGGCCCTTTCTGCAGCAGCGATGAGCAGATGCCTCCAGCGTTGTGCTCGTGGTTCTGAGCCGGGTTACCTGTCCCCTGATGGGCTCCCTGAGGCTCCATCCAAATACAAAACACACCTGGAGCCAAAAGGCACCCTTACATTTCACCCTGTGCTTGTTCCTACCCTCATTCCTTCCTTTAAGCTGCAGACTGGTATTTTTTGTTGGATGTAGCAATCCATAGCAAATCAGCTTTTCCTGAGCACAGCAGGTTCCTGCAGCCTATTCCTCACCTTCAGAGATGAGGCTGCTCTGGCCAGGAGGGCCTTGATGGGAGCTCAGAAGTTGAGTTGTTGCCCAAATCCAGCCCATTTGGCTGTCATGACTAATAGGATATTATTTTGGAAGAGGAGGGGGGGGAAGAAAAAGTGGAAGTCCAAATTCACATCAAGCCAAGCACAGTTTGAGGCTGTAAATCCAGACTCTGGTGACAGCAGATACGTTCAAGTCTCCCAGATTCCTTGCAACATGGGAATTATTCCCTGGCAAAGCCCACATGGGAGAAAACACCTGCAAATATGCAAATTTCTCCATTGAAATAAGGAAAGGGACGGGGGAGCAGTATCCATGAGAGCACTGATTCATAAATACCTTGAAATGATATTTAAACTAAGTGTTGCTGCCTGTTGATCTCACACCTAAGCCTCAGACTTTTGTTTCAAATACAATTTTCAGTGCTCCACCTGCAAAGGGAAGCTGAGATTATGAGCAGCACATCCCACGTGATGCTGGCTGAGCATGCACCCTCTGGACTTTGACCAAAGGCCCTGCACCTACTCCAAATACCACAATTTTATGGGAAACACTCTTTTTTTTCCCAGCCAGAAGTCTCAGTGGAGCAGCTGTAAAGCTGAAATGTTCGTTGTTGGTGTTTTTTTTTTTTTTCTGCAGCCCTAGGTAGGTGGCAGGTTGTTGCTGGTGTAAGATTAACCTGCAAGCAGCTCCTGTGGGTTGTGCAATGTGCATTTTGCCTCATCAGCACCACCTCAGCTTCTCCCCACTCACACACTCCCATGACACAGGCACTTGGCAAAGGGCACAGTGAGCAGAGCCGGGGCACAGTCAGCCAGGTGCAAGCCTAGCAAAGCCTGGACTAGCAGCAAATTCCAGCTTGAGTTGTTGATTTCTTTTTAATTAATTTTTTTTTTTAGGGTGCCGTGTTGAATTAGTTTAGGTGCAGTGCTGGAGGTGCCTGCTTTGGGTTAATAGTGGGTAAACGTTTATAAAGAGATATAAAATGTTTATTAAGAGATATAAAAACCTCATGCAATGCTAGGCTGGAGGAATTGCCCAGTTTGGAAAGGGGAAAATGTGGTTGGGGCAGGAAGTGTTTTGCTGTGCCCAGGTGTGTCAGTGGAGGTGAGACACCTGGGTGAACCCTGCCCTGGCCCCATGTCCCAGCGGGTCAGGGAGCAGCTACCCAGGCTCTTGGTAAGGATGGGACATCAATATTTAAAAGCCCCAGCTAGAAGCAGTTTTAGCAATAGAAGTGCTAAGTTGCAGGAATGAGGAGCAGAGAGCTGGGATCTCCTGCCAGGCTCTCAGTGCCACCCCTGGCTCCTTTTTGTTGTCTCAGTCACCAAAACCTGGGAGCTTCCTTAGGGGTGAATTCCCTCCCCTGACACGTCCACAAGCTGCTGAGGTGAAGCAAATGATGCTCCATGAAAACCACAGGAGTAATTTGGAGGGATGAGACACTTCATGGGACGTGGTTACAGCAGGTTTGCACATTCTGGGTCCTGTAGTTGAAAATACACAAGATGACTAAAAAGTTGCCTTTTTCCCCCAAACAGTGCCTGTGTTTGTTGTCACTTGGGCTTTTTCTCTTTCTGAAAAGAGCTGTGACAGCACCTCTAGAAGCCTTTCTGAAAAGGACTGAAAACCAACACACCTGAAAAAAGCTCTGATCCCTTTTTTAAGCTGGAAAAAGAAGAATAGCGTGGGAGTTTTGTCAGCACAGGAGTGAGGATGCTTTTCCAGCCCTCTGCAAACGCACTTGGAGGCCCAGAGCTTCTTAGCCTGGTCATTGTGATGATTCCCAGCCCTGCCCCAAGGGATTCACCCCATGAACTTGCATTCCTGATGCTGCTCCAGAGGCAGAGCTGTGCCCCTCACAGGCAGTGAGAGCACACAGGGCAGGTCACAGCTGTGGTGGCAGCAGGTGGCACAAGCAATTCTGAGTAAGAATTACTCACCAGGAGTCCCTTCCTGCTGTCACTCACGTTTTAGGGGACCATTTTGGGGTGCATTTACAGGTTGGCAGCGTGGCCACCAGCAGCATCATTAGGTGGAATGTTGAGTCAGCCTCCAGTGGCCAGAGAAATTGCAGGAGTGTTCTTTTCATTTGAGAACTGGACAGAGCTATAATTAAAAAAATAAAAATCTGTTTCATTACCTGTGGAGTTCCTTAGCTCCCTTCCTTAGGGCCTGTCTGGGAATAGTTGAAGGGATTAGCATTATCAGCTCGAGCAGGGGAGCAGATCCAGGAGGCTGGAGCTGTGCCATGTCAGATACTCTGCTCTGGTGGCCAAGTGGTGAAGGCCACTCGGTGCAATTTCCATATCTGCTCATTGCGCAAAAGGTTGGGGATTTTTATTTTTTTTTTTGCTTTTGTATTCCAAATCCACACTATTCTGCACTTGACAAGTGTGAATGGTAAGCTGACTCCTGCTCATGGCCTTGGCTCAGTAAAGAGCAGTTTGGAGAGGAGAAGTCTGAGGTTGTTGCTTATAGGGCTTTTTCTTGCCTCAAAGCCAGAATTAAACCTATCCTTCAAATCTGCCCATCCTTTTAAACTGGGGATTCCAAGGGTTCATCCCAGCAGGGAGGTCTGGGGTGCTAAAGCATTTCTGAGTCATCCTTCCTTTGGACATGGTGCAGGGAGATGCTGAGCATCCTCTGTGGGAGCTCCGAAGCCACTCATGCATCCTGGTGCTGTCAAAGCTGTGGCAAACCCCTCTGGATCTGCATCCCATCCTCAAGCAGGAGCCTGGATTTGCAGGGCAGGGTCAGGGGTAGGAGCTGCTCTCCTGCATCCCCCAGTTGCTGTTGGAGCAGTGCCTGTGGCTTGTTGGGCTGCAAAATCTGAGTCCTGTGAAGCCCCATGCAAACAACCTCTGCAGCTGGGGTAGGGTTTCAGATTTGTAAGAGAAAAAGCATTTTTTTTCCCCTACTCAAGCAGGAAAACTTCAGAGAGCTGAGCTGATCCAGTTTCTTGCTGGTGCTGTTTTGTTAGCCTACTTAGCCTGCAATTTTATAATCAAGGCTGGGTTTTCTTAGCCTGCACCCAGGCAGATCAAAACTCGTGAGAAGAACTGAAGCCCGAGCAGCAGCCACTCACATGAAAACATTGGGGGGAAAAAAAAAGAAAAAACCCAGCAGAAGTTGCAGATGAGATGCCAAAGATAAGGCAGCAATAGAAAATCAGTGCAGGAGTCAACACTTGAGTGTGTCTGCAAGAAGAGGCCTTTAATGAAGGCTGAATCAGCACGGACTTGGGAGCTGCTTTTGAAGGAGAATCTTTCTTCTAAAGATTTCTAAACAAAAATAATGTAATTGCACTCAATGAAAAATGCTTATCAGTGCCAAATGGCCTCAGAGCAGCACGTGGATGCTCTGTGCCAGTCACAGGCATCGTGGTTTTGTGCCTGTGCTCATCCTGCAGTGGGGCTGAGCCCCGACTTCCTCACTGGGGGAGGTTTTCAGCAGGGCTTATTTCACACTCCAGCAACAAGTTATAAAAATTACAGCCTCACTCTATGGTATCATTCCTCTTATGAATGTTTATTGCTTCTCCAGTAGTTCAAGGTCAGATATAGAAAATGACTCAAAAGTTCTTTTGTTGTTCTGACAGCTCTAAAGTGATGGAAGGCCCAATCCAGCAAAGACAAACCTTCCCAGAGAACTGGTACCAAAAGGGAAGGGAGAAAGAATATTTTAAAGGCTAACCCAGCATGGTTACTGATATTTTAAAGTAGGTTTGGATTAGATATTAAGAAAGAATTATTTCCTGTGGGGATGGTGAGGTGCCAAGAGAAGCTGTGGCTGCCCCTGGATCCCTGGCAGTGTTTAAGGCCAGGTTGGACAGGGCTTGGAGCAGCCTGGGACAGTGGAAGGTGTCTCTGCCTGTGGAATGAGATGGGCTTTAAGGTCCCTTCCAACCCCAGCCATTCCATGACTGGGTGATTCTTTCCCTGGATTTGCTGTGTTCTGTCTGCTCTCAGCATCTCCCGTGTGCAGCAGAGCCTGCTGGAGCCCCTGCACGTAGGAGGGGAAACAATCCCTGCCACAATCCCTGCCAGAGCAGGGCACACGAGCTCAGAAGGGCCTTTGGCAGGGTTTGTGCAGCAGCAGGCACAGCCCTGGGCACGGCTCCTTCTTGCAGGGCACCTCTCCAGCACTGGCAGCTGCCCCCGAGTTAGAGCCACACTTCCCAGCTTGGATTTCAGCACAGCCCTTTTTCCTGGGGCTGCTTTAATTGCCTGCAATTAGGGTCTGCAGTGCTGCAAAAGTATGAAGAAATAAAAGCCAGTCTGGCTTTGTAAGAGCTGGGATTGATTTCTTCTCTCAACCAGCTGATGCTGTGACCTTTCAGAGAGGAGCTGTCAGCCTGTGGCTGTGGGGTTGGTGCATGTGACTGCCCAGGGTTAAAGCACAAATGTGGGGTGTTTATTGTGGTTCTATCCAAGGAGAGCAGCACCTGTGGGAGCTGAGAATAGCTGAAGGAAGAGACAGAGACTTTACACGCTGTCATCAAAACGCCAAAACCCCTTTGGGCTAAGCTACATCTTAAGTAGATTTGTTTAAGCACTTGCCAAAAACGCCTGGAGCAGAAGTCCAGGGCACAGCACGGGGCTCTGGCAGCCCTGAGGGGGCAGGGGTCACCCCAAGCCCTGCAGGAGGAGGTCAGGGTCTGGCCAGATGTGTGCCAGAGGTGCAGACTCAGGTCTGACCCTGATCTCCTCCCAGCTTTGGCAGGAGCAGCAGAGCAGGGAAGCTGCTGTGCCTAAATCCGGGCACCACCGAAGTTTGGGATGTGGAGATGCAGATAAACCCTGCAGCCAGCCCCCTCTTGCAGGTTTGCTGCTCTGAAGAGAAAGATGCTGCTGGTTAATGCAGAAGTTCCCTGCCAAGCAGACCTTGGTACTTAACTGTGTTAATTAAATGCTTTCAGAAACCACAAGATTGACCTTCACTGCTTGCCCACAGATTTTTCTCTCATTTAACAAGCACAAGGTTGTCAGAGTAGCCTATTAAAGGAGAAGAAAGGCAGTGCTCTAATATTGTTGGGTTTTGACCTGTTCCAAAGTGTTTTCTGCTTTTTAACTCCTAAGAGATGAAAACCACAATCTCCTAACAACCTACCAGGAAAAACCAGGCTGAGACAAGGAGTTCTTGGCTGAAATAAGGCATAAAATGTGATAAAATAATGAACATACTTGAAATTTAAGTTTTTTAGGTATCTATGTAATATGCCAAGACAGCTATCATATCTACAGGTCCTTGTGCAGGCAGAGAGCTCTGCTCTGTGACATGGAATTGTCCTTTGGGAGAGACCCTCTAGAAAAAAATACAGGAAAATAACACAGGCCCTGACTTCTCTACCTTTCCCAAGGACACCAGCAATTTGCTCATTGCTAATAAAACTTTGGAACATCTCTGCAGAAAACTTGGATCCCTGCCAAGCAATCAGTTTTATAAATTAACCAAAAGAGCAGATTGTGCATTGCATGGAAGGACATCCCACATCCCCAAGCAGCCCCTGACAGCAGCACTGGAGCTACAGGGAGAGCCCAAAATAGCCACTGGCAGCTGGGGAGGGTGACACAGGGGCTGCATTCAGGGGTGGGGAGAAACCAGTGGCTTTCTGGAGACAAGAAATGAAAAAATTCTTCACTGAAGGAGTGATTGGGCACTGGAATTCATGCCCAGGGAGGTGGTGGGTCCCTGTCCTTGGACATGTTCAGAAGAAGCCTGGAGCTGGCACTCAGTGCATGGTGTAGGTGCTGAGGAGGTGTTAAGTCATGGGTTGGACTTGATGATCTCAAAGGTCCTTTCCAGCCTGGTTCATTCTGTGCTTCTGTGGAATGAGACCAGGCAGAATTCCCAATGTTTGGCAGAGAGAGGGACCCCAGGGCTTGCACCCCTGCAGGTCCCTGTGGGGTGACAACAAGGAGATGTGCCCTGGGATTGTCCCCAGCTCAGAGCCACCTGAGCTGGGCAGCACCTCAGGCTTCCTTCAGCCCCATTCATGTCATCAGGCAGCTTCCTTTAGAGCCAGCCATGCCATTTTTTCCCCTTATTTTTTATTTTTCCTTCCCCTCAAAAACATTTGGTGCTTCCCCCGCAAGGAATCAGGAGCTGTGTCTGATAAGGGGCTGGAACAGCTTCCTGCAGTAGGAGAGAATTCCTCCTCTGGCTCTTCCTGCACGGAGCCAGAACAATGCCAGCGCTTCCAGCATTGCTTTACCTTGGATAATCTCATTTAGGGTCCGTCCTGTGTGAGCATCTCCTGCCAGGGGGGATTGCTTTTCCAGCAGTTTGCTTTAAAAAGGTTTTTTTAAAAGACATTGCCACAGCAGAAAGGCAGGAGCAATCCTGAGGTTCACTCAGGGCTGATGCAGAGCAGGGCATTTTTTTGCTTTTCCCTTAAAGGAGAGGCTAAAGAGGATTTTTTTCATGTCCTCATGCTGAAAGTGGACGTGGTGAACTGAGAGCATCCAAGTCCTGCAGGACTCAGTGGGACTGAATGTGCTTGCTTGGGGTTGAGCACACACATGGAGGAATTTACAAGGTTGGGGTGTATTTTGTCCTGGTTGCTAAGTGGAGTGGACATTATGGATCTGTGTTGATGATTTATGTCATCCTGCTTCTCTTGGTTACTTTTTTCCCCCATTTCTGCTTTCTTTTTTTCCCCAATTCTGCTTATCTGCTCATGCACATGGGAAGCAGTGTCCTTTTTGGGAGTGTGTGTGTAGAAGTGAAACTCCAGCCTCAAACCTCACGTGAGGAGTTCTGTGGAGGCCTTGACAGAAAGGCTCATGAAGGGAGGTTTGTATTTTCAGCTTCTGCTTCAGAAGGCTGGATGGAGAGATGTGACCTGATGTGCTCTGATCCATGTGGAAATATGCCGAGAGAAAAAAAATCTGCCCACTTGTGTCATTTATTGGGAGGACAAGGCTTGCTGTCACAAGTCTGTCACAGTGCTGTGCTGTCATGGATTTCTTCAGTGTGTTTTCCAAATTGAGATAAAATAGCAGGATAAAAACTGGAGAAAGGCTTTTGTTCTTTTTGTATGGCTTGTGTTCTTTATGTGCCAAAGCAAGCATGTGCTCTTCAGCCTGGAGGAGACTGAGGAGAGATCTCTGCAATCCACAGCTTCTTCCCAAGGTGCAGCTCCAGTCTCTGCTCCGTGTGACAGGGGCAGGACCTGGGCAATGCTGGAGCTGTGTCAGGGGTTTTGTTTGGATTTTAGGGAAAGGTTCTTCCCCCAGAGGGTGCTGGCACAGCCCTGAGACTGCCAGAGCTTCAGGAGAGTTTGGACAGCGCTGCCAGGGATGCCCAGGCTGGGATTTTTTGGGTGTCTGTGCAGTGCCAGGAGCTGGGCTGGATAATTTGGAGTCTCTTCCAGCACAGGGTGATTCTGAGGAGGTGTCTGCCAGGTTGAGCTCTCTGACCTCTGGTTTAAACAGGTTGGAACTTGAAAGAGCTTCCCTGGAGGCTGCATCTACCTTGCCCTGCACAGCCTGGAGCTCCTAGAGCCTTCCTCCTGTGCCAGGCTGCCCTGCCCAGGTGTTGGCAGCACCTCACCTGCTGCCCGTGGTGCTGGGGGAGCAGCTCCAGTCCTTGCTCTCTGTGGGCAGTGCCATGGGCAGGAGGGCAGGTATTGCCAGAGCCCCTGTGCTGGAGCCCTGCCTGGTGCCAGGGCTCACAGGGATGCAGGTTTGGTTTCCCTGCAGTTCCCTGGGAATGGTGTTCCTGGGTGTTTTTACAGCAACACCTCCAGGCTTGCTGGAGGCATTGCCAGCAGAGGGAGCAGGAGTTGGTTCCTCCCCTCTGCACTGGTCAGAACTATAAAATACCATCTTTAATAACTGAGATATAAAAATAAGCAGGTAAGCTCCTGCATCGTGAAAGGATAGCAAGAGAGCTGTGTGATGCTGTGGCACAAAGGCAAGATAATCAAAGCCTTGACCATTTTGGAACTTAATTACAATATTTGGCTGAACCGTTGCCAAAATTCCCTGTGACAGATTGCAAGGAAGCAGATCCTTTCCTTCCATGCCAGAGCTGCTGGTGCTGTGGTGTTCCTCTCATGCAGGAAAACTGGGCAGTTTCCACCTCGTTTCTGACCTTCAGATGAGTTAACACAGCCCTCCTGTTCATCAGGGCCTTCTGCTGAAGGTGAAGATGCTCAGTAAAGAAATGGCTTGTGGCACATTCCTCTGTTTCCGTGGGTATTCCCATTTGGCTGTAAAAGTTATTGATATTTAATAACTCAAAGCATGACCAAATCAATGTGCAGTTTTCTCTCTGTGGAGCACAAATGGCCCATTTCATCCCAAGGTATTTTTACTCATGAGCAGAAAATGATAATTCCCAAATTCTACATGCAGAGCATCAGCAGGAGATGTCTGCTAGCAGTGTAGTTGAAATGTCCACATTTACAATATGCTGAGCAAACCCAATCTGTGCTTGGTAAAACAAGACTCCTGTGGCTGTATATAAATAAAAACGTACCTCCCATTGCCCTGGTTGGATTTTATTCCAGCCTGCTGTGAGGGTGGTGGCACCAGGACAGGGATCCCACAGGGAAGGTGCTCAGTGAACAAAAGCATCTCTGGGGGGGAATGGGGCTGCATTAGGTGTGGGAAGCAGGGGCTGGAGGGTAAATCTCTGTGCATGCTCTTGTGGGGACAGTGACACCCCAGGCCAGTCCTTCCTGACCCTGTCACACCCTTGTGCTATCCAAGCCCTGCTTTTCCCAGGTTTAAACCTCCTGGCTCCTTTTGGCTGGACAAGGCTCAGCACTTGCCCGGCATCAGGAGGGTGGTGGTGAGGAGCCTCCCGTGTCCCTGTGTGGGGTGTCAGGCTGTCCCTTTTGGGGCTGGAAGCAGCTGCTGCAGCTAAGCCAGGAGTCTGGCACTGCCTTTACACCCTGATCTTAGGCCAGCCTTAATGGGAGAGTGAGCTCAGGCTGAGCACGTGCTTCCATCTTGGCACAGCAAAGCACAGAGCCCTCCCAGCTGTGCCAGCGAGCGGGTGGCAATGTCACCTTCCTTCTCCAAAGCCACTTGCATTTCCCCAGGAAAGCTCCAGACAGCTCCAGTTCCCAGCCCTGGGTGCTGGCACTGCCAGCCTGTCTGCCCCTGCAGTGGGGCACAGGCAGGAGCTGGGCTGTGTTTTTGGGAGAGGTGTGGCTCTGCTGCAGAGATCCCACTGCGCTGTTTCAAAACCTCTTTGCAAGATCTGCTGGGAGAAAATCCCAGCTGCAGCAAGCATGTTAAAAACCTGAAAAGAAATATCAGAACTGGAGAGAGACCTGAAGCAAAACTGTGGCTGTGGGGTGTCTGATGTGAGTGTGTCTTGTCACCCTAAGAAAATTGGGATTTGAGGCTTCACATGGCAGTGAGGAAAGGAGTTGGATTTGATGATGTGGGTCCCTTCCAAGTCAGGATATTTATCATTGTATGGGGTGGGTACTTCACTGCTGGGAGCAGTGAGTTTGGGAAGTACAGAAGTGTTTGTAGCTGGGCTGGAGGTTGTGGATTTGAGGGAAATCCTGCTCCCCCTGAGGCAGGTGGAGCTTTTGTGTTAAATATGGGACAGTTGCTGCTGCCTGCTTTGGATTTGTGTGGGAAGTTGATCAGAGTCCCGTGGTCACTCACAGTGTTGGTCAGAGGTGAAAACCTGGTGGATAAAGGGAAATAAAAAAATCAAGTGGAGTGCTGGGAGTGATGCATCGCCTGCAGCATCCCCTCAGCTCACATCCTGGTCTGGGAGCTTCATCCCCTCATCCATGGCAGGGGCCCTTGGGAGACTTTTTAGAGAGCTGAGGAGCAGAGCCAGGCACAAAGGCTCGGGTGAGCCACGGTGCAGGAATATTTGGGAAGCTCTTGGCCCTCTGTGCTGCTTTTGCACTGCTGGCAGGTGTGGGAGGTGTCTGTGCCCCTGCCTGCGTGTGCCCTGTGCCTGGGCAGAGCCCATCCCCTGCTCTGCCNCATGCCCAGGTGCTCTTTGGCACAGGGAAATCAGACAGGGAGGCAGTGGCAGTGAAAGCAGCCTCATCCTCCAAATCCTCCTGCACAAAAGCTCTTTTGTTCCCAGGGTGAATTCCAAGAGCTTTTCTCCAGTTTTGGTTCCAGCAAACTCCCACTGCAAGGAGACAGGCGAGGGCTGAAAACAAAGTGGCAGCAAAATGAAAAGTCCCTCGTGAAAAAACCTGGCCAGGGCTGGAGGATCTTTCCTAACAGCATCCCTGGCCTGCAGCTCCTGAGGATTTCCTGATTTGAGATAAGCAGAGAAGAAAACAGGCTCAGGGATGGGGAGGCAGTGAAGCCAGTGAGCCTTGGCAGAGGGAAAATGGGGATGTGATTTATGGTGTGCTGGTGCCTGGGGGAGTGCCTGCCCCATCCCCGGAGCTCCAGTGCTGGGATTTCTCATGATGTGGGGGAAGGGGAGAGGCCACGAGGCTCCAGTGGGCTCTGTGGGATCTCCGTCACCCTCACATCTTTCCCAGAGCAACAGGAGGATGTGGCTGTCCCACTGCTGGAAGGCACAAGGGATGAAACCAGCTCCAGTGACCAGGAGGAGCAGAAAACCAGGTGATTTGGGGGCACCTCCTGGACCCCAGTAGGAAATCCTACTGAGATTTCCCTGAACCTTGGCTGAGTGTTTCTTGAGCTTCCCTGACATGTAGCTGTGAGTGATTTTTAGGATTTGAGGGCATTTGAGATGGTGTGATGGGAGGAGGGGAAGGAAGGCTTGGGCCACCTGTGAAGTTGTTGGGTGGAAAAATAGTCAAGCAAAGGAAGGTGAGAAGGAGGAGGAGGCTTTGGTCCTGTCAGGCTGTTGGAGATGGGAGGGTGCATGAACAAATAATGGAATTCTGCATTTTATGGGCTGCATCCTTTGGCAGCTGCTGAAATCCTCATCCATGCAAGTCCCTTGCTTTGGTGGAGGTGTCTCAGAGCCCACAGCAGCAGAGGGGCTCTTGCCTGCATTCCTCACTGCTCTCACCAGGCAGAGGGGACACACAGACAGGGCTTGTGCAGACCTGAGATCCTTGTGGGTCCCTCCCAGCAGGGATGTTTGTGATTCTTCACGTCACCCATGGCCCTGGATGGGGTTATAGGGCTGAAATTCCCCAGGATGGGGTGCTGGAATTGCCTGGGATGAGGTGCTGGAATTCCTTGGAACGGGGTGCTGGAGTTCCCTGAGATGAGGTGCTGGAGTTCCCTGGGATAGGGTGCTGGAATTGCCTGGGATGTGGTGCTGGAGTTCCCTGGGATGGGGTGCTGGAGTTCCTGGGATGTGGTGCTGGAGTTCCCTGGGATGGGGTGCTGGAGTTCCTGGGATGGGGTGCTGGAATTGCCTGGAGTGGGTGCTGTCCTGCAGGGTGCTGATGCCTGTCTGCACAGAGGTTTGGGAGGAGCTGTGCCCTTTCCCCCAGGCCATCAGAGCAGCTGGATGCACACGCCAGATGGGTTCAGCCAGAGTGTTGTAACAGGGTTTTTAATATTCCCCTCTGCCTGTGGCCTGTGCTGAAAGCTCTCCCATCTCCCACAGCACCTAAGGGACGGTGGATTTGGGGCTGCTTTGCATTGCAGTGCTGGCTGAAGGGGAGCTGGCTGGTCCCTGCTGCCTGGCAGGGCAGGGTGTCAGGGGAGGGCTCTGTCTGGCCTTGTCACATCTCTAGATGCCAGCGTGGTGCTGGCACCAGCTCAGCAGGGACAGGAACAGCTTTGGGCAGCCCCAGGCTGTTCCCCAGGTAGATTGGAAGTGATGCTGTGTCTGGGCTGGGAAGGGACATTAACTGGGAAGGGTCATTAACTGGGACAAGACGTTGTCTGGCAAAGCTGTTTGTTGTCACCTCCCCATTAGTGTCAGGAAGAGAGCATGTGGCTGCTCTTGGCTGATCTCTGAGTGTGGAAATGGGCGCTGAGGGCCCCATTTCCTCTCATGTTGGTTTTCCTGCAGGCCAGCACTGGAATGGGGTAGAGGAAAGCCACTGGGGCAGAGCCCAGCTGGGAAGTGAGATCCATGGTGCTGGAATGTCCCAGCCGGTGTGGGAGCCCATGAAACAGCTCAGTGAGGTGTCAGTGACTTCCCCAGCACACAAAGGATCCTAAACTCCCAAACCTAGGATCTTCTCCATCAGACAACCAGCCTCCATCTCCAGACTGGCCCTGGGTGCTGGTGTCCTACAAAACCTGCTGGATGGTTGTTCCAGCCTGTGATTATCCCTGTGCTCCCTGCAGGAGCTGAGCTCAGGTTTGTTTGGTGGGGGGTTCCAGGGGGTACAGACTGGCCCCAAAGCTGTAGGAGCCTGTCCCCTCCCCAGGGTCCCTGCAGGGCATGGCTTAGCACAGGATCTCACCTCTGATTTCTATCAAAGTGTCTCTTCCACTTTGCACTCAGAAGGTCTGAACTCCTCTAGGATTTGGAAATGCACTCTTACCAGGGTGACAGACAGACTCTCGTAACCCAAATGTGCAGATAAACACGGATAAACTGCATCCCCTGGTTTCAGTATTGACATGAGCAGCCAGCAGCCCTTTTGCAGGGTGTGCTAAGAGGAAAATGGGCAGAGTAAGAGAGATTAGCCTGAATCAGGAAATTACCTTCAAAATTGAATTACTGAAATACAAAGCTTACTGAAAGGCAGGCAAATAGCTCCTGATATCTGCAGAGTTTGGTGACATTTCTGTCCGTGTGTGCACCGCAGGATCCACAGATTAATTCTGCTGGAGTCCGTGTTGCAGAGCTCTGTGCTCTGCCGTGTTCCAGCCTTTTCTCCTGCTGCTGTTCAGAGCTTCTCCTGCTGGAGGCTGTTGTGAGGCAGGCACCAAGCCCTGACCTTGTGGTTTTACCTCTCAGCAAAGCTGCAGATCTTTGTCTCGGCGCTGTTTGTGCCTCAGCAGGGCTGACCTGCGTCAGTCGGGAGAGCCGGGCCCTGGGACACAAATAACCCTGGCATTGCTCAAGATTGCCACTGGTTCACTGAGTGCACCTCTCCTGCTCCCTGCACTGCCCTGCAGTGCACAGCCATGCCCTGCACAGCCCTGCACTGCCCCTGCACAGCCCCTGCACTGCACAACCCCTGCACTGCCCCTGCACAGCCCCTGCACTGCACAACCCCTGCACAGCCCCTGCACAGCCCCTGCACAGCCCTGCACTGCCCTGCTATTTTGGTTTGGAGCCTCTCCTGCCCTGTGTTTATTGCAGGTTGCTGGGTTGAGTCAGAGGAGTGAGTTCAGCCCTGCGACAGAGAAACCCCTGGGGCAGCCACTGGCATGGCTGGGTGCTGAGGCATGGCTGGGTGTTGGGGACATGGATGGGTGTTGGGGCACATCAGGGTGTTGGGGACATGGCTGGGTGCTGGGGCACAGCTGGGTGTTGGGGCATGGCTGGATGCTGGCTCACATCTGGGTGTTGGGGACATGGGTGGGTGTTGGGACTTGGGTGGGTGTTGGGGCACATCTGGGTGTTGGTGCACAGACAGCTGCTGGGACACAGACATGCTGGAGCACATCTGGATGCTGGCACACATCTGGGTGCTGTGCACAGACAGGTGCTGGGCACGGCTCCCCCAGGACAGCACAGTGATTCCATCCCCACCATTCCAGCGTGGGTGCTGACACTGTCAGGAGGGGTTTGGAGTTGGGGATCACTGCTGTGGGGTCAGTGGGGCAGCTGTGCCCAGGCCATGCCAGGCCCTGCTCTTCCCTTCAGGAGCCTTGGGAATGACATGGGCTGTGAATGCAGCATTGTCTGCTCCTGTGGTGTGCCCGTGTTTCAGGGTTTCCTGCTGTGCTCTCCTCCTGCTACACATTGGAAAAACTCACCACAGCCATGAAAATGCTCCTTCCTGTCCTGCTGCCTGACCCAAAATACGACTCTTTGGGGACAGAAAGGAAAATAAATAATGCTTTAGTTCAGACATAAAGGTGTGAGTCGCAGTGTGGACACCATGTGCTCAGACCTGGATGTGCCAGTGGCCACCAGCTGTGCCAGCAGCTCCATGGCATCCAAACCAGAGGAGAAGAGCCTGGAGCTGGGAGCCACCTCAGCCCCAGACTGTGGTAGGCTCAGCTCCATTCCCCAGACAGCTCAGAAATGTTGTTAAGGAAACACATTTCAAGTTTGCTGTTTCCAAGGAGTTTTTGCAAACAGGCAAGGCACAGATAAAGGACGTATGGGAAATGTCCATGACCTGCACAGAGGACACACCATCATCCCTGGAGCATCTCTAGCTGCTTCCAGCAGATCCAGCTGCTCCTGGCAGTGGTGAGGAGCAGCCAGTGGCACTTGGCCACTCAGTGGCAGGGCTAAGGACAGAGCAGCTCCCTCAGGTTTCAAGGAGAGAAATAAAGCACAAATCCACCTCATCCCGTCCCTTTTGGTTGAAACTTCCACAGCTTTTAAACATTTCCACAAAAATTCTTTTTGTGGCTTAATGAGGGGTCAGAAACCAGATTTTCAGACCCACTTTTCCACATCATTGGTGCTTGCATGAACACCTGGTTTGTTTTTTTTCAGAAATTAGGGCTTGGCTAAAATTCTGTGTTTACAAACTGGATGGTGGGCACAGCTCAGCCAGTCCTTGTCCCTGGCACAGAGGGGATTTAGGCACCTTCACCAAAATGTTACCAAGGCACACAACCCAACCATGGCAGGGACAACTTCCCTTGTGCTCACAGCCACCAAACCACTGTCACCAGCACCCCCTCCCTGTCACCTGCACTTCCATCCCACAGGCATTTAACTCCAAAATCCACTGCCTGGTTCCACACTGGCACTGCCCAAATTTCACCCGTGTGGAGCCCGTGGGAGGGAGGTGTTGGTGCAGGAATTGCCACATGTGGGGACACGTGGGGATGTGGCCACCAGAAGTGGCAGCTTGAGGAATGTACCCCCATTTGTGTTCTCTTTGAGGGCTTTCCATCATTTCCAGCTGAAATGATTTCCACTTCAGCTGGAGTGGAGCCAGAAGGAGTCCAGCAGCACTCATTGAGAATAGCCTTTGTTATCTGTGTGTGTTTGAATTTTTCAGCACAGCCTGGGCAGGGAGCCCCAGGCTCTGCTCCTGCTGTTGTTTAGTCTGCAGTGGGCAGTGTTTGGCTGCAGGGACACCAGGAATGCTCCCAGCCTTCCTCCTCCTCTCACTCTCGGCTGGGATGTCCCCACCTGTGGGATCCCTTGGGGCAGAGACCTGGGCAGGATGCAAGGCTTTAAACCTTGAGCACTGGGTGACAGGGACAAATCCATCCCCAGCCCTCAGGCTGTGTAACAACCATAAGAATTTGCAAGTATAAATAATGAATCTGTGACATTATTTGTAATGCTTGTTAATTGTATTTTTTTTCACTTCTTTGGTAGTTTTTGGTAATTCTGTTGGAATATTTTTAAATACAACGTTGCTCCATCTACAGCAGCAGTTGTTCCAGGTGACTCTGCTGTGCCCTGGGTGCTGTCAGCAGCTTTGGGATATCTCAGTGTTACATCCAGCAGGGTTAATGAGTGAATTTCTCAGGGATTTGGGCGTTTCCAGGTGTTCTGCAAGGCTTGAATTTTTCTCAGACAGCATCAAACCCACCATTGTTGCTGGAATGTGGATAAAGGATGCCCTTACACCAAGGCTGTGCATGAACTCTCCCCTGCTGGGCATCTCCAGGGTGGCTGGGACACAAAAGAAATAATCTCAATTTCTTGGTTTTGCCAGAACCATCTGGATTGGGAGTTTAGCACATAAATCACAGCCATGGGTCCCCTCCCTCTGCAAAGTGGCACTTCAGGATCAGGCCAGACATTGGTTGTGGAGCCTTGGGAGCTGCCCATGAGCTGCCAAAAATTCACTTTTCTTCCAGGGAAACCCACCAAACATTCCCATTTTGCCCTCATTTTAGGGGTGGGGGTTTGCTCACACAGAGAGTACAGCAGATTGGGGAAAACCAGATCATTTAGCTCTCAAAACCTTCCAAGAAATCAGACAAAAAAAAAATAAATAAAATCCTTGGGAGAGATAGGATTTGTAAGTGAGCCACTTTTATCTCCTAAAAAAATTGGAGAATAAGGCATTTCCCGCCTGTGAAATTTTACCAGCGAGTTCTATGCCTAAGAGTGTTGTTTGAAAGGAAATGTTGCTACATGGCTATTGAACACATTTTTAATAATAAACTGTGGTGAAGACAGAACTAGTTAATATCCTTTGAAGGAAACAGGAGCTTTTTGTGGCAAGGAACCATTTATTTTGGATTAGATCATAAAAGGTTTTTGACTGCAGTGAAAAGTCTGGGGAATGGGATTTTCCTTCAGAAATCGAAGTTTATTTTCTGTTACAGCCCATGTGGGCAGCAAATTCCTGTGTCTTCCTTTTCTTTGTTATTCTCTGTTCTTTTCACTGTGAAATGTTGAAGTTTCCTCTTTCAAATTTTGAAATTGAAAAATTTCGAAATATTTCCTTTTTCTCTATTTAATGCTGCCCTGATTGGAGGGGGTTAACAACATCCATCCCTGTGCTCTGGTGGGATAATGAGCCCCTTGGAAATGTGCTTTTCTCCCCCCCTCAGGAATTGGGTTTAAGACCTTCACAGGGAAGCATTTAATGTGTTTTCATCAAGTCAGGGTTTCTTTTTCCTGTTCCAGTTTTGCTCCCGGGGTTGTTTGGGCTGGTCCAGCCCTGCAGGAGCAGTCGGGATCGGTGCTGGGGCACGGGAGGTGCTGGCATTGGAACCAGAAAATCAGGGAATCATGAGGGGTGGAAAGGCTCTCCAAGCTCATTGAATCCACACATGAACCCAGCATTTCCAAGCCCACCTCTGACCCATGTCCCCACATCAGGGGTGGTGATCCCACCAATCCTCTTCCAATGCCTGGCCACCCTTTTGGTGAAGAAATTCCTCCTCATTTCTAATCTAAACCTCCCCAGGCACAACTGGGGGCTGTTTCCTCTCATCCTGTGGTGGAGCTGCTGTCTTGAGCAGTGCCCTTGCAAGAAAGGCTTTGTGGAGGTGGCACCTTCTTCAGCACCATTGTTCAGTATTTACTGTGAGCCATTTATTTTTGCTAAAAGAAAATAGATTGAAGCTTCTGCTTAATGTCACAGATGCCCTGGAAGTTTTGCTTATCAAAACTGGGTTCTGGAGATGTCTCTCAGCATCACTCCAAACCAGGCTTGGTTTTTCCCCCTCAATTATTCTTAAAATTTGGCTTTTGAGTCAAGTGTTTGTGGATGTCTCCATGTGCCAAATTGCAGGGAGGGCTCTTCACTGAGCTTTGGCTCGAGGGCTCAGGGACCAGCAAGGCTCCAGGGGTTGTTTACACAGAAAATTCATGTTTTTATGGGTGCTAGGGAGCAGATGTACGATCCCATCTGCTGAGCCACCAGCAGAACCTTCTGCAGAAGGAGCCACATTTAGACTTTGTGCTGTGTGTGGTGGTTCACGGGGGTTTTCCTTATTGCAGATCCCTGGGGATTGCAGCACAGACCCTCTGCTCTGGTGGTTTCAGCCATGGGATGGAGCCCTGTGCTGTTCCTTTGGTGTCTGCAGAGCCTGTGTGGATACCTGGCCCCTGCCATGGGTGGCTCTTGTGTTCCAGTCCCTGAGTGGGGACTCCTTCCTTGAATCACTGATTTTCTCAGATTTGCAGTCTCCAAAAGCTCAGTTTCTCTGTCACAAGGGGCTGGAATGAGCCCGTGGCTTTGCACTTGCCACAAGCGACCGGCCGATAAACACACGCCGTGGTTTTGTGCAGGAAACAAAGCTAAAAATAGCCATGATTTATAAAAACACAGTGGAAAATAGCAGTTTTCTGGTGGATGGAACAGGTACCATCCAATTTTGTGTGCTGTTAAGCTGCCCCCACATTTGGAGCTCCTGTGCAGAAGATTTCAAGGCGGTGTCATCTCCCCAAGCCAGCGTCTGCTCTGGCACACTGAGGGATTTTATTTTGACAGCCAGACACTTGCTTGGCAGTTCCTATTGAACAGAACTGATCTCCAGGCTTCCAATCATTCTTTGCCTTTAAAAAAAAGCCTTTTAAGTGTGTTTGTGTTTGGGGAGAAAGTCAGTGCTGTGTGAGCTGGGCTCTTGGGTTCTGGAGCTGGGGATTTTTGTGCTGGTTCCTGCTGGGCTGGTTCTGCTGCTTCTTTCTGCTTTCAGAGCATGCCATGCTCAGGATTGCTGGTGCTTCCTGCAAACCACTCACAGACAGTGGCCCCAGAGGCTTGGAGAGAGGAGTGCTTTGCATGTTGGAACAAAAGGAGCTCAGAAGTTTGGCCTGATCCATTTAAAAGCCATGAAATCACCAGATTTCAGCCCAGGAGTCATTAAGTAACCTTTGAGTCAGCACATCCCTCCTCAGCACCTTTGGGTGCAAGTCCTGGCCATGGCAATTCCCATTTCCCATCCCTCCTCCTGGTGCCACCATGAAATCCATGTCTTACTCAAGCTGCTGTTGTTGCTTTCTGCTTTCTTGAAAAGAAAACCCCAAAGAATGTTAAATTCTGCCTGTGCCTTGGCAGCTCGAGCACATGGACAGATTGTGCCTCAAAAAAATGGCAAAGTTTCAAAATATTGTGTTCTGTGAAGAAGAGAAGGAAAATAAACTCCCCAAAGTGCAGATTTAATTTCCCCAGGAGGAAAGGCTTTTCATGTTTATTTGGGTTTGGTGTTTTGCTCCCTGGTTCTGCTGACACCACTCGTGAACCAGGATAAAATTCAACACTGCACAACCTGTCCTGGGTCCAGTTCAAATGAACTTCATTCCTCTCTCATTTTAGGTTCATTTTCTCCCTCCCAGAGCAGGTTCCTGAGGCTCAGGGACAGCACATGGGGTGATGCAAGCAAAGCCATGAAGGATAAAATGGAAAAAAGGGAATAACAGAGCAAATTTGTGCCTGTTTCTTGTTTGATTTTGGTTGTGCCAGCGTGACTGCAGCAAGTGAAGGGCTGACCCTCGGGGTTTGTCAGGAGGCAGCTGCTGAGGGTTCTAGGGACAGCTCAGCCCTAAAAGCAGCAGTTCCCCATAGGCAGTTTGGTGGGGTTTGGTGTCTCTTCTCCACATGCAGAATCAGTTTGGAGATGCTTTTCCTGTGCCTGTCTCGTTTCCTTGGGGATGCAGACAGCAGAGGTTGAGGATAGCAGCTTGGAAAATGCCAGAGGAGCAGGGATTTTGTTTGCCTGCACTGCCAGACCTGTGTTTTTGGGATTCCTGTTTTTGGGTATTGTGCCAGCATCCAGAAGAGCTCTGCCCATTCCACATCCCCAGGTCTGAGGTGCACTTGGCACAGGGAAGGGAATGTGGAGCATCCATCATTCTGCCTTCTGGGTACAGCTGGGAAACTGGAAGGAAAAGGGTCAAAGAGCAGCTCTGCTCATGTAGCAGTTCCTCCTCTGGTTATTAGAATGGTTTTTGCTCCCTTACACACAACTTTTACTTTTTGGGAAAGCTCAGAGCTGTTCTTTGTGCTCCCCGTGATCTTGCTGCTTTAGTTTTGCTTTTTCTGTGTGAGCTTGGGAGCTCCTAGGAGCAGAGAATTGGCTTTTTTTTTATTTTTTCAATTTTTCTTCCCTATGTGCATTCACAGCTCTGTTGATTTCTGATCCCAGCAGTGAATGTGCACAGGGGTTTCCAATAAATGCTGTTCCCACGAGGTGTCAGCTGGGTTCTTGCAGCCTGCCCCATCCTGGAGTGACTTTGTTAAAAGGAGAGAGAAAAATTCCAGGTTTTGGAGCAGATAAGAAAAAAAATACTAAAAAACCCGTCAAAAATCACTAAAAATGAAAAAAAAAAAAAACAACCAAAAGAAAACTCCAAACCCAAACAAAAAAAATCTTAAAAAAACAAACAAATAAACCCAAACAAAACAAAAAAATCCCCCAACAACAACAAAAAACCCCGAAAAACAAAACCCTAAAAAAATTGCTAATTTCAATTGATGAATTGATTCATAAATGTCATTTTCCATTGTGAGTGCCTGCCCTTTGTTCCAGCACTCTGGCCCTGGGATGCACAGGCATCTATTGATGTGTAAAAAGGAAAAACAAATTCAGACATGTGTAGGTGAAGCTTGAGGGAGAGGGTTGGGAATAGAGAATAAATCTCATGCTTAAAATAAAGAATAATTGATATAAATTGTTAGATTAAAAATGCTGAATGGCTAAATTAGATGCTTGTGCCTTTTTTGGGGGGATGGAGCAGGGATTTCATTACCCAGCCAGGTGTTTGCCTTGGGGTTTGGTGACATGGCTGATGTTTCCAGGTTATTTTCCCCATGAATTCAAGCTCCCATGCTGAAATGGGGCTGGATCTGTGCAGTCACACAAAGGTTCTTGTGTTCCTCTGCTCTGCCTGGCTCCTGTGGCTGCTGCTTTGGACCCCCTTTCCAGGAGAGCTGCCTCCAGCTCAGAAAAGCTTGGCTGGTCAGTGTGAATAGAAACAAATGGCTTTGAAGCCTGCAAACTTGAACCCTGCTTTATTTTTGCTGGGTTTGCATAACTTTTAATGACCAGGAGATGAAACATGCAGTTAAACAGAGTCAGAATCTGCCACTTTCAGATGCAGTTTTAAGATGTTTCATCCTGCCAGAGTCTGAAGTTATGTGTCTGGAATGGTTTTAAATCTGAGAAATGTTTGAAGGGATCCTACGTGGGTAGGAGGAGAAATGCCTTTCCCTTTGCATGTTCCTGTGGCCTGCCTTTGCCAGAGCTCTTGCCTGTTTTCTGGACCAAGTTGGCAGCCAGAGCCTGCAGGTTTAAATGAAACCTTGCTGAACAAAGGCACTTTATGTTTGAACTCTGTGCCCTGAGCCTGCCCCAGCAGCCTGGCTGGGCATTTCTGTTAAATAAGGTCAACAAATACAGACAAGCTGTGCTTTGCAAATCAACCCCAAACAAATCATAACAACAACAACAATAACAACAAAACAGTGCCTTTCTTTAACTCTGCCTCTGTCTTGTTTCACAGGCAAGAAGAGAAACCCTGGGCTGAAAATTCCTAAAGAAGCATTTGAGCAACCACAGACAAGCTCCACGTAAGTGTGCAGGCACTGGGGCAGAAGGAAGAGCCAACCACGAAGCCCCAGCTGCCTTGGCTGGAGCCTGGCAGTGCCCCTGCATGTGGCTCTGAGCACCCTGCCATGGTGGAAGGGGTCCCTGCCATGCCAGGAGTGGAATTAAATTGTCTTTAAGGTCCCTTCCAACCCAAACCATTCTGGGGCTCTGTGATCATTTCACAACCCTTGCATTTCCCAGGGGGTCTCAGCCCACCACCCTTTATCATCTCATGTGCTGATTAATGATGCAGGGAGAGATAAAAACCAGAATGGGCCCCCAGTTTTCACTGGTGTGGCACTTTGGCCACCAGTTTGGCATTTGGTCAAGGCATGAAAATAAAAACTCAGCCCCTTCCCTGCCTACCCAGCAGAAGGAATCCCTCTGTTTTTAAGGCACTTTGTGCAGCCCCAGCCTGCTTGGCTTTCTTTGCTTCTGTGAGGATTGAGTGTTTCTAACCTGTGCTGCGTGACTGAGCTGATGATTTATAGCAGCTATAGGTGTTCCTGCCCATTTAATCCATTTTTCATACAAGCTGGCAGAGATTTGCTGTTTTCCACCTGCCTTGATTTCCCAGTGAATCCCTCTGGATTCCTGCAGGGGCAGGCTGGCTGTGAGAAATGCCAATTCCTGTCACTTTTTTCCTGAGCCCTTTTTGGGGTGATTTTGTGGATCTGTTGATCCTGCAGAGCTCAGGGCTGCAGGTGTGAGGGGATGGCTTGGGGCTTGGATTGACTCACTGAGGGAAAATTGATCTTTGTAGAGAATATTTCAAACCTTTCCCCTTTTTCTTCCTTGCAGGCCACCCCGAGATCTGGACTCCAAAGCCTGCATCTCTATTGGTGAGGAGGTAAGACTGAGAGAGCTCTGGGATTGCTTCACTTCACCCCCCAAAAAAAGGGCAGATAATTAAATACCAGCTCTTACAAATAATGCAGCCCTGAAACAGAAAGCAGTTGCTGGAGGAATAAAAGCTGAGAAGATCCAGCCTGGGAGCTGGTGAGCTCTGGGGGTTTGTGAGCCACATCCAGCCATAAATATTGAGGTGTTTGTGCTCCTGCAGCCAGGGCTGTGTGGGTGGCACCCCATGGCCAGCTGGAGCTTGGCACTGCCCTGCTGGACGTGCCCCCAGCACTCACCCTTTGCCTCCCATGACACGTGGGCTCCCTTCATATTTTCCACCATGGAAATTCCTTCCTTGCTGCAGTAAGGTGCAGCTAATCCCCTGGAAATAACCATTATAAAGCAAGGGGGGTTGCTAACAGAGTTGTTTTACTCTCCTCTGCAGTTCCTTTGCTGGTTTAAAGCCTTCACCCAGAATATTTCTCAGGAGCAGAACTCAGGGTAGATGTTCCTGCCCTGGAAGCAAATCCTTCTGACAGCATGGAAACCTGGATGAAAAAAAAAAATCAGGGAAAAAGACAAACCCCAGGACAGTTATTTTGATAGGAGAAAAACACAGAGCAGGATTCAAAAGAGCACTTTAAAGCTGGACAATAAATTTATGAGGTGCAAAAGATTGGTGTCAGTGAGGTAATTTGTGCAGTGAAATGCTAATCCAATAGTGGTTTAAAATGCCTGATTTTGGAGGCTTTCCCTTCATTTTGGATTTTGTATTTCCCCTGGCTTGGAGCAGGGGCTGGGAGGTGGGAACAGTGAGATACAGAATGATGCAGCACAGGGAAAATGCCTGCTCTGAGAAAACCCCTGCAGTGCCAGGCGTGAGGGAAGGTTCCAGAGGTCCATGCACAAACTCTCCAGGCACAGATCTGTGCTGCCTCCCTGGGCTGGCAGCCTTGGCTTGCATTTCCCGTGGATGGGGGAGTTGTTGGTCCAGCCAGGCTCCTTGGGATGGGCACAGCATCCCCACACCCCCTGATCCCACGGGGAGCACTTCCCCTCCTCTGCCTTTAAACTCTGCTGCTGCTTGGAGAACACTCACAGTGCATTTTTGGAGAGGCTCCTGGTGATGCCCAGAGGAGCTGGGACAGAGTTAAGAGGAATAAAATGGATATTTATTGAGGGGTTTATTGAGGGGCCTTCAGAGCCACACCCTGGCAGTGCCACAGTCGTGGGTGGCTCCAGGATGGAAACAAAAGAGAGCTTGGTCACAAAATCTCACATTTCTATAGGTTTTACTCAATTTGTACACAACTGTCCAATTAACAGCCTCAAATCATGAAGTTTCACCCTCCTTGCNTTGCTATTATTATTATTATTATTATTATTATTATTATTATTATTATTATTATTATTATCTGCACAATATCGTAGCAGAAAGGAGAAGGGCAGGTCCATAGAAATTCATGCCTTGTGTAAAGGTAGGAGAAAATGATGATGGACAAAATAAACCCTCCCTGATTTGAAAACAGGGCACATTCAGCTGGTATTTGGCCCATCTGCAGGTCTGGAGAATTAAGCTTTAAAAATCTTGGAGATGTTTCCATGATTGATTGGGGGAAGAGGAGGATGGAAAGAAAATAAAATTAAGTGAGGTCGAAGGTGACTCCTTGTGGAGAAGCTGCTGTGGTGTTTTCTGTCCCAGCCCTCAGGCTGAAACGTGGCTGGGAGGGACAAGACCAGAGCACGGAGTGACAGGACAAGGGGAAATGGATTCAAAAGGAAAAGAGTAGGGTTGGGTTGATATTAGGAGGAAATTGTTCCCTGTGAGGGTGGGTAGCCCTGGCAGAGCTGTGGCTGCCCCTGGATCCCTGGCAGTGCCCAAGGCCAGGCTGGACACGGGCTGTAGCAGCCTGGGACAGTGGGAGGTGTCCCTGCCATGGCAAGGGGAGAAATGAGAGGATCTTTAAGGTCCCTCCCACACAAACCATTCCATGGTGCAGCTCAGAGGGCTCAGAGATCCTGTGATCCATGATTCCCTGCCAGCCAGAGCATCCCCTGGCAGGACTGTCCCACTGTGCCTGCCCTGCTCAGGACGCTGTGCCTGTGACTTGTGACTTGTGACACCGCCCCACCATGCCATCCCCTCCAAGCTCTGTCACACTGCGGGGACAGCTGGGGGCTGATCCTCCCTGCAGCTCCCAGGGCTGCACTGGGGCAGGATGTGCCAGGCAGGGCTGCACTTTGGGGACACAGAACAACCCCCCAGGGACTACTGATGGCTTTTGTCCCCCAGAACTTTGAGGTGAAGGCTGATGACCTGGAGCCCATCTCCGAGCTGGGACGAGGTGCGTACGGGGTGGTGGAGAAGATGCGGCACATGCCCAGCGGGCAGATCATGGCAGTGAAGGTAGAGTGAGCCTGGGGGGTCCTGTCCTTTCTGGGGTGCTGGGCACGCTTGGATTCCCCATATTCCTTCCCTGACATCTGCTGCTTTCCTCATGAAATCCTCTTTCCACACAGGCCCCGAGGGAGATGTGGGTTATTTAACAAAAAAAAAGGGAAGTGTTTTAAAAGTGTGTTGTAGTGCATCGGTCACATTGTTCACTTTGTCCACAATATTCCTGTCTGCCTGGAATAGGTTGTGTCTTCACCACCCAAGCACAACAGAAAAACTTCAAACTTAAGGCATCACTGGTGTCAGGCAGTCAGAGGTGCCTAAATCTCTGCTGGGGCTCCAAAATGTTAGCCAGGGCTCCTTGTGCACATTCCCAGAGTGTCTCCCTGCTCCCTGTGGCAGCCCCAGCTGGCTCTTTGCAGGCTGCAGGGATTTTTCTGCTGTGCTGGCAAAAAGCTGTGTGGGATTATTCCCAGGGAATCAGGGAATTCATCCTCACCCACTGCAGGGTGAGGATTCAAACCCAGGATTCAATATACCATCATTTTTTATTATACCATTTATTATGTTATTTTATTATACTGTTATTATATACCATTTATTTATTTATTTTATTATACCATTATTATATACCAATTATTTATTATACCACCATTTTTTATTTTTACCATAATTTTTTATGCCACTTTCCCTCCTCTCCCTTTAAACTCTGCTGCTGGTTTGAGGAGAACGCTCACATATGTATATATGCACACTCCACATACATATAAATTCACATTTATTTTCCTCCTGTAGCCCCTCAGATTCACTTCATAATTATAAAGAGCAATAAATCGAATTGCACAAGAGACTCTTCTTCATCTGGGGCTTTTTCAGTCTCCTTGGAACAGGAAGTTTTTGGTGGGATTTTCACGTTCTGCCTGCCGCAGTGGGATCTTGACTCATGGCAGCCTTGCAGATGCTATCATGCAAAGTTTTCAAAACAACAGCTTAGACTCATAAATTTGGAGATTAGGGAAATGGTCATGGGAAAAATTGAAGTTTGGGAAGGACGAGTTTTTGCTTGGCTGAATTTTAGTTTCAGAGTAAAAGATCTGGGAGCTCTGAGCAAGCTCTTTGCTCCTCAGTTGTGGGTACATTTTGCTGTGGGTGCTGGCTGGGCCAGGTCCCAGACCCTCTGTGCTCTGCATTTGGTCTTTTTGTTTGCTTTGGTGTTCACCAAACTGCCAGAGACCTCCCTGAAGGCAGTGGGAGATCCCAGCTGGGCATGGCAGGAGCATTCAGGTGATGCTGAGCACTTTAATTCTGTGTATACTGACCTCGAGGTGCTTTGGCCAAGGAGCCTGGAAGATGTGTGGGAGCTGTGTCTGCCCTGCTGTGCTGTTTGGCAGCCAAGGGTCTCCAGGTATTTCACATCAAGGATATCTGCTCCTGGGAGACTGGGAAATGCCCCTTTTCCATAGCCATGGGCAGCCCATGGGCTCTGGTGCAGGGCTGGAGCCTCTCGTGCCCAAAACCTGCTGATGTAACAGATTCCACTGGATCCAAAAGTCCCAGCTTCCCACCAGCCTGGAATTTGATTTCTGCTCCTTTCTGGTGCCTGTGGAGAGGCTGAGCTGGAGCAGAGTTAAAGGAGTAAATTTGGGATTTATTAAAGGATTTATTCCCAGGATTCACCTGGGGCAGTGCAGAGCCCAGGCTGGACTCAGAGTCAGGAGTTTCACCCTTGGATCAGTTCGGGTCCATTCCCACCTTGGGGTTCATTGTCCAGTCCCAGCTCCAGGCTCTGCAGTCCCACCCTCCCAGATTCTCTCCTCCATTCGCTGCTGGTTGCACTTTTTGGGGCTGGAGCTGCAGCGGTGTCCTTGGTTCTGGGGCTGCCAAAGGATTGTTCTGTGTGCTGAGCTGGGAGGAGAGCTGGGAACACTTGGTGTGGGGTTCAGAGCCATAGCCCAGTGCAGGGCAGGGTCTGGGAAATACAAAAGATAAATTAAGGCATCATTTCTCCTCTCCCAAGCCATTTCTTCCCTCTTGCTCTTGCATCAAGAGTGGTGTTTGCAGGCAAGAGCAAAACCATGAGTGGTGAGGGGACCCCTGGGTGCTCCTGCCGCGGGTGCTGGGCTGGGGATGTGCCTGTGACGAAGGTGGTGACAGAGGGGTGGCAGGAGGGTGCAGGAGGGGTGCAGGTGTGGTGCCAGCCCCCCCTGACCTGCTGTTGTTGCAGCGGATCCGAGCCACGGTGAACAGCCAGGAGCAGAAGAGGCTGCTGATGGACCTGGACATCTCCATGAGGACAGTGGATTGTCCCTTCACTGTCACCTTCTACGGGGCACTGTTCCGAGAGGTGAGGCTCTGTGGGGCCGAATTCCCACTCCTGCCCTTCCTCCAGGTTTAATCTCCACCTGGACACGGAGATTTGCTCAGTCCTGGCCTCAGGATGTGTCACTCACTGTGGGACAGCCACCAGCTCACAGCCTGCTCCCAGAGCATCACAATTGCCCTGGCTTGGTTTCATCCATGTGGCAAGCTCTGAAAAGCAGGATTTATTGGAGAGCTTTAAGCACAGCTCTGCAGAGCTGAACTTTGCCTGGATAGGCACTGGGAGCCTCAGTTCCTGATAACTCTGGGCTCCTAAATCACTGTGGCTCTGCTTTGGGAAGAGTACACCCTAAATGGTAGGGAATGTGAACAGCACTGAATTCCAGAGCTGGGAAAATAAAGGCCAGGACAGCTTTGCTGAATGGGTTTTAAAAAACGGGGAAGGGAAGGGAAGGGAAGGGAAGAAGGAAAAGAAATGCTTTGTTCCAATTAATGGATATGTGCTTGCTTTACTCTGCAGGGAGATGTGTGGATTTGCATGGAGCTGATGGATACCTCACTGGACAAATTCTACAAACATGTCATTGACAAAGGCCTGACAATTCCCGAGGATATCCTGGGGAAAATCGCAGTCTCTGTGAGTAGCACAGGGTGAGGAGGGCAGCCAAAGGGGTTTCTCCTCTAAGCCAAGTCCCAGCTGACCCATGCTCCCTGCTGTGTGTGCCCAGGAGGAGGCTGGTCCATGTGCCAGCCCCTGTGGCCATTCCCACAGCTGGCCCCACATCTGAGGTGATGTTAATTTGAAGCCATGAATGTGCCCATCCACACACATGATGGAGAGGTGGCCCAGTGTGAGATGTGGGGAGGCTCCTGCAGCTCCTTTCCCTTCTCATCGGGATCCTGGAGCCCAGGAAGATCCCTGGGCACCCACCACCACCCCAGGCTGCTGGCAGGGTGCAGGGCTCATGGGGGATGTGCTTCTCCTGCCCTCCAGGCACTCTGGGAGTGAGGCCAGCTATCATTTCCTCCTCCTCGTGGTGCTGCCAGCTGTGATTGACTCTGGGTTTGTCCTTTCAGATTGTGAAAGCACTAGAACATCTCCACAGCAAGCTCTCCGTGATCCACCGAGGTGAGTGCCAGGCACGCTCTGCCCTGCTCTCAGCCTCCCAAAATACCCGAGATACAGTGAGCCTGTGGCAGCAGAAACACTCCCCAGCACCTCATGATAGAGCAGCACCTCCTGCTGCTGCTCATGCTGCAGTCAGCCTTTGTATCTGGAGTGGTTTGAGTTTGTTAATTTGAGATTTTTTTCAGCTAATGTACCCATTTATGTGGTGGATTTTAGTGTTGGCTAAATTGCTAGTGTGCTTATTAGAATTATTTATTCATTTTTTGTTGTAGCAAAACCCAGGCAGAGGAGATGGCTGCTGTTTGCTCCTCAAAACCTGCCACTGCTCCCTGAAGTGGGGGAGAAGGGGCTGGCAGGAGCAGGGCTGTTTCCTTGGAGTTGCTTTCCTCTAAACCCGTGCTCTGCTTCATCTCCTGGGTGAAATTCAGCCAGGTTTTCCCCTTGGAAAGCTCAGGAGCTGGCTTTGCCCAGGTTTGTGCCCCAGCTGTGCTGATGTGCAGTGAGAGGGATCTCCCTGCCAGCCTCATCCTCCTGCAGTGCTCCAGCCATCCTCACCCCTTCCAGGACCTTCCCTGAGCACCAGAGCAGTCTGACACCTAAACCAGCCTCAGATGAAATCATACATCACCTCCTTAAACTCTTCTGACATTTTCCCCTCTGAAGCATCTCAGAGCTGCTGTGAACACACTCAGAAACAAATCTGCAGTTGCTGCTTGACACCTTTATTTTTAAAGGGTCGTTCTCAATTTGTCATGAGGAGGAAGGAGCCCTCCCTGCAGTGTGTGAGTGCCTGGGAAGCAGCAGAGCTCAGCTCAGCAGGCACTGGCACTGGCCAGATTCTTCTCTGGGGTTGAGTCTCTGCCTTCTGTGTCACTCCCAGGAGGTGGAAAGCCCTTCCTGGCTGCTGGATTTCAGTGTGTGCTTGTTTGATTCCCACTGAGAATTGTCTTATTTCATTGTAGTAACAGGTGGATGAGGATTTTGGGTACCTGAGGCTTTTGATTGCAGAATGCTGATTAGAGAGCAGATGTTAACGAGCTGTAAACTCACAGTTCTAATAAGCAGGGCTCAAAGACAGCTCCTGGCACCCTTCAAAGTGTGTTTCAGCTCCTCTATTTAATTCTATTGAATCTTCAGCTCTTCTGCTGAATTCTTTTATCATGTGGAGCAGAGGATCTTCAGGAGCTGACCTGTTGTTTCTGGGTGGCAGCAGGGAAGGGATTGCTCCCTTTGGAGCATCCCAGGGCAAGCAGGGTCAGCTGTGCTGGAATTTGGGATGAGCCCCCAGAGAATTGCCTGCTCTGCAGGAGAACTCCTTGCTCTCCTGGGTATCATTCCTGGGTGCTTTCATCTCCCTTTTTGTTGGGGGTTGGAGCTGCCTCACGAGCCTGATGAACACACCAGGGATTTGTGAAGCCACGATGGGAGGAGAAAAATCTGGCAGAAATAACCAGATGAGACTGGCCTGATTCCAGTGGGGTGAGGAGCTCCCACTCTCCTGCTGCTGCTCATGCTGCAGTCAGCCTTTGTATCTGGAGTGGTTTGAGTTTGTTAATTTGAGATTTTTTTCAGCTAATGTACCCATTTATGTGGTGGATTTTAGTGTTGGCTAAATTACTAGTGTACTTATTAGAATTATTTATTCATTTTTTGTTGTGAGATAGGATTAGGAGGAAAGCAAAGTAGGCTCAGACTTTAAAGGGTATAAATAAAACCTTTATTAACAGAGCTAAAAGAATAATAAGAATTAGAGTAAAATTTTAGAACCCTTTTCCTCTTTCCTATATCCTTTTTTCTTTCTCACTGATAACCTATAGAAACAATTTAGTCAGTTTATTACTTTTAGAGCAGTCTTTCTTAAGTTTATTTAGGGAGAAGTGTTTCTTTTGTTATGCTATGGAGACTTTTTTATAAGAATATAGTTCTTGTGGCTTTTAATTTTTACAAATAGTATATTTATAAATTTTTTTTTGCAAAAAATTTTTTGTGTTTGTAAAATATTTTACAACTAGCATACAGAAATATGTAATTGTGAAGTCCATCTCTTTCCTTAGCTTATTAGCAGATAATAAAGATGGACATGAAGCATGCCCACCTGTTTCATTAGGTTATTAGCATTCTTATTTTTAAAGCCAGCCAACAGTTAGTTTTAGTTTTGTTGCATAAAGGAAGCTGTTAGCAGCTTCTCCAAGAACTTAGCTACACTCATTCCCTCCTCACCAAAACTCAATTAATACAAAACCAACAACTATCCTTAAAATCAGTGTCTGAGCCTTTGATCCTTGTCTCAGTTTGCTGCTCTCTCCTTCCCCTGCAGCCCTTTTGCCCCTTCCTGCCCCACATCCTTCCCCCATGCGAAGGAAAAAAAAACCCCATGGGTTTTTCCTTTTGCTGGCATGATCCCATGAGCTTTGAGACACCCCGTGGGATCAGCCCCAGCCCTGCTCCCTGTGAGCATTCCTGAGCTGTGGGATGGGGTGGGTCAGGGAAATGAATCCACAAACACCAGAGGTTCATGTCCAGCAAGGAGAGAGAGGAGTCCTTTTACACTGTTGGAATAAAGGAGAGGCCATGGGGCGTTCCCTGGGATCTCTCAGAATTTTGGAGGACTCTCCTCCCTTTTTATCCCAATTTCCCTCTCTCTTTCCCCATTGCTGAGGCACTTGAGAGGCACAGACTTCCCAAACCCTGATACCTGAGATTCCCCTCTCATGCACAACCCTCCCTTTTTTAATTTTTAATTCTTATGGAATTTATGCTTTTCCCTCATTTTGCTTTCAATATCTAATTTCATTTATCAGCAAACCTACAGTTTGTTTGTAAAGGCAAATTTATTTTTTTTATTCCATTCATCAATCAGCGGAATCCTTCCCAATATTTCTTTTATCTCTCAGTGCTGGTTTTATCCACCAGCAGACCCCGAGCTTGTTTGTAAAGACAAATCCCTCCTTGCTCTCATGGGGATGTGCAGAGCTGCCTGCTGCTGCCCTGAATCAGGAGGAGTGTGTGAGTGCAGGGACACACGACAGAGCCATGGGGCTGTCACCTGAACACAGCCAGCGGGTTTTTGGCAGCCTGGGGCTCTGCTGGGCTCCTTGGCTGCCCTCTGCTGCTGGGACCCTCAGTGGCTGCTTGTGGCTTGTCCCAGCCCCTCTCACGGCAGTGACTGTGCTCTGTGTTCCTTCTTGCAGATGTAAAGCCCTCTAACGTGTTGATCAATACGCAGGGGCAGGTGAAAATGTGCGATTTTGGGATTAGCGGTTACCTGGTCGACTCTGTTGCTAAAACCATGGATGCAGGATGCAAACCCTACATGGCTGTAAGTTGAGAAGCTGTGAGGGAGCAGCCAGAGGAACATGAGCCCTGGGGGTAGGATCAGGAAAGATTCCTTTGGGAAGATGCAGCCCCCTTGGGAGGGGAGGCAGATCCCACGGCTCGGGTCTCATCTCCTGGGCACGGCTCCCTGCTGCCTTCCCGCCTGCCCGGGACCTTGGGGAAGGCTCTGGAATTGCTCCCCCTGGCCTGTTTGCACCGTGGGGACAGCAGTGCTTGGCACGGGGAGGAAAAACCCTCCCCACGGCTGCTCCTGGAGCTGCTGTGCAGGATTCACCCTCTGGGGAGCACCTGGACAGGGTGAGAACAGCCCTGGAGAGCTGAGGCTGCTCAGCCCCTTTGTGCCAGCTCCGCCAGCCCAGCCCCTGTTTGTGGTGACCATTTCACTGCCCTAACTGGTGAGGATGGGGAGCCAGGTGGTGTGGGCTAAAGGGTGCCACCCTGAGAGACCCAGCCGGGGTGTGGGCAGGGCTCTGGGGCCACCCCTGCTCCTCACCCACCCTTGTGTGTGTTGGCAGCCCGAGAGAATTAACCCGGAGCTGAACCAGAAGGGATACAGCGTCAAATCCGACATCTGGAGCCTGGGCATCACCATGGTACTGCACTGGGGCGGCCCGGGGGGCTCTTGGGCTCATTTCCCTGCCCACAGTGGTGCTGGTGGCACGGGTGGGAGCGGGGAGAGCTCAGCAGTGTGCCCCAGGGCTGGAGGGAAGCAGGATGGAGCTGCTGGATGTGCAGGCAGCAGCTGCCGGGAGATGGCAGCATGGGCTAAGGCACAGCAGAGGGAGCAGCTCGGATTGCCAGCACAGAAATCCTCCCAGCACAGAAATCCTCCCAGCACTCAGCAATTCTCCCCTCGGGAGAGCAGGGATAGGGGCGGTTTCCACGCAGCGTTTTGGGGAATCCATCTGCTCCCCAAGTGCTTTCACAGCTCAGTTCCCCTGTGCAGGGTGGGGCTGGTTTAATCCCAGCCTTTAATCCCAGGAGATGTGACATGGGGGGGACAGGACACTGCACCTGGAGCTGCCTGGGTCTCCTCCAGCCTCTCCTGTTTGCTGGGGGAGGACAAGCAATGTGTTGAGGCCATGTGGGGTGAGGAAATCATAGAATCCCAGAATGGTTTGGGTTGGAAAGAACCTAAAAGATCATCTCATTCCACCTTCCACTGTCCCAGGCTGCTCCAAACCCCAATGTCATCCTGGCCTGGACACCTCAGGGATCCAGGGGCAGCCACAGCTGAGAGCTGAGAGCTACCCATGCTCTCAGGGGAGAATTCCCTCTTAATATCTAATCTCTATTTTTCCTCTTATTTCAAAACCAACCCCCTTGTTTTATCACTGTTTGCCCTGTAAAAATTCACTCTCCCTCCTTTCTGGAATCCTCCTCTGGGTGCTTCAGGGGGCTCTAAGATCCCTTTGGAGCATTCCCATCTCCAGGCTGAACAGCCCCCTACACAAACACAGCCTGGGAGGGCACTGGGCGATCCCAAATCTGTGGGGTGGGCAGGTTGAGGGGTGTCCATCCCCAGTCCTGATCCAGGCTGTGTCCCCAGATCGAGCTGGCCATCCTGCGCTTTCCCTACGACTCCTGGGGCACGCCCTTCCAGCAGCTCAAGCAGGTGGTGGAGGAGCCCTCGCCTCAGCTCCCAGCAGAGAAATTCTCAGCGGAGTTCGTCGACTTTACCTCGCAATGGTAACGAATCCCCTCTTGTCCTGTCTCCAGAGGCAGCTCTCAACCCCAGTTTTGGGCAGAGCACTCCCTCTGTGCCCTCTCTGAGCACTGTGCAGGCACAGCAGTGCTGGTGGCAGCTGTGGGGTCTGTCTGGGCATCAGGCTGGGCTGCTTTGAAGGGACAGACAGGATTTAGGGATGCTGTGAGCAGGTGCAGCCAGGCAGCTCACGTCCCTGAGTCTGGAAGGGCAGCAGGGAATGGGATGGCTGCATCCTCTCCTGGGGGATGTAGCTCTGAGGGCAGATTTCACCCCTCTGGCTGGGTCTGTCCCTCTCCAGAGCTCAGGAGCTGGAAGCAGCAGGAACATTTGGCTGTGCTGTAGGAAAAGGGCTGGAGCAGCCCTGCTGCTGTGTGCAGGCTGCACACACAGTTCAGCTTGCCCCTGTGGCAGGAGCCCCCTCCCACAGCAGGGTTGGATTTTCCAGTGCCACCCACCCGCCTGCCAAGCTGGGGCAGGTGGCCACTGGCTCCGCCTGGTGGCCACAAAGGACGGCAGATCCACAAAGAGAGAAATGTGAGACTGTTCCCAAGCTGCCAATGCTCTCCCATGACCCAGGAAAGGGATTATCAGCTGCTCCTGCCTGGGCACTCTCAGTACCCATGTTTGGATTCTTCAGAGTCTTGTTCAAACATGTTTTCATGTCCCCCTGGTCCAGCTGCTCGGCTCCTGGCCCAGGCTGGGGAATACCTGCCATGCCCTGGGTCTAGGAGAGGTGGGAGCTGCCTTGGAAAAACCCTCTCACAAGATGCTCCCCGTTCTTGCAAGGCCCACACGGAGGTTTTGGAGCAGCTGCTGTTGCTGCACACAGTGCTGCTGGCTCTGCTGTTCCCCTCCTGTGCCAGGCAGGCTGTTCCTCTCCGAGGGATTTGCTCTTCCAAGCCCTGTGCCTTGCACTCAGCCTGGGGCTGCTTGAGGAGTTACATCCACAGCCACCTTGGGGAGCACATGGGGATTCCTGCCTCTGCAAATCCTCCAGGGTCACTGAAGATCCCTCACTGCCAGCAGAGTGACATGGGCTTGGGGCGGTGAACTTTGCACCAGTTTTGTGCAAAGGACTTGGAGTGGTGAACTTTGCACCAGTTTTGTGTTTTTGGGGTCTGGGAATTCATTCTGACACCAAACCAGGTCCCAGCCACTCTGTATCAAGCATGGCTTAGGACTGTTTATCCATAAATCTGCTGCCTGGGGCAGTGAGGTCTGATCACCTGTAGGCACTACAGGAAGGTTCCTGGTATATCTGACTCAGGATCAGATCCCAGTATAACTCTCCATTCCTGAAAATTTACATTGATTTCAGTAACTTATCACCAGATTTCCTGCTATTAGTAACCTGGGGATGAATTTGTTCTGTAGAAGGTCTAAATTAAGAGAATGACACCAAATCTGGACACAGCTAACCTTCAAATTCACCTTGTCATGTTGGCTGGGGCTGCTGCTGGCCGGGAGGATGTGACACATCCCGTACCTTCGGGCCGGCGCTGTTGGCACGTCTCGAGCCCGGGTTCCTCTGTTCATTCACAACATGACACTGAACACGAGCCCTCTACACACAGCAAGCAGGAAATATCTATTCAGTGTGTGTCCTCTGCTTCCTCTGGGCCCCAGCAAATCCCAGCAGAGGTTCTCACTTTTGTTTTGCTCAGTGTGACACCTTTTCCCCGCCACCGCCGCGTACGTGTGTGAAGATCTTTTCAAGTTGCTCCAAGTGTCTTTCCCCTAAATACACTGCCAGGAAGTGAGTAGAGATTACGTCCTGTCTTTTAAAAGCTATTTTCTGCTGGAGGGAAACCAAAATAACTTCCAGCTACAACCCTCCAGGGCCATCTGTTGTAGGAGAGGAGAAAAAAGGATGTCCCATGGAAGCGTCCCCGCTGATAACAGCACGGTGATAAACAAACAGTTGTACACGTGCTCTGGAGCCACTCAGTCACTGCTCCCAGGCACAGCTTGGAGCTGAATCCACTCCCTGAGCCACTGGGCTGTTGGAGAACACCCAGACTCCCAGTTGTACCTGGCCCCCTGCAAGAGGCAGGGTTTTCAGTGGTGTTTTTGGTGCTTCCAGATCTCTTGGTGGACCTTGAGCTCTTGTGCCCAGCACTGTTGGCTGTTGCTGTCCTCAAGGCCTAAATTGTTTCCTCAGCTTGGATGAGTAGCTGAACTTACTCTGCAAAGCCTTTAAACCTTACTTTTGTCCTGCTGTAATTTTATGGCCTTACTTAAACTGCAGACAGAATGTAAATTCTAATTTTTTTCTTTTTTTTCCCCCAATTAAAGCTTGAAGAAGAATTCCAAAGAACGGCCAACATACCCAGAGCTTATGGTGAGTGTGGCTGCATCCAGCAGTGTGTGCAGAGCTGAAATGGGTCACACTGAGGTGCTGAAGGCAGGGATTCCAATAGTGATGGTGTTTTGGGATGCTTTGCACCTCTTTTTTCATACCAGCTGGGAGAATTGTGACACTTCAGAGTCATGAGAGAGTAGCTGCAAGTCAGAGATGCTCTTTGAAATCTCAGCCAGGTGTTTTTCCAGTCAGATCAAGGGAGAAAATACATGTTAAAGCAGGTAATGGACAAGAATGAGACTGTGGAGGATCAGTTAGTGAGGCTCAAATCCTCCTCTGGGGTTTGTGAGATCAATTCCAGCACCTCAGTGTGCCACAGGTGCTCCTCAAGAGCTGCAGGAGCCCCGTGGCCAACTGGGCTTTGCTGCCCTGGTGCCTTGCAGAGGAGGATTTTTGGACAGAGAAATTCCTGGATGTTGGGGACAGAGATTATTAATTCTGGTTATTGAATTTCATCTGCTGCCTAGAGACTGCTTACTGGGAGGGATAACTGAGGAATAGCTAGGGAGGAAAATGCCAATAAAGGTTGGTGACAGGAGAAATGCAGGACACTGTGCCCAGCCAGAGCTCTGGGCTGCAGCTGGCAAGAACAGATTTTTCTGCTTGGGCTCCACAGTTTCATGGCCTCTCTCTCTCTCCTGACTTTCTGGTATTGGTCCTGGTGCTCCTAAATCTGGCAAAAAGCAGCAGAGCTCGGGAAGTTGGTGTTTCACTCCTGCAGACATTTAATCTTTTTTTACTCTCACACAATTCACAGCTTTCTAAAGGCAGGAAGGTTTTATTTGTTACCTCTGAAAATCCTGATCCTGCATCCCCACCCCTGTCCAGTGTCAGTGTCAAGATCACCTGGATTAAGGTGGACACTGCTGCAGGATTTCTTTGGGCACTGGTAGTCCCTACCCCACAATTTTTGGGATATAAATTCTGCCACCAAGGGTCAGAGCCATCAGCACCTCACACCTTCTGCTCACAGGTGAGAAGGTGAAAGGTTTAAGGTGATTTTTACCTGCAAGTCATGCTGGAAATCCACCACCCTGAGTTGTAAGCAGTGATTAATTCCCATGACATTTGGTGCTGGGCCCTGTAATACAATTAAACTACAAATAGATCTGATTGACACACAGCTTGCCCCTAGACTGCTTTCAAACAAAGACAGGCCTGAGATTGATGGCTCTTTTTTAAAAAACTTTTTTTTTGGGGGGGGGAGGCTATATTATTGAATAAATCCATCTGTATATTTTAAGCAAATTTCTGAACTTTGCCAAATGGCCTTTTATCAAAAAAGGTTCAGCGAAGCAGCTCTGTCTGCTGAGCACTAATACCCATTGGCAAGGCAGTGCATTTCTATTGAATTAGCTTCTTGGATCACCCCTGCAGTATCTCAGTGCTGTGGTATTTTATGGCTGACATGGATGTTGTGAGGTCCTGTGGTTGAGGGTTGCTGTTTTGTTGGGGTTTTTTCCTCTCTCTTGTGACATTAAGTTGTGGTGCTGGATTGGACTTGTCATTTAGACCAAGACTGCTCCCTTGCTTTCCTGTGGAATTGAGGTTTCTCATGGAAAATGTGACTCTGTGCTATCTTGAGCATCAGGAAAGCTGATAGGGGTGCTTAATTTCATTTAAAAACCCACTTCCCCAGGTGCAGTGGAGCGTGAAAGTGCTGCAGGAGCAGTGCTCTGCCCATCCCCTGGCACGGGGCTCTGTGCCAGCTCAAGGGCTTGGCTTCCCTGGGGCTGCAGGGCACTGCTGCCACCCCTGGCACATCTCTGGGTGCTTCCAGGCTGTGCTTTGGGTGTCACTCAGTGGGATGTGGAAGCAGGGACAATAATGAGACACTGGGGTCAGCTCAGAGTTATCCAGGACACTTCAGTTCCTGTGAGTGTCTGACCTAGGCAGACCTTAAGTTTTGCCTGGATCTTTGCCTCAGCCCATTCCAGCCCTGTTTCCCACATAATTGTGCTTCCTCTTCCTTGCTGGTGTGTCTTTGGATCGCTTCCCAGCCACTCAGAGCTGCCTGCTCTTATTCCCTGGGTGACTTTCCACTCAAACCCACCTTGAAAAATCTCTTTTCTTTGCTCTTCTTCTCCCTCCACTTGGCCACTGCCATTAAAGGTCATTGAAACAGCCAG
This sequence comes from Toxostoma redivivum, assembly GCA_013397375.1. Classification (NCBI taxonomy): domain Eukaryota; kingdom Metazoa; phylum Chordata; class Aves; order Passeriformes; family Mimidae; genus Toxostoma; species Toxostoma redivivum. Next base: position 123,040 of record VXBI01006659.1, on the reverse strand, counting down.
TGCTCAGAGACTGAGGTGAGGGGCAGCTTGGAAAAACCCTGGAAACCCCAAATTGTCTTTAAAAATCTGATTAGAAGCAAACCCTTGTGCAGAGCAGAGATCACTGTGAGCCCTGCAGGGCCCTGGCTGCCTCTTGGTTCTCTCTGACACCCTCCATACAAATAAATCCAATTATCTGCCAGGACAGTGGGTGTCAGACAGGGTTTTGGGGTTTTTCAGGTGGGATCTCAGCTTGGGGTGCTGCTGAACCAACCAAACTGAATTGCTGCTCCTGGAGGAGAGGGTTTTTTGTTGCTATTGGGGGGTTTGGATGTGTTTTTTCTCCTTGCCTGTATTTTTCCCTTGGTGCTGAAATGTCAGCAGGGTTTTCTGGCAGGGTTTTCTGTCTCCCCTCGTTGGTCAGGATGAAGTGGTTAAACACACAAGTGGGGATGGTTTTCCAGCTGGGATGGCTTTGCTGTGTGGTGGCTGGGCTGAAGGAGCCCCTCCTGCTGTAAGGAGGGGCAGTTCAGGGAAGAAATGAGACTGAGGAGTCACCAGAGGGTAAAAACACACAGATAAAGCTGGGGGAAAACCACTGCATCAGCAAGGCTTTCCCTGCTCCAGCTGGGGTGTGTGGGGTGGGTCACCATGCTCTGGGGGTGCTCTGGGGCAGATGGAGAGGGTTTTCCAAACCTTCCTCTCCAGAGCTGCCCAGCTCATTCCAGGCAGGGTTCCATGGAGCAGCCCTTGTGCTCCCCCACTTCTCTCAGCTGTAAAAACCCAATGTTGTGATGCTAAGGAGAAAACCTCCTTCACTGTCTGCAGGGTTGTCTGAAAAGCTTTTTGCTCAGCGTGGTGAATAATAAACTTAGCTGGTTTTTCTCTCTTTGCTTCCCCAGCAACATCCTTTCTTCACCCTGCACGAATCCAAAGAGACAGACGTCGCCTCTTTTGTCAAGCTCATCCTGGGAGACTGAGAACTGGACTTGTGAAAGAATTGCCCTTCTGTGGACTGGTGGGTGCAGGGGAGGGGCTCGTGGCAGGACTTGTCATGGAAGCACCAACAGAAAGTCGCCGTGTTTTGTTTTGTTTTGTTTTTATTCTGAGAAACCCCCGCCTCGCCCGAGTTTTTTTAAAGGGTTCTTTGGTATCCATAGTGACATAGAACGAGCTGGTTAGTGGAATGAATTTTAATAAGGTTGGTAACCTTAAAACAAAAACAAAACAACAAAAAAAAATCTTTTTTGAAAGAGTGATTTACATATTTAATGACAGTCGAAGTTCCTCTTCCTAACTTGCTCCTCATCCCCCTTCCCTTCCCCTTGAACCAGAATTTGCTTTGTCATGGTAATAGGTGCTATGGTAGTCATGAAGTTGTATGTAGATTTATATTTTGTCCCTTCATTATTTTAATATTTATGTTAAGTGCTTGATGGAATAGATTTCTGTTTTATATGAGGATGAGTGCGTGGTGATGATGATGGTGATGCAAAATGAGGCCACAGCAAGCAGCACTTGGGCTTCACTGGGGAAAAGGTGTCTGAGGAGAGGAGAGAGGAGAGCAGAAGTGTCTCTGTTGTGGAATATATTTAATGTGCATCATAAAAGGAATTGATAGCAAGACTTGCAGCTCAGCTGCTCGAGCTGGGTCAGGAGGAAGGCCCTGGTGTCCCCTGTGGTCACCTCTTGTCAGGATACCCTGCTCTGAGTCCAGCCTCCAGCTGGGCCAGCCCTGTCCCACAGCCCTGCTGTGCTGGGAGCTCTGGGAGTTGCTGGGAACACGTCTGGGACAAAAGGCCCAGAGGGAAGGAGGTGTCAGAGGAGTTGCACAAAGAGAAGGAGGAGGCTGCCCTGGTCAGTGCCCCTGCCCAGCAGCGCTGCAGTGCCCGAGGCTCCCTTGGGCTGGGGATGAGCTGCTCTGGGCTCTGAGGGAGTTCCTCTCTCCTTCTGGGGTGAGACAGGATCACAGCACACACAGCATGAAGAATGGGCTGGTTTGGTGTTGTTTCCCAGGGCTGGTGGCACTGCCCTGGCAGCAGTCCCTCCCTCCGTGCTTGCCCACGCAGTGCCAGCGCTCCAGGAGCCCGTGCTGGCTTGGGGACTGGGCTGTGTCCAGCCCCAGCTGGGGTGTGCAGGCAGCCAGGAGCTCTGCCCTGGGCTGCAGAAAGGAGCTGCAGCCTGGGAAGCCATGCAGGGACACCACAGCCCACCCTGAGCAGAAGCTCCTTGCTGCTGGCCGGGTCCAGGGGCAGGAGAAGGGGCTGGTGAGGTGGGAGAGGAGCTGGAGATCGTTCTGCCCTCAGGTCAGTCCTGTCTGGAGCAGGGGGCACTGGGAGTGTTGCTGAGCTCTGCTCTGTGAGGCCACTGGCTCCACAATAACCTGGTTTGAGCCCCACTGCCTGGCCTGGCCTTGAGCTGCTCTGCCTTTGCCCGTGGCTCCCTCCCCCAGCCTGGAACGGAGCCTGCCTGTGCATTCTGGGGAGCTGCACAAGTGCCTCGTGCCCTGCTCGTGCTTCCATCCCCAGCCCTGCTTGGGCACAGCCCCTGGGAGCCAGGTCTGACCAGGAGCACACCCTGCTCTGCAGTGCTGAACCTGTGCAGGATGTCACTGAACCTGTGCAGGATGTCACAACCCGGGCAGATGTCACAACCTGTGCAGGATGTCACTGAACCTTGCTCTGCAATGCTGAATCTGTGCAGATGTCACTGAACCTGTGCAGGATGTCACAACCTGTGCAGGATGTCACTGAACCCTGCTCTATAGTGCTGAACCTGTGCAGGATGTCACTGAACATGTGCAGATGTCACAACCTGTGCAAATGTCACTAAACCTGTGCAGGATGTCACTGCCCCCTGCTCTGCCAGGTTAGCAGCTCCAGACTCTGCTGGTGCAGGTTGGAACAGTCTGGGTGGATTTTGGAAAGCATCCCTGGAAGGGCTGATGGGCAGGGCAGTGTTCAGAGCAGGGCTGGGGGGTGCTGGGGACATGCCAGCACCTCAAAGAGGCGCACAAAGACACCACCAGTGCCTGGGCTGCCACTGTCACTGCCACCACGGGGGTGGCATGAGCCTGGCATGGTGCAGCCCTGCCCTGGGGCTGGCAGTGACAGAGAGAGGGGAGCACTAATCAGGATTTATCAGCCCTGTGCCCTCAGCTGCAGAGCAGGGGGCTCACACAGGGCTTGCAGGAATCAGGGTGTGATTCACGGGTCACGCAGCTCTGGGGAGGAGGCTCCCCCTGCTCAGCCCTGCCCCAGGAGCTGCCCAGCCCTGGGGGAAGGATCAGCTCCATCCCCTGCTCTGTGCTGGGGAACCTTTCAGGTTACATTTTGTGGTGGATGAAACACGAGGATGTTTTAGTTCACAGTGTAATTTTAAGAGGCCTCGCATGGCTCATGATCTGCCCTCTCATATTCCATGGTGTGTGTGTGTGTGTTTTCTCTCTCTCACTTTCTCAGAGTCACTGAGCTGTTTTGATTGATTGTCCTCAGCTGCAGCTGAAAGTCCAGCCAGCCAGTTTATAGACTCAGTTCCAGCATCAATTCTCACTTTGAAAAACATGACATTTAAAACCACCCTTTGGTTTTCCTACATATGGATCTGATGCTTTTGTTAAAGATTGTTTTTGCTGCTTTTCCCCTGCAATATAAGTCTCATTTGGACACCGCATCTCCTTGACCTCAGAGCACCTTCATTTCAGTGCCATTGTAATTGACAGGTTGAATTTATGAGACACTGTCAAAGCTCAGTATTAATAGCAGATATTAATGTCACCAGCGTTTTCCAATAGAGAATTAATGGCAGTGTTGTCTGCAGCTAGTAACCCTCTAAAAGGATTCCTCTGTGCTTCCACACAGGGCTTGCTTTTTATGCTTTCTGCTCTAATCCCTTTGTCTTAATGACATTACAATAGGGCACGCAACAAATCACTTCCCTGCTCCTTCTCCATGACTTTGTTCCTTTTAAAGTCGTTTGAGTGAGCCCAGAGTAAGTGTGGAGCTGTCTGAGCACGAGGATGGGCAGTGCTGTGGGAGGTGCCCAGGGCTGATGGAGCTGTGGCAGCACAGAGCTCTGGGGCTGTCCCTGTGTCCCTCGTGGTGGCCACAAAGCTTGGCCTGACCCAGGAATTCCTTAGAGAGGAGCCAGAGCTGGGTGGCTTCAGCTCAGGGAGGAGAGCCAGGGACTCCTGTGTGCCTCAAAGCCCTGCTGGGCTGCAGGAGGAGTCAGGCTCTTCTCTCTGCCTTTTAACTGTGACCTTGGCGAAGATGAGAAGCTTTGGTTGCTGCTCACATCTTTGCTTGGCCGGAACACGAGCACAGAGACAGACACAGGCTCTGAAACCTTTCCTGGCTCCCCAAAGAGCCCAGGTGTTGAGACTGAAGGATGCTCTTCACAAAGGTTTTGTGTGTTCACACAGCACAGGGCTTGGGATTTTTAGAGAAGCAGGTCTCAAATGCCATAAACTTGAAAGAACCCCAAATCCAGGGAGCAGAGAGAGAGAGAGCAAAGCTGCTGGGAGCTCCCACCGAGCTGTGGATGGGTGTGCAGGGCAGGGGGGCCCCTCCAGTGTGCCCCAGCCTGTCAGGAGGCACAGCCATCCCCAGGGATCCCAGCTGTGATGTCCATCCTCCCTTCCCCCCAGCCCAGCTCCTGGGGCTCCTGCAATCCCCAGGATGCTGGAGGCCGTGCCCTTGCTGGAGCTCTGAAGTGTCACTGGCAGGAAAGGGTCCCCAGGAGCCCTTTGGACCCTTAAATCTGGAAGAGGAGTTGGAGGGCATTTTCTGGTTCCTGTTTTTAAACACCAGGTTCATGCTGCTGCACTGGGTGCAATGCCCATCTTTCCTGGAGTTCTTCCAGGTGTACAAACCTTGACACAGATATCTCTGTACTGTATTTCTGTGTTTTTCCCTGACTTTTGTTGAGTTTACTGGTGACAAAGAGGCAACTCTGACTTGTTAAAGAGGTGGAACTTCATTTCTAGAGGCAGGTGTGTGATGCAGAGGTGGGTCCCTACTTGGAAAAATCTCTAAAAAATCTCAATTCATCTCCCTGTTGTTGAGCAGGTGCTGCTGCACCTTGTCCTGGTGGGAAGGAGCTGCCAGGGGCTGAGGGCAGAGCCTCAGCTGGGATTTCCCCATGCTTGCTGCCAGCCAGGTGTGTACCTGCACATTTCCCTTCTTCCCTACACCTTCTGGAAGAGGAAATCCTGCTCAGCATTGACCAGTGGCTGGTCTGGTGTAGTTCAGACAAGGTTCCCACCAGCTCCTGTGTTTAAGAAATCTTTTTTATTCAAAACAACCCCAAACTCCTCTCTCAGAAAAGCCAGCCAAGATGCTCCTTTTTTTCCCCTTCCATCTTGTTCCTGTTAGAGGAACTCTGGGAGCCTGTCTTGGTGCTTTCACTCTTTCACATGCCAAAGATCCCTCTTAGTTACACTCCTGCCAAACCAGATCTTATAGTCTTGCCTCTAAAACCATCCACTTCCCTGCTCCTTGGGGTTCCTTTTGTTGCTGTTGCTTTTTCATTGAATTTCCTCGTGTTTATTGATATGTCTATTGTTGAGCTTCCTGGACACATGCAGCTCTCTTTTTTTGGGATACAGGGAAAGACAAATAGTTGCCTTCACTTGTGTGCCCCTGCTGTTGGGGAAATACTGTCAGTGATGTGATTCCTACAGATGGGATGGGTCTCATGTCGAGCTGGGGTCATGCAGGGTGTAAACTGGCACTGCTCCATTGGCTTGGCTGGAATAAGGCCAGTTTTGTCCAGCTGAGAATCTGTCCTTAGTGTCTAAACAGTTATTACACACTAATAAAGATTAATGATGGTAAATCCCCACGGATTAGACAGAAAATGGCAAGTTTTGCTCATTAATCTTTATTGCCATGTTCTGGTTGTTGATAGAGCAGTCTCCTCTCTGCTCTGGGGGCTGAGCCTGGGGAGAGGAGGGGTGGGCAGAACACACAGAGCACACCAGATGTCCACATGTTTTACACTCCCTGTCCTCCCCCCAGGTTCCTTGTTTCCTTGAAAGCCCTTAACCAGCAGCAGAGGATGGATCCCAGAGCTGTGCCTGCTCCTCTGGCCTCTGCCTGGGCTATAAAACCCAGATTGTTTCTGGTGAGAAGGGATCAGATCTCCTCGTTAATATTTCGGCTCAGCCTTTGCTGGAGCAGATGGGGAATGTGAAATTTGCCCTGTGCTCTGCAGAGCTGGGAGATTCAGCCCTGAACTAGTGGAGTGGCAGCTCTCTTGAAGGCTGAAAGGACTCTGCTCCTCCACATAAGCCCACTCCATAAAAACAGTGGCTTTTGTTAATAAATAGGGCCAGAAAAAGCTGCACCTCACTTCTGAGGTGTTTGCAGATGAATAAACACAGCCAGGAGCTGCTGGTGCCAGTGCTGCAGGCACAAAGGTCCATTGCTGGCTAAATGAAAAGGACTCTGAGAGTGCAGTGAATTAAAGGCTGGATTTAATGGCACAGGGACAAAATGAGTGCTGTGATGGGCAGCTGGTGTCAGCCCACCCTGCCAGGGAGGGTCTGGAGCAGCCAGAGAGGCAGGACACAGCCACAGGTCCCCTGAGGGCACAGCCTGAGAGCAGCCTGGCTGCCCTGCCCCTCCCCACATCTTCCTTCAGGCACACATTTGTGGGCAGTGGGTCCCCACTTCCAACAAGAGAAACAAAATCTAAAATCCAAAAGAAACCCATGGGGAAAAAACTGCAGGTGGCCCAAGGCATGCTGCTTTAAATGATGGGAAAAGCCTGGAGAGGCCTCTGTGACCACTTTTAAGGTGGTGTCTAACCTGCTTACTGCTGGAAATCCCCAATTTTCAGGCCAGCAGGAGGAGGGGGCAGCTGGGGCTGCAGGGTGGATGTGATGTGGCTCCTTCAGAGCAGCCCTGGGATGCTGGAGAGCTCTTGGTGCACACCTGACATCCCAGGCATTTCTGCTTTCATCCCAGCCCTGTTTCCACGTCTGGGATTTTACTGGCAGCCAGGGGGAAGGGGAAGGAGCCTCCAGCCAGCTGCCCATGGAGAGTTTTGGGAGAGCTGGAGCTGCCTGTTCTCTCCAGCTCCTGCTCCCAAATTCCACAGCTGGGAGCCAGCCCCAGCAAGAGCTTGTCCCTTCACTTGCTGCCATCCCACTGGAATTCCCTTTGGGAATGCTGGGCAGCTCTGCAGCCCTGCTCTGGGGTGGCTCAGCCCAGCCTGCAGCCAGGATGGGCCACACTCCTGCCTTGGGAGGCTCCTGGATTTTCCAGGACGGGGTGAGCTCCAGCGGCCGTGGGGTCCTGCGGGGATAAGCCGGGAAAAGCTTGGAAGTGGAGCTGGAAATCTCAACAGGCCAGACGTCCTTTGGTGATTTCCAAAGCTCTCTGCTTTTAGCCAGACCTGAAAACCCTTCCTAGAAGTTTTATTTCAGGGTATTTTTGATCTGTTACTTTCGCTTTTGGGCTTAGCTAAATCCAGGAAACTCGGAATGGTGTAATTTTTGAATAAAGACTAAACACACCCCAAGTATTCCTGAACCGGTCAGGAAAGCTGCTGCTGGGTTTATCTTCCAGGAATAATTCAGGCCAGCTCAGGCTTTAATTCAGTCTGGTTTTGCCCCTAGATAATGGTTCTTTTTGAGGAAATAAAGAGAGCAGACCATGATCTTTCCAGAAGGCTGTGACCTGACGCAGCACCCCGTTCCAGGAGGTGGATGGAGATAAATGCTGCAGGGAGAGGGGCCAATGTCTGGAGGCTGCAAGAGCAGCCTGGACTATCCATGGCCTCCAAAAACTCACAGAGACACAGTTTTCCCAGGAATTGTGGGATGGAGGTGTTGGATTCTGCCATATTTTGGGGTTTTTCCCCTCTAGGAGAGAACATTCAGCCATCTCGGAGTGTCCAAAACACCCAAAAGCTTCTTCTGCATTTTTATGAGGTTTTTTTTTTTTTTTTTCATGGATACTGTGAAACGTCAGGAAGGGCCAGGTGTCCTTGATTTGCACAGCCAGGGTGAAGAAATGTGGATTAAGTGCCTGGTAAAAGCAAAAAAAAAGTGTGTTTAAAGACAAATCCCAGTCTCTGTCAGAGCCAGGATTAAATTTTCCCAAATCCAGGTACAGCTGCACAGCTCTCCATCCATATTTAGCCCAAATTTAGTCACAAATTCTGCATGGACACCTACAAACATTGGACTGTGCCTTCTGGGGAGCTTCAGGAGGTTGGGGCTCAAAATCCAGGCTCTCCCAAGCCAGGATTTGGCCCTGAATATTCCCTTTAAAATCCATGTGTAAAGTGAATTTCCAGGGCTCAGCTGCTGTTTTTATTTTGGTGAATCGAGTGGTTTGTGCTTGGTGAGAGCTGTCCCTGTGCCAGGGGCTGCTGGAAATAGTCACAACATCCAAAATAGCTGGAATTCTGCATTTTTTAATAGCAGTACAATGAGGGGAAGCTGCTAAATGGAGCTTCTTGTAAGCTGGAAATGTGTTGGAGTAAAATAGGAAAAAAAAATAAAAAATGAAACAACTCTCTAAAATTGTCCAAAATCTTCAGTTTAAGGAATTACAGTTTTATTGGCAGAGATCCATGTTTAGGATCAATAGATGGGATTTCTAGACTTTCTGTCTTAAGGTGTGAAGTCTGCTTTTACTGGAGATGGTGGGAAATCTGTAGCAAGGATATTTCTGCATAGTTTTGGCTAGGAAAAAAAAACCCCAAACACCAAAATAGGAGCAAAAAATGGGAAAGCACCCAGTTCCCAGTGGTCTATGGTGTTGCAGAGGGCACATGAACATGTTAGGAAGGAGAAGACTTTCCAACCTGCTGTAATTCAAGTCTTTATTTTACTTTATTTTTAGGATTTTTTTTTTACAGTAACATCATTTGGTTTCTCAACTGTGAAAGTCTCTGCTTTTCCATCCCTGTGGAAGGCTGATTATTCTTTCTCATGTTCTTATTTATTATTTATCCCTTTCTGGTACTATCCAAGAGGTGCTGAAGGTATCTCCCAGCCTGGAGCCATGTGGAATCCCTGTGGTGTCCCCTAACAGCTGGCATGGCAGTAGACAGCTAATTATCATTTTAAATGATATTTATAGCAACTTAGATTATTAATTTTTTTGTTTTAGTGTCCTGGTTTGCTCTAGAATTAGGGATGGGGATAAGGAAACTTGTTTTTAAAAAAATTGTAATTTTTTGAGTTTTCTTTTAACACCTGAAGAAACCTGCTCACTTTTATGTTTTTAGTAAGGAAGCAAAACTGGGTTTCAGTTGTTCCTTTGAGAGGGGATTGAGCAGCAGCAGGGTTCAGTTTAGCTGGTAAAATGCTCTGTGTCACATCATTAAAATCACCCTGAATTCTGAGAAAACAACCCCTTCCCACTTGAAAATTAAAATCTGGCTGGTGACAAACTTGGTTTGTCCAAGGCTGGTTCCAGGCTTTTCTCTGTTGCATTTCCATGGAGTTTGCTGGGAGGTCAGGACAGGGTTGGGGACAGCCAGGTGTCACCTCTGGGGATGGAGGACAGAACTCCTGCAGAATTAATGCAGAATTCCTGCAGAAATAATGGAGCAGCTCATGAGCAGCTGCTTGCTCTGTAGGGGATGTTGAGGGGAATCCCTTAAGGGTGGGAGAGAATCAGGACTGGGGGCTCACAACCCAGCAGGTTTTATTCTTTTTATTCCCTTTCTCCCCTTGGAAAGGTGCTTCAAAACCTCCCCAGCCTTTCTCATAAAGAATAACAGAACCACAGAGTCATTTAAGGTGGAAAAACCTTTAAAATCATCAAATCCCGCCAAAACCTCAGCACTGCCAAGGCCACCACTAACCCATGTCCCCAAGTGCCACATGCACACGTTTGGGCCCGTGCAGGGAGGGTGACTCCAGCCCTGCCCTGGGCAGCCTGGCTGCTGTGCTGCAGCTGTTTTCAGACAGCTCACGCTGCTCTCCTGGTTTGTTTTCTTTCCCCAACGTATAAGAAGCGTTGGGTAGCAGAATGTGGAATTGATTAGAAGTTCATAAAGCAGGGACCTCAGAAGGATGTGGGTATAAATGCTTTTCAGGCATCCGAGGTGAACTCTAAATGGAGCTTTGGCCCTCATTTGCTTTCTGCTTTTCAAAAACCATTTATGAGAAAGTGGAGCTGTCAAAGCCATGCATGAACTTTGCCTTCTTGCAAATAACTTGTCTCAAAGTAAATTGTCCAAGTGCACAAGAAACTTGTCTCAAAGTAAATCCAGTAGCTCTACAAAGCTGGAATTATGTGCATTAGAGGGTGTGAGAGGTGTGTGTGTGTGTGTGTGTGTGAGCACGTGTTGTGCTGGGGGGCTGCAGGGAGTAACTCAACCGTTTTGAGATTTAAAAAAAACACAATGCAAGTGCTTTTTTTTTTTAAAAAAAAAAAGACAGCATAAAATATTTATTTCTTGGCAGAAGTACATCAGACCACATCTCCCATCCTTCTTTTAATTGCTTGGTGTTTGTTTGTGTTGTCTCAGGCTTTGCTGGTTTCCTCGGCAGGGCTGTGTGCTGCTCTCAGCCCGTCACCTCACACAACCCCTCACAGCCAGGGCAGCCCAGCTCCTGGGGAGAGCCCCTGGGCTGCAGGGGTGAGCAGAGCCACAGGGGCTCTTGGGTTCAGTGCAGCACAGGGCAGTGGGGCTGATTCTCTGTTTTTAGCCTTGTGGAGGGAGCTCTTCCCTTGGGAGAATCCAAACCAGAGGCAGCGCCCCAAATCACAGCCTCAGGGAGGGTGGATGGGTCAGACAGAGCAGCTGGGAGGGTGCTGCTGGGAAGGAGAGAGGTGGTGACAGAGGTGTGGGTGGCACTGGGTGGGTGGCAGTGTCCTGGGGGCTTTGCCCTGTGTGGGATGGGTGCTCCCAGGCAGGCAGGCACTGCCAGGCTGTGAGCTCAGAGCCCTTCCCTGGTCACCTGGCTGCCCACCTGCACATCCCCTGCCCCTGGCTCCACCTGCAGCACTCCCTGTGTTGTCTTCAGAGTGACAGCAGGACCGTGTGTCTGATGTGTGAGAGGCTTTTATCGATGTTGTTTTACTGAGATGCTTTTAGGATCCATGCTGAACTGGTATTCTTTAACCTTCACTGCCACAGATTCTTTCTCCCCACTCTCTTCACTTCATACAGATTGGCAAAATACATTTGGCTTGGGAAAAAAAAAGCCCAAACAGCCCCAAACTCTGCTGATGGGATAAGTTACTCCTCTTGACTGTGCTTTGATTTGATTTCTCAGGATACCCAGAGGTTTTTCACTGCTGCTCAGAGGGGACAGTACACCTTTTTGGAGACTTCAACCACTGTAACAGTTTTCCAGATGTGTGTGTGCGTGTGTGTGTGTGTGTAAGCCAGCACTGTGTGTGCGTGTGTTCTGCTGAATATCGTGTGCATCTCTGAAACGCTTCAAACAACTGCCTGGAAGTCAAAAACCAACCACCTCTTTCCAGTCATATGTTTGCCGTGACTTTTCATAACCACACTTGAAACTAGTGGTCTTGGATGGAAATATTCAAAGAGCAGGGCATCTTTATAGCAATGGTATGTCAGTCGAATTATGGAAAATGTACGCAAAAAAATAAATAAATGAAATTTAAAAGTAACATTGTCTCAGCCTACCTGTGTTTCCCTCAGCGGGAGTGTTACCAGTTGTGTCGGGACACGCTTGGGGCTGCTTTTTGCCATTCCTACGGGAGGTTTTTGGGGATCATCTTACTCCCAGCAGCTTATCATCCATTACTGAAAGCTCAGGAATGCTCAAGCTGCTCGGCAGGGATAATTGTCAGCGCTGGTTTCCCTTTCCCTGCTCGGGCTGGCGGGAGCAGGCGCAGCCACATCCCGTCCAGCCCACATCAAAGGCACGGCCCGCAGGGACGGCAGCAGCGGCTTCCTGCCCCCAACCCTCCCAAAAAACTGCTTTTCCAGGGGTTCAGGGGGACCCAGCACCGCTCTGGGTGTGGGTCCTGGGCTGGGCCAGCACCTCTGGGCTGCAGGGCAGATGTGGTGCTCTGCTCTGCTTCCTTCTGCATCCTGCATCCCCCTGCCAGCCCCATCGCTGTTATTACCTGCCTTTCTCTAAAGGTGCTTTTCACCATGCCAGCCCCATTGCTGTTATTACCTGCCTTTCTTTACAGGNCCCCCAACCCTCCCAAAAAACTGCTTTTCCAGGGGTTCAGGGGGACCCAGCACCGCTCTGGGTGTGGGTCCTGGGCTGGGCCAGCACCTCTGGGCTGCAGGGCAGATGTGGTGCTCTGCTCTGCTTCCTTCTGCATCCTGCATCCCCCTGCCAGCCCCATTGCTGTTATTACCTGCCTTTCTCTAAAGGTGCTTTTCACCATGCCAGCCCCATTGCTGTTATTACCTGCCTTTCTTTACAGGCAGGTGCTTCTCACTGTGCTCCACACTCTGCTTTTGTCCTGGTGCAAGGCCACTGTTCACCCTGAATTTATTGTCTGAGCCAAAGCCTTTGCTGGAGTAAAGTGTGCTGAGCTGGTCATGCTGAAACATGAATCCCTCCTCCTCATGTAAATAAAATTGTCTTTCCATTTATATTAGAAGTGCAGAAAACAATATCCCAGCTCCCTCTGCTGATGCTGCAGTCCCACTGAAGGTGAGAGCACTGGCTGCAAAGCTGATGTGAGAAACAGCCCAGTTAATAAAAGAGCTTTGAGGGACACACATTTTATACCGTGCTGAGCTCTGAAATGCAATTATCTGTGTTGGCGGAATGGCAGATCCTGTCCCCTCTGCCTCCCCTGCCTGTTTCATGTGTGAAATTGTCAACTAATCCCTGCATTGTCACAGCTGATGTCACATGGAAGTGAGGAAGAGAACGGGAAAAGTTGAGGTGTGAGGAAAATCAATGTTTATCACCTGGAAGGAGTACAGAGGCCGGGGATGAACACTTTGGGATTGCAGCAGGAATATTACCCAGCAGTGGGAATGCTGGTGATGCAGAGATTGCCATAAAAATGTCTGAGGGGAAGAGTTGCACAGACCCATTTCTGAGAATCCTAAACTGAACAGCTGCTGAAGTTCTCCCTGCGCTGCACGTGCGTGTGTGTTCTGTTTAAAAGGAAGAAATTAAGAGCCATATTTTTATTTTATGAAATCAAATTACCTCTGTATGCTCAGAATATTTATGCATCAGTGCTTTTTTTTTTATTAGGGCTTTATCTCACTGTAATCAATTCCAAATACTAACCTATTTTTATCGCTGTAATGCAGCAGTAATTTATAAGATGTAGACGGAACGCACACGAGATGCCAAAAGCAATTTTATGGAGCCTCTTTTGTTGTCATCTACAATGCATCAGCTCTTGCCTTCAGCCACCCATCAATTTTAAAAGCCCCAAGATGAAAAAAAAATAAAAAAATAAAAAGGAGCAAGTACAGCAAGGCAGCTGCCAAGGCTTGGAATAGCCTGAGATCTGTGTGCACCTTTGGGATGGAGCTTGATTGAACACGGCACAATAATGAAAACCGTGCTGAGCTTTGTAATGCAATTATCTGGGCTGAAAATGGCAGATCCTGTTTCCTTTGCCTCCCCTGCCTGTTCCATGTATGAAATGTGGAGTAATTCCTGCATTATCCCAACTAACGTCACATGGAAGTGAGGAAAAGAACAGGGAAAGTTGGGGTCCAGAACAGAATTGCCTTTCTTCATCTTCTCTTTTCTCCTCTCCTTTGGGAGCCCTCCTGGATGGGCAAATATTGGCTTTCAAAGGGAAAATATGGCAGTGAAGCATTCCAGAATCCCCTTCCCAATTCTCACTGGTACCAACCTGCTGCCTTTGAGCAGCTTCCACCAAGCTCTCATGCCCCTGAGGGGCACCTGCAACAGGAGCACCCATGGGTGCTGTTCATGGTTGAGGTTCTCCAAGTCTTTCCAGTCAAGATCTTGCCCGTCAGACGTCACTGCTGCTCTCCCAAATTTTCCTGGTGTTATCAGTCTGACAGCTTTTGGTTCCAGTTCTGGCTCTCTGGTGCTGGAAGTGCTTGGAGTGATGGTGAAATCAATATAATCGTGATTAGACAAGTGGGAATGGCTTCAGACTCGCAGAGGGCAGGGTTAGATGGGATTTTGGGCAGGAATTGTTCCCTGGGGGGGTGGGCAGGGCCTGGCACAGATTCTCAGAGCAGCTGTGGCTGCCCCTGGATCCCTGGCAGTGTCCAAGGCCAGGCTGGACAGGGCTTGGAGCAGCCTGGGACAGTGGAAGGTGTCCCTGGACTGGATGATCTTTAAGGTCCCTCCCAGCCCAAACCATTCAGTGAGTTCAGAAATCTGTGAAGATACTGCAACATTTTTGAGGCATGCCCTGCACCTGGAAGTGATGCAGTTTATTGATGGTAAAGACACAGATGTTTAATTCAGTTTCATTTACTTGCTGAATCCTACTAATACACAATTGGAAGCACCTTCAGACTAAAAGCACATCCCATTTAATACCCAGTGATTGCTTTTAGGACATGCATATAAATAAATCTCCTTCAACAGGCTTCTATTAACCACAGGGACTGAAAATAAATGGAGGAACACTACAGAACATTGACAAATTATTGATGGCAAACATTACCAAGGCACCTTAGTTGTTTGCCTGCCCCTTTCATACTGGAGGGCTTTTGGGAAATAAGGAGCAGAGCAGCCCCTCCTGGAGGAATCATTACTGAAGCATTTTGCATGCAGATTACTTCAGGCCTCAGCACTGCTGGCTCAGGAGAGGAAGGCCAGGGTTTGCTGATTGAGATCAGATGGCTGGTGGCGAGAAGGAATCTAGATGACTTAACTGGAGGGATTAGACTCCAGTCTTTTGGCTTCCACTTGGCTGTTCCATAAAACTGCAGAGCCGGGCGCGTCCCCGCGACACTCGGGGCACAGCCAGCCCCCAGCCTGGCAGGGTGACAAAGGCCAGGACAGGGCGAGTGGGAGCTGGGATCAGCCCCGGAGCTCCAGCCCTGCAGCTCCAGCTGGGCTGAGCCTGCAGGGGTCTCCAGCCCTGCCGTGGTTTGGTGGGTGATGCTGCGGGGCAGAGCTGGTGTTCACAGAGCTCCAGGGAGTGTTCCAGAGCTCCAGAGGGTGTTCAGAGAGCTCCAGTCAGTGTTCACAGAGCTCCAGAGAGTGTTCCAGAGCTCCAGAGGGTGTTCAGAGAGCTCCAGTCAGTGTTCACAGAGCTCCAGAGGGTGTTCCAGAGCTCCAGACAATATTCCCAGAGCTCCAGTCAGTGTTCCCAGAGCTCAGGATGGTGTTCCAGAGCTCCAGAGAGTGTTCCAGAGCTCCAGTGTTCCAGAGCTCCAGAGGGTGTTCCAGAGTGCCAGAAAATATTCCCAGAGCTCCAGAGGGTGTTCCAGAGCTCCAGTCAGTGTTCCCATCTCCAGTCAGTGTTCCTAGAGCTCCAGTCACTGTCCCCAGCTCCAGTCAGTGTCCCCAACTCCAGTCACTGTTCCCCAGCTCGTCAGTGTTCCCAGAGCTCCAGTCAGTGTCCCCATCTCCAGTCAGTGTTCCCATCTCCAGTCAGTGTTCCCAGAGCTCCAGTCACTGTTCCCCAGCTCGTCAGTGTTCCCAGCTCCAGTCAGTGTTCCCAGAGCTCCAGTCAGTGTCCCCAGCTCCAGTCAGTGTTCCGCAGCTCCAGCCCCGTTGCCCTGCCCTCCCCAGGCTCTCTGAGGTTCCCAAACCCAAGCACTGTCCCCACAGTTGCAGGGTGAGGAGCCATCAAGGGTTTTGTCAGCAGCAGTTCCTGTTGGAAGCCTCACCCATTGGAGGCATCCCCACGGGAGCAGATGGAGCTTTCTCCTTTCTCTCAGAGCCTAACCTTTAATTTTACAAGGCTGATTGAAACCAAGAGTGGAAATAAAAAGTCAGAGCTGCTCTGTTTTCCTTCCCCTCCCTTCCATTATCTTCTTTCTTTTCCATCCATCCCCGTTTCACATGCCTCTCGGATTGCGTCCCCCTGCTTTCCCAGTTATTTATTGACCCAGACCTAATTCCTTATTTCCAGAAATGTGTCATGAATCTTGCCTTTGAGTCATTTGCTTTTTGCTTTCCAGGCTCACCTCTTTGACCACGTTTTCCTGTGAAAGATAAGGATACAGGGTTTGTGGAGTAATCTCAGCAGGATGCCTGGGTTTCATTCATGGATCTGTTGCCACTGGCTCATTATGGAAAATTAGGAGAGTTATTTCACCTTTCAGTGCCTCACCTCGGTGTCACCATCTGTAAAACAAGGCTCATAATTGTTATCTCTTCCTCGCAGGAGAACTGGGGAGCTTCACTAATGACCATCTGCTAAATGCTCTCAGAGCCTCACATGAACATTTCTACTGAAGTGCAAATTATTATTAGAAACCAGGGATTGTTACTGGATTGATATCAAATCATTGTCGACAGCTTCTCTGCAGGGAAAACTTAGGCACAGCCAACAAGAACAAGCTGCATGTTTTGAAGTTGTGCAGTTGATTATGTTGGCTTTCATCTTCTGGTAAGAGGATCCTCTGCCATCTGAACTCTCTGATCTCTGGGAACACAATTCATCCAATCAATCTGGAGGAAAATAAACCTCTGCAGACAAAAACATTAAGTATCCACCTGAGATCAGATGAAGATGGAAGATGTTAATTAATTCCCAGCCTCCAGCCCTTAACTCTTGCACAGCCAGAGCTTCCCTGGCCCACCAGGCAATGCTGGAGGGGAGCACAGGACACATCCATGGCCCATCCCAGGCTTGCAGAGTCTCCTGGGATCAGCTCTAATTGGAAACATGCAAATATTTAACAATTAAATTGGTGCCACTGAAGGCTCCTATGGGCGGTCTGGGGCTCACGTGCTGATCTCATGGTTGCACTCAGAGATTCCAGGTGCCAGCACAGATTCCAGCTGTGGTGGTTTAACCCCAGCCCCAGCAGCTCAGCCCCACAGACAACCAGAGGGGTGAAACTGAGAAAACTCTTGGGCTGCGATAAAGGCAGTTTAATAATTAAAGCAAAAGCCACACATGCAAGCAAAGCAGAACAAGGAATTCATTTCCCACTTCCCGTGGCAGGCAGGGGCTCAGCCATCCCCAGGACAGCAGGGAGGACAAAGACCATCACTCCAAATGTCCTCCCCTTCCTCCTTTATCCCCTGAGCCTGACATTGCATGGCCTGGGATGTCCCTGAGGTCATTTGGGGTCAGCTGTCCTGGTTATGTTCCTTCTCAGCTCCTTGTGCCCCCCCAGCCTCCTCACTGGAGGGGTGAGGAGCAGAAAAAGCTCTGACTGTGCAAGCACAGCTCAGCAATGACAAAAACATCCCCAGGTTATCAACCCTGTGTTCGGCACAAAGCCAAAACTCAGCCCTATAAAGCTAATATGGCAAAAAATCCCCATCCCAGTCAGAACCAGTGCAGAGCCACCCTGGGCTGCAGGACATCCCTGCCCCTCCCCTGAGCCTCCTCAGCTGGCAGCTGAGGGGTTCAGCTGAACCTGGAGCTGACATTTGGGACACACAGACACAGAACCCCCAGGACCCCGCTGGGGTGTGCCCTGAACTCCACTGGAAACAGGACAGGGAATCTCTGCCCTGCACCCTTTTAGTGCTGGCCTCATCTGCGCTGTGTTCCTGGGCTGGGATGGGGAGGGAGGATGGCTGGAGGCTCCAACCCATCAGGGGCACTCAAACATCCCTAATGACAGCAGGAATGGGGCTGGGGCAGCACAGCCCAGCCCTGCTGTGACACCAGAAGTGACAANCTGAGCCTCCTCAGCTGGCAGCTGAGGGGTTCAGCTGAACCTGGAGCTGACATTTGGGACACACAGACACAGAACCCCCAGGACCCCGCTGGGGTGTGCCCTGAACTCCACTGGAAACAGGACAGGGAATCTCTGCCCTGCACCCTTTTAGTGCTGGCCTCATCTGCGCTGTGTGCCTGGGCTGGGATGGGGAGGGAGGATGGCTGGAGGCTCCAACCCATCAGGGGCACTCAAACATCCCTAATGACAGCAGGAATGGGGCTGGGGCAGCACAGCCCAGCCCTGCTGTGACACCAGAAGTGACAATTTACAACTGCAGAGCTTCAGGAGCAGCCCTGAGTCTTCCCCCCGGCACCATTATGTGCCATTAGGGNAGCTGTGGTGGTTTAACCCCAGCCCCAGCAGCTCAGCCCCACAGACAACCAGAGGGGTGAAACTGAGAAAACTCTTGGGCTGCGATAAAGGCAGTTTAATAATTAAAGCAAAAGCCACACATGCAAGCAAAGCAGAACAAGGAATTCATTTCCCACTTCCCGTGGCAGGCAGGGGCTCAGCCATCCCCAGGACAGCAGGGAGGACAAAGACCATCACTCCAAATGTCCNTTTTTTTTTTTTTTTTTTTTTTTTTTTTTTTGCAGGGTTTGAGCAAAATAAATATGGTTTAATGATGCTGCCACAGCCCAAAATCAGCTTTGGAGCTGCACTCACAACCAAAGCAACACTGAGGGTAAAATGGGTGACTTTTTTGGGATCTGCCAGGGGTGAATCAGCATGGAAAATGGGTGACTTTAGATTTTGGGATCTGCCAGGGATATATAAACATGGAAAATTGGTGACTTTGAGATTTTGGGATCTGCCAGAGGAATATCAGCATGGGTGACTGAGATTTTGGGATCTGCCAGTGATATATAAACACGGAAAATGGATGACTTTGAGATTTTGAGAGCTGTCAGAGGAATGTAAGCATGGAAAATGGGTGACTTTGAGATTTTGGGATCTGCCAGAGGAATATCAGCATGGGTGACTGAGATTTTGGGATCTGCCAGTGATATATAAACACGGAAAATGGATGACTTTGAGATTTTGAGAGCTGTCAGAGGAATGTAAGCATGGAAAATGGGTGACTTTGAGATTTTGGGATCTGCCAGGGGAATATCAACATCCCTGCACTGCACTGGGTCTCTGGAGACAGGACTCAGTTTTGTCAGCAGTGCAGAGCTTGTTCAAAATGGAAAAAAAAAAAGAAATAATCCAATAATTTTTTAATTAAAAAAGGATAATAACCTCTTGTGTTAAAACTGTGAAAATCAGTCCTCTACATTTAAAAATGAGCTTGTAAAAGCATATGTGCCTTTTGGCTATTTCCTAGAATATATAGATTTGGTCACATGGCTCTCATTAAGACACCAGAAAATGTTGTAAACTGGCATTTATAAGCTCACCATAGGAAATTTCTGTATTTTTATTTTGAATTTATAATCCCACTCCAAGATTTGCTGAAAGATATAAAACTTTACTTGAGGTTTTGGAAAGGGAATGATGTCTGAGCAAAACAGTCTCCTTTTGGTAAAAACTCCCATCTGTTCAAGTTCTGACGTGTTCTTCAGGCAAATACAATTTTTTTTTTCCTACATGTATTAAAAAAATCAACACACCAGATCTGGCTAAGAGCACAGTCACTAATACTTTAACTGTTAATATTTCATAACATTGCATTTTTTGAAGGTAAAGTTACTTAAAATACATCTAAACACTCCCTCCCATCTCTGCAGAGCTGAGGAGGCTGCTGAGGATCCCGGGGTGAATTTACCACTGAAAGCAGGGAAGTTTTGGTGTCAAAACAAAAAGGAACATTAAAATCAAGGGAGATTTTAACCCCATTTTCTCACACTGAGGTTTGAACACCACCAGATGGAAACTCCCCTGTTTGCCCCGAGCTCACATCTCTGGACGTGGCTCAAGCTATAAAATTAGAAATAAAACAAACTAATTAACTTCTCCAACGATGAAATGAGGGTTGTTGCCTGACATCCCTGAAAATCCAGGGATTTGGGAGCAGCAGGGGGTGAGAGCAGCTGCAGGGCTGATCCAGCAGCTCTTTTCCAAGCAGGCTGCAGGTGGCAATACATTTATTCCTGATGCTGAGTCTCTCTGAAAGGCTCGAAGGAGGAATCCTCCAGCAGGGAAATGTGACTGCAGGGAAGGGTCAGGGGGGGATCTGATGGGTTTCCTTTTTGTGTCACCCTCCCAGGCTGTGCCCAGCCCCTGGAATTCGTGTGGTGCCAGGAGCTGAGTGGAGAAATCAGCTGGGAAAAGTGGGCAAAGCCCTGGGGTGCATCAGGGAATATCCTGAAAGTGGAAATAAATGAAATGAGGCGTCTTTAATTCTCCTTCCCTGACCCCATTGTTGTGCTGTTCCCCCAGGAGCAAGAATCCAGACTCGCAGCTCTCCCTCCTTCCTCGAGGAAGATTAAACAGAGTAAAGCTCAGATTAATTAGGTGATGATTTATAACATCCCGAAGGGTCTTAGAGAGCCCTCACAGTGTCCATCCCACTCCTCTGGGTGCTCCCACAAATAAAGGCATCTCTGAGGGGATTTTCTGATCAGCCCTGGGGCAGCGTTTTTAATCTGGGAGGTGGAGGGGGGCAGCCTGGCAGGACAGCCTGGGAACACTGGAGAGGAGAAAAATCCCTTTCCATATGGAGAAATGGTGCTGAAAATGGGGCAGCACTGCCAGGAGTGCAGGAAAGGCTGTGGTGTCCCCCAGGAGCTCGGGCAGAGCAGGGATTATTGCCCCTGGGGCTGTCTGGAGGTGCAGAAGGAAAGGCTCAGGCTCAGCCCAGAGCAGGGACTGGCGCTTTCTGCCTCGTTGTGTGGGCTCTGAATTGTTAATCTCTGCTAAGTGTCTCCTCTGGAAAGTGGCCTTTATTTGCTGAGCTGTGGGAACAGGATTATTTTTATTATTAAATGGTCACAGGGAGTAAGTGATTTAAAATAATCTTGCAGAGCACTCGCTGTGCTCCTGCTCAGTAACTGCAACAAGAGCTGGATCAGCCCTGAGTGATCCACTGGAAATTCAGCAGATGGAGCACACAGGAGCAGCCAGAAAAGGCCCTTTCTGACAGGGAAGAATGCCTTGTTTCACTAAAAAAACAGTGTTTGAACCAAAGCACCCTTGGTGACGCTGCCCAGCGACACAGCTCTGGCTGCTCCATCAGGAAATATTCATCAGAGCCTTCCCTGCATGCTGAGGCCTCTCTCTGCTTTCTCCACCTCACCCTGAGATTTTTTTGGGGTTTCCATCACCCCTGAGTGATGATCTGCCCTCACAGACTCTCCTGGGTTGGGAGAGACCTCAAAGATCACTCAGTGATACCTTCCACCATCGCAGGCTGCTCCAGCCTGGCTTTGGACACTGCCAGGGATGCAGGAGCAGCCCCAGCTCCTCGGGGAATTCCATCCCAGCCTCTCCCTACTCTCACAGGGAGGGATTCCTCCCCAGAATCCCACCTGAAGCCATTCCCTTTGTCACTCCTGCCCTGCCTCCTTCTGACCTGCTCATTAACACAGGATTTTAATCAGGGTGTGGGTGGGGATGGGCGGGACACCTCAACACCCTCCCACCTTCCTTGGGAGCTCCCAAACTGCAGAACAATCCATGGGGTGAGGGCTGGGGCTGGGGATTCCTCGGAAGGGATTTCTGTGCTGGCCCCAGGAGGATGGAGGGACAGAGCCAGACCCAAAATGTGGGCGCTGCCTCTCTTCCCTGGTCCCACCCCAGGGAGCAAAAGGGCAAAGCCAGCACTACCTCTGGCTTATCAGTGACAGGACAAATTGATACCAGACTTTTATGAGGGTGGGGAAACGTCTCTCCATAAAAAGAATCTAAATTTACCATCGTGTTAACAATTCTGTAAGAGTTTTTGGCAACTCCTAATGGAAATTTCAGGAGCAGATGGAAATATTTGGAAACGTATAGAACACATGAGCCTGCAACATCCATTTTTATTTTCTCATTGGGAGTGTGGAGTGGTTTCAGGTTGCCTTTAATTTTTTTTTTCCTTTCTTTCTTCTGGATGCTAAGAAAAGCAAGAGGGGAAGCAGGAGATGATGGATATAGGCAGGGGGGTTTTTTTTTTTTTTTGTGTTGCTCACTTGATTCCCCTGTGTGGTCTGTGATAGATTCGAGGGAATGGCACAAATATCACCTGGTTAACAAATATCACCAGGTTATCTGGGAGCTGGGCAGGAATGGAAGGGCACCTGTGAGGTCCAAGGAGCCAATTAACCTTTTCCAGGTTAATTTGAGGTGGATTGCCTGTATCCACCTCCCAGGCAGCACATGGGGTTTAATTAATGAGTGTAAAACCAGCTTTAGTGTTCTCTGATGGGGGATCATGTCATGGGCTGATGTCGAGGTCAGAGCCTCCCTTGGAGAGGAGAATCCCTGGACAACATTGAACAGATGGATCAAATATTTCCAACCCCTGTTGCCCACGGGGCAAGAAAAGCTTTAAAAGCTTTTATTTTTAGGTGTTACAACCCATCCTAGAGCAGGGAATTCGGTGCTGCAGGAGGGGAATGAACAGCAGCAACAGACACACACAAAAGCTGAGGGGAAAAACAGCTCCCAGATGCCAAATTTCTGGACCTGTGCTGATCAGGAAGGATCAGGAATGAAGGAGTTTTTCTATTTCTCTGCAGTCTGAGCAGCACGAGGGCCATGCAGTGCTCTGTGGGTCAGGGCTCTGTGTGGGGAGCTCATCTGCCAGCATTGTCCCACTTCCAATGAATCCAGCAGCTCCTGGAACATCCATCCCCAAAGCCTTTAATGAGCAGGGGCTGGTGGTCCAGGCTTTGTTGTGCTTGGAAGGGGCTCCCACAGCCATCCCAGAGCTGGGAATGGGGCAGGAAAGGGGACAGGGGGGCTCTGTCACTGCCACCCCAGCAGCCCAGGGGACAGGGAGCCCTTGGTGTCACTGATATGTGCAGAGATGAGATTCCCCTGCCCCTCCTCAGGAATTATTGACTTCCCTGCACTGCTGTCACAGGGAGCAGCTCTGTGCCACTCCCCAGCTCACCCCTGATGTCTCTGCATTTCAGCTTTTATATTTATTTATATATATTTTTATATTTTTAAAATATTTTTATATTTTCATCTGTTCATAACCCTGCAGTTCTTCAGTGTAGAACTCCAAACCCCACAGCCAGTGTGAGCTGCTGCTCTCCCATTGGGGCACACACAACAATTCCTCTCCAGGCTGGAATCAAGGACACCTCACTGCCTCAGGCCCCAGAGATGGAAACAAAAGGGATTGGGGGAGCAAATTTGGGGTCAATGACTTCATTACCTGGAGCTGGAATTGGGAGATTAACCCCAATATGCAAATGGACCAAAGTTATAAAAGTGTGAAAACCCCTGAGCCATTGTCCATTTTGGGTGTAGCCATCCCTAAATGTACCTGAAGGCCCTTCAATAAATAGAACTGCTTTTTATTTTCTTGATTTTGTCTGGCCCCTGTTTTCAGGTAGCCCAAAAGGCACCATCCCTGCTGGCCCTGGCCCTCTCTGCTGCAGCTGAACACTCAGCCCATCCCTCTCTGCTTCCCCTGCACAAACCCTTTTTCCACAGCGGGATTAACGGGAGGGATTCGGGTTCCCTTTCCCTGAGTGTTGGCTGTGAGACAGGATCACGCCTGCCCAGACCTGCAGAACCCATTCAGGTCCTAAATCCTCTGGGCTGTGTCCCCTCCTGTGGTTTCTGAGACAGGAGCCCGGGCTGCAGAGGGTGGCAGGGACAAGGTGACACTGGTTCGATCCTGTCACCTTTTCCTCAGCGGGTGCTGAGCCACAGCATCCTCAGGATGTCATTTCTCCCTGAAAAGGGGCTTGGAAAACACCCAGGGAGCTTTTGGAGTGGTTAAACATGGGCTCTTCCTTCCTCATTTCGCTGTGATCCCATGTGTGACAGGGGAGCTGTTGGGAGAATTCCTTTTTTATTGACCAGGAGTGAATAATTTTGTCAGAATCCCTGATAAAGATTCAGAACACACTTGCAACTGCTCCAAGGCAGGTTGGAACCACAGGCTCACACAGCTTTACTAAATGCTGTGTACTTCTGTTTGTCCCAGATCATAAAGAAACCCAAACAAATTCCATTTTTTTAATTCAAAACAGGCATCAGGTACAAAAACTGAAATTAATAATATTCTCTGGGTTGAGAATGACATGTCCATGAAACCATCTGATGGCAAACATATTAAAAAACTTCTGTTTTCTTTGCAGGCCACTTTTTATCTCTGTAACATTGATGTGAAACCACTTGAAGATAAATGTGAAACCAACCCAAATTCATTTTATTCCCAAGCGTGAGACACCCAGGTAGGACATTAATAATAAAAACCAGATGGGTTTTTAAAATTTAATCCTTTTTTTAGTCAGCCAAGGAAGGGGTGTTAGTCATAATGCAAAATGTCTTGCCTGGAGCTGTGACTCAGGACTCTTCTCTTCCTGCTGTCCTTCCTCTGAGCTGCCTCACCTTTCTCTCCAGACCTTCCTGGATTTTACCAGCCAGGATTGTTCCCATCCAGCTCTGTGACCATGGAGGGAGGGTTTGGGATGGCCAGGGCAGGGCTGGGGGAGATTCCACCCTTGGCACCATCACTGAGAAAATGATGAGGAAATGAAACCCCTGAGTGAAGGGGGAGCCCCAGGAGCTGAACTGGAGATGCCAAAACTGAGGTTCAGTCCTCCTCAGATAAAAAAGGGAGTTTTCTTATCCCGTGGCCCTTGTGGGCTGGACCAGCTCCTGATCTCTGATCCCTCTGTCCTGCCTTTTATTAAATCCATCCCTGGAGCTGCATCGAGTCCCTCCAGGGCAGCTCTCCAGCCTTCTCCTCTCTCCACTTTGTTCTTCCCCTGTCAACACAAATACTCAGGCCTGTGCTCCCTCTTTTGTGCCCTGCTGAAGGTAACTCAGCACAAGAGCCAAAATGACAATTTTTAATGCTTTTCACGTGTTGGGATTTTTTTTTCTTGCTAAGAGGGGGCCAGAGTGGGGCCAGCTCAGGAGCTCCTCCCCAGCCTGCCCCAAGGCAGAGGGGACAAGTGGTGTTGGAAAATGGAAAAAAACCGAAACAAAACACAAATTTCCCCCTTCCTTGGATGTCTGGAAAACTCTGACCTGCTAGGGGGATGGAGGGAGGTTAAACACCCTCCAGGTAGTGGGGTAAGATGAGCCTCCCCAGGCTGAGGAAAATGATGCTGGGTGCTGAGTGTTTGACAAAAAACTGGCTCGAGTTACACCAAATCGTTTCCTCATCATCAGTCAAAATTACCCTTCCCTTCCTCCTCCTTCTCCTCCTCTCCCTCCTGAAATGCAAGAAGATGAAAAGAAGAAGGGAGGGGGACAGGAGGAGGGGATGGAGACAGCTCAGGAAGTGCAATTGTGGAGCTCTGAGGGCTCCAATGTTCGTCCCTGTTCATCCTGCACAGGGCGGGGGGATTTGGGACAGGGGGATTTGGGAAGTGGGGTTTGGGACAGGGGGATTTGGGAAGGGGGATTTGGGAAGTGCTGGGAGCTGAAGCCTTGCCCAGGATTCCCACCTGGCCTTTGCAGGGGGGATTTTTCTTTTCCCTGCTCCAGTGGATGCCTGAGTGTTTCCAAAATTCAGCTTTGCCTGCTGCCCCTCGTGCTCAGACTCTGCACAGGGATCACCCTGGTGCTGCTAATTCACGTCAAGATCTACAGGAATAACCATGGAAAATACTTGGCATGGCTCAGCCCCCCACAGAACACAATTAAATATATCTCACAATTATGCTTTGTCTAAAATTATAGCCCCTTAAATACCTCTCATGCCTCTCACAGCTGGTGGGTCTAAATTTAGGGATTCCCTGAGAGTGGCGTGGTGGGGTCACTATTGTGGGAGGGGACGTGGTGGGGACACCCAGGCCAACCTGTGGCCACAACATTCTGCTTTCCCAAATCCTTACACAGCTGTTTGAAGGCCCCTCAGCTGTGCAGGTGTTGCACAGCTGGCAAGGGGATTGTGGTTCCCACTCATCCCATCACTCACCACCCATCCCACCAGCCCTGGGCACTGCTCTGCCCCTGCCCAGCAGCCCCAGGGAAGGAAAGGGCTCTTTCAACTCCTCATTTCCCAGTGGGATTTTATTTTTCTTTCCACCACCTCTTGACCTTGGATGTGGAAATAACATCCAGAGAGCTGAGAAAGTTCTCAGCATCTTCTTTCCTTCCTGCAGACATCAAAAGGGGATTGTGGGCTCCATCACAGATTACATCACGGCTGGTTTTGATCCTCTCAGCACAGGAGACATAAATCTTCTTCCTCTCTTTCTCTGTTTGGGTGTCGATTCTTTCCTGTTCTGAAGTTTCTCAGGAGAAAATGTAAACGGGTTCCATTAGCTGATTTTCTGCCCACAGATTTTTACCTTGGTGATTCTTGGTGATTCATTGCTGCTGGCTGGAAAAAAGATTGACAGGTTTGGAAAGGACCAGAGCAGGGTGCAGAAGGGACAGCAGGAATTTTTACAGCCCTGATGCAATAAAATCCCAGCAGTTTGGTAATGCTGGTGTCAACTTTTCAGCATGGCCAGGCTCCCAAGATAATCCCTGTCATGAACATCCCTGGCATTAATTGGGGAAGCCTCATTAAGACTGGAAATGCAAGGCTAAAAACCAATATTTCTAATTTTACTGCAAGGAGCGAGCCTGGGCCCCCCATTCCCACAGAGCCTCCCAGTTTGGCTGTGGGGCTTCTTCCAAAATCTGCTGGGAGAGGGAGCAGAAATGGGACCCTGGGTCTTCTCAGGTGAGGAGCACCTGGGCTGTTCAAAGCACCCCAAATCTTAAACCTCTCCCTGGAGCTCCTTTCCCAGAGGGGCCTGCTCCCAGCCCTGCCTGCCCCAGGCTCCTTCAGAGCTTCCTTCCCATCCCTGCTGAGGCTGCAGGGAGGGAGGGAGGTGAAAAAGGTGAATTTCACAGAACAGGGGTGAACAGGGCCGGACCTGCAGCTGCTGGAGCGAGGGAGCATCACCTGTGTCCCCAGCAGCTTCACCTCCTGCGTCCCACCCTCTGTGTACAGCGACTCCTGCCTGCACAGGCTGCAGCAGGACAACATTGATGGGGCTGGGATGGCTTTTTAATCTGCTGGAAAAGCTACTAAATATATTCCACAGAGTATATTATATATATANTTTTCCACTGTGTGTGTGTCTGTGAACTCGCTATGCAGGCAGCATGGGGATGTGGGGTGGTCACCATCATCATCATCATCATCATCATCAAATCACAGAATCACTGGGGTGGCAAAAGGTATTTCAGATTATTGTGTCCAGCCAAGGCCAGCTGTCCCCAAGTGCCACATGCACACATTTCTCAGCCAGTCCAGCCCCGCCCTCCATCCCTGCCCAGAGCTGTCGTGCAGGCTCAGCCCGGCCTCCAGCCCAGGTGTCCAGCAGGGAGCACACAAACTGCACGCAGCCATCCCCCTGGGGACACCTGGGAGCACGTCCCCTGTCACAGCTCCCAGCCCTGTGCAGGCCACCAGCCAGGTGACACTGGCATCACCGCCTGGCCCTTCCCTGGGCTGCTTTCAACCACTGCAGCACAGAAATCCCACTGATTTACAGCCAGCAGCGTGGAAAAGGATTAAAAAAAAAAAAAACCAACAACCATGGGAATGGGGTGGGGGGGAGGGAAGGTCATTCCAGTTTCTTCCTGCTTGCAGCTTTCGGATACAGGATATGGATGAATGGCAGCCTCCACGCTGCATTTATTTTTAAGCCACTGATAGCTGGTGGAGTGACCTCGCCGTGCAGCAGCAGCAGCAGCCAAGGAGCTGTTTTTTTCCGGCCCTTCGACGTCAGATTGCTTCCTTTGACACCTCTGAGAGCCAAAAAATGGGAAGC
Organism: Toxostoma redivivum; assembly: GCA_013397375.1. NCBI lineage: Eukaryota > Metazoa > Chordata > Aves > Passeriformes > Mimidae > Toxostoma > Toxostoma redivivum. Next base: position 95,396 of record VXBI01006659.1, on the reverse strand, counting down.
ATTCTCTTCCCAAGGTGACTTTATTTTTTCCCCCTGTGATACTGCTGCTGGGGCTCTCTCTCAGGCTCGGGGCCATCGAGGTGTGGATGGCACTGCCCTGGGGACACGACCTGGAGGTCACTGCTTTAGGGCAGAGGTGCCTAAATTATCTGATCCTTAAAAAAAAATTGCCTTGATGGAGCCAGAGTTGGGGCAACTTCACTTCCATTTAAAAGACTCTGGAATGCACTTGTGACTTTTTTTTCCTTTTATTTTTTTTTCCTTTTTAGGGCAGCTGGGGCTTTCCAGGATATCCCAGCTCCCATAACCTGTTTACTGAAATCTCAGTTTCCCAAGTTCATTCACAACTCAGTGCAAACAGCTGAGCGCTGCTCGAGGCTCTGAACAGCAGGAAAATGCTTTTTTGAAAAAAAAAATTTTGAAAGCATAGGAAATTTTAAGTACCCTCACACAGAAATGACATTAAGATCTCCCAGGGTTTATTTGTGACCCAAATTTCTCGTCTCACTTTGCCCACTGAGCTCACAGAGTTCCTGGTTACACCCCACGTTATCAGCATGGGAGATGTGTCTGTCCATTCCTCCACTGCAGACTGGGAGAGAGGATTTTATTTTAAAATCAAGAAGGAATTGGCTCAGCTCGAGGTGCAGGTGCAGGTCCCAATTGCAGTTTATTTTTTCAGAACCTCTGTGAGCAACCTGTTCCAGTGGGAGGTGCCCCAGCCCTGGAACAAGGTGAGCTTTAAATCTCTCCCAACCCAAACCATTCCATGATGATTCCACCAGAAAATTCCTTGGGATTCAACAGGCTGGAGGACACCATCGTGGGTAAATGAAGCTGCTCTGCACAGAGCTCCAGGGTATGGGGCTGGGAAAGGAAACACCCCCAGGCTGGGACGTGCTGGGCTCCCATCCCCAGCTCTGCTTTGTCTCTGTCCTGCGTCCAGCACCTCAAAGCCACGAAAATCTGCCGGAGAGGATCCTTCAAAGGCTCTTCCCTCTCCAAGGAGAGGGCACCGGGGCTCAGATCGGGATTTCTGAGCTCAGAAATGTCAGGAGGAAGCGATGGACGCGGAGGAAATTCTTGCGCCGGTCCCGGAGGAAGCGGGAGATGTGAAAATACACGATGGATTTTCCTCCCACAAGCTGTGCTCTCTGTTTTTATTATCATAAACCCGGGGCCTGGAGGATGTCAGCTTGTTTATTTATTTGTTTGAATGAGGTTTCTCTCCTTGTTCAAACATTCCCAGGTTGGCAGCTGCTGCTCTGCCAGGCCCTGTCCCTCTTCCCAGCTCCTCTCCTGGAACCAGGGACGTGCCAGCCCAGGCAGTGCCTCTGGCAGCTGCTGAAGGTGGGGGAAGTTTTTGGGTTTTCCCCCCCAAAAAATGGGTGACACCACCATGTCACTGCAGCCTCCATGGGCTCTCCAAACTCTGTATAATCAGGAATATCCCATTTTTTGGCTTGTCAGCATCTCCCTTCTTCTTCCTTGCCACCCTCCCTGTGCTCCTGCAGGTGTGTGCTGGAGTGGCCACCAGTGGCCACTTTGCTGTCATTTTGAGGTGTTGTGTGCAATAACTGCTCTGGAAAATCCCACTGCAGCCCTGGATCCCCTTCCCAAGGCTGCCCAGGCAGGGGTGGATGTTGTGATGGTGATGGTTCCTTCCACCTTGAGCTCCCCCAACACCTGGGGCTGTTGCCAGGGAGTCTGAGGGGGCCCCACATGGCCCCAATAACACCGTGCTCCACCCAGCCATCCCCACTGCAGAGGTGAGGGGGACTTTATTCATTGAAGCCTTGGCTGGGGGCTCCTCCCCTGGGCAGGGGTTTGTCCCCCTGGCTGATCCCAGCCCCTCCTGCAGGGTCACTCTGGCAGGAAGCTGCTCTCGCCCCGGGGAGCTGCAGGAGATGCACCTGGGAGGAGAAACACTTTGCTGGAGGAAGAAAACAGGATCTCACATATAAACAACATCCTCAATGGCTCAGCAAGTGAGTTGCTCTTTCCAGAGGCTGTTTTCGAGCTGCTGTTGTGTCCCCCGTGGCCCCCCCAGCTCCAGAGTGGGATTAAAGCAAGCAGGAACCAGCAGGGATGGTGCTGTGCCACTGCTGCTTCCAACAGCCCATCCCTGGATGGAGCCAGCAAGGGCAGGAGCTGCAGAGCTGGGGGGTGAGGAGAACTCCTGGCTGCTCTCCAGGGTGTGTCTGGGGTTGGAATGCACCTCTGGGATGGGAATTCCACCTTCCAAGCTGCTCATGATTGATCCAAAGCTTATTTGGGGCTGAAAGGGACCGGTGAGCACATGGGACAGAGCATCTCTGGGACAAAGCCAGGGCTTTCCCACTTGTGCTCCTTCCAGAGGATTCTTCACCAGGAAGAGTTTTTCTGGATTTTGCATCCAGGTGGTAGAATCTCCACATTTCAATGCATTCTCCTTGGTCATGGCACTAAGCAGAGCACCCCACATAGATCTGAATTTTGATTAATTAAAAAAAAAAAAGGCAAAAAAGCAGACAACTTTTATTTTCCATCATTTATTCCCTCCTCCACAAAGATAACTGAGGACAGCATTCCTGGCAGCCAGTGACTCCCAATCAAAGCTGCTTCCCAAAGGGATCCAAGGGCCATCCCAAAGGGTTAAACTGCTGCCCAGCACAGGAAACCTGCAGATTCCCAGGGAGGAAACATCCATTTGTTTGGGAGAGAAGGTGAACGAAGCGTTAACAGCCCTGGCCAGCAGAGCAGAGGTCAGCAGCATCCTGCTGCAAACTTCCTGAGCAACCTCGGAGCAGAAAACAACAACCCCCCGTGCCATGCCATGCACGGGTTTGTTTTTCACCCTTCTTACCTTGGACCTACTTCCTCACCCTCTGTCCTGCCCCAGCTCCTCCTGCTGCCCCAGCACTCGATCCTCAATTTTTTAAATGTTTCTCTGGCGTGACTGTGTTTTTATAGACTGGAGTTGAGAGGCAGAACGGGAGAGGAGGGGAAAAAATGAACTTTTCAGGCTGTTTGAGATGCTGAGGTGGGAGCAGGAGGAGCACAGCAGCAGCTCAACAGGAGGAAAATCCACCAAAACTTCCTGAATTGTCGTTTTTTCTTTGCTTCTGAATCTCAGGAACGGAGCAGAAGACTGGGGGACAACCAGTGGGACTAAAAGTTCCTCCTTGCCTTCCCCAGCTAGCAAAAGGGAGCAAAAGTTGGGGCAAAAGTCCCTAAAAAAGGGAGTAAAAGTGTTTCTGCTGCTTCATCCATCCCTGATTTGCATTAAAATGAAGGTTTTTACAGTTGGGTGTTCTTGCAAAGAAAAAAAATAGGGTAGAAAATGCCCAGTATTTTATGCCAAAGATGATGTTTAGATAGAAATGGCTCAGAAGTTTCAAAGCTGAAGTGTGATGTAAATAATTTTATTTACAGAGAAGCACAAGAGCAGGGGCAGGTCATGGTCAGTGTGAGGAATCATTTTGTTCAATCCAGTTTTCCTGCGTGCTTCCCTGGGAAGTATTTGGGAGAAAGAGGAGGCTCCTGGAGTTTGAAATGTTCTTTTTGAGGACACAGATCCAACAAACAGGGCCAGCTCAGCTCTCCCTTTGGGCACCTGCTCACTGCTGGGGGAGGAACATTCCTGGTGGGATTTTTGAGATGCTGGGACATGCAGTGACACTGCCAGGGTGTGTCCCCTGTCCCCACAGCCAGCTCCTCCTGCCCCCTTTCCCTCTGAGGGTGGGATGGAATTCCAGAGCAGCTGTGGCTGTCCCTGGATCCCTGGCAGTGCCCAAGGCCAGGCTGGACACTGGGACAGTGGGAGGTGTCCCTGCCATGGCAGAGATATTTCTTAAGATTTCTTCCAACCCAAACCATTCCATGATTCTGTGATTCCATAGATCATCCTGTGGATAATCTAAAATGGAAAATCCAAGGATCTCAGGCCCAGCTGCTCTTGAAGAAGCTCAAGGAAACTTCCAGGCTTCCCATCACCCACTGACACCCCAGTGCTGGCAACTCCCAGGGCTGGACTGAACTGTCATTCCTTCTTTTCCCTTCCCTTGGGACCAGCCACAAGACCTGTCCTTGGCCACCACCAGCCCAAGGGCTGGACAGGGCCAAGCTCTGGAGCCCAGGGCAGCAGTGCCACCCCAGAGCCCCACCAGGGCTGTGATGGTTTTGCTAAATTGGAATCTTCTGATCCCGGGGGTGCTTACACAAAATGCCAATTAGGATGCGGTTTTCCATTAATGTTTCCCATTATACTCTGCTGTCAGCAAATGCTGGTGTGAAACCAGTCTGCAGCCCTCATGTGGCTACCACCAGGAGGGTGGGGAAAGCACTGGAGCCTCCCTCCCTCTCTCCAGGAGGGTTTTTTATCCTGGACACCCAGTGTGGGAGCAGCATCTTTCCTCTGGGCAGTGGGATGGAGGATTTTGGGAAAAAACAACCCCACAGGTCTGGGGGCTGCACAGAACCCAGCCAGGCTTTCCTGATGAGTGCCCCCAGCTCTCCTCACCCTGAATGCTGCTTGCTGCCTCTCCCAGCCATGTCTTTCACACCATTTGTGTGAGGATGAAGTGCTGAGTCACAGGATCCAAGGAATCCTGAGCAGAAGAGCCACAAGGGACTCAGATTTGTTCAGATGTCTGGGATGCTTCCTATTAAATAACAACAAAATGCTGCAATAATAACTTGGCAGCTCTCCGCCCCCGCCAGGCTGATGCTCAATGTGAGTTTGCCTTCCTAAAATTCCTTTAAGTGTCTCAACAAAGTTACAGGGGAGGAAGGAAGGACACTTCATTCCTGACTTTTCCTTGATGAAGTTCTTGCAGTCAGCCTTGAGAAGATGGGGAGGAGGAGAAATTCCTCTTTGAGTCGTGTTCCTGGCCAGGTGGATTTGAGGATAAAGCAGGGACAGGTTTGGGATCCCATAGATGTGCAGATGTGTAGTGGCTTTTTTCACTCTGTGGGGAAGGATTACAAACCCCCCAGTGCTCAAAAATCAAAAGCAAAACTGCTGTCAGCATCTCCTTTGCATCTCAATTTCCAGATCTCACCTAACAGTCTTCAGCAATTTTAATTTATATATTATTATAAATCAGCTTTAATTTATACATTATTTAAAAGCCTTGAGTTAGTTAGCATGGGCATATCTTGTGGACATCATTGTCTTTTCATTGTTAATTAAAGAAATTTGAGAAATTTGCCTGCTGGGTTGCCTGCTGAGCAGCTCTGCTGGCCTGGTGGCACCAGCTGTCCCTGCACTCAAGGCTGGCTCTTCACAACTCTCCAGGCTGGGAAATCATCCCAAAATGCCACAATTTCCCCCCTGAATTCAGGAGGAAGTTGAACCAAATAAAAGATCAGATACATTGTGCTGACCCCAGTAGGAGTTTTGTTTTTTTTTTTTTTTATGGGAAATGCCATACAGAGGGTTTGCTAAAATGTTTTGCAGGAGTTACTGCTTCACTTTGGAAATCCTCTGAACAATCTGCTCTGGAATTCCAGAATTTCAGTCTGTATTTGTATTTCTGCTTTCCCTCCATTTGCTTCTTAAATGCAGGGATGTCCATGCTCCCCTTGAGGTCACCTGTGTTAGTGGGAATGGATCTCCCTTCTAGCAGGAAAATTGGTTTGGCTCACCCCTGTGCAGTGAAGGCTCTAAAGGTGTAAAAGGACATCAGGATGAACCTATAAACAATGGGAGGATCTGTAAATTATGGGAGAGGGCAAAACTGAGCCTGGGTGCAATGGGGAAGTTTTTTTTAACCATCAGAGGAAGAGGGACTGGAGGAAGCTTCACCCACAGAAGGGAAAAATCAACCAAGTGTTAAAGGTGGAGCTGGATCCCTTTGGAAATGTGTGCAGTGGGATGGGTGTGGGGGTGCAGTGCATGCCTGGCTTCACTGCAGGCCCAGAAATGGTTCTAAAACCAAAAAATAAATAAATACAATCATCTACTCTGTCCTAAACTGAGCTGCAGTACAATGAAGGGCAATTTACCGCTGATTTAATGTGATTAGGATTTTTTTTTTCCCCATGAGCTCGTGCCTGTCTTTTTATATTATCTGGAGGATCAGAGTGGAGTCCTGAGTCAGGAAAAGAGCTCCCCTCAATCCATCCCCTTGCTCTGACTTCACACTGATCCATGCATGTGCTTAACATTAAGGTTCTGCTTCCAGGCTGTCCTGGATAATAGGCTCGAGTGTATTTTGAGAACTCATTTTTACTTTTTATTACAATAATAACTTCTGCAGTGACATGAATTCCAACAGGGAACCCTGAGGAATAACATCCCCTTCCAAATGGTTTTCCTCTTTGGAATTAGAGCACATATGAGCAGGGCAGCCCATTACAAGACAAAGACTTTCCAGAAGGTGAATTTTTCTCAGCCTCACAGCAGCTCCTTTATGGTCAAAGATGAATTCTGTGACCAAGCTGTGCTCCTGCAAGCTGCAGCCAAATGGATCATTCCTGAAGGGAAGCAGGAATTGCTTGTGAGGGGTGCAGCTCTTGGAGGTGCTGAGCTCCTGGAGCTTGGCTTGGCCTTTCCTTCCTTCTTTCCTTCTTTCCTTCTTTCCTTCTTTCCTTCTTTCCTTTTCAGATTTCCCACTGGAATTCCATCAAATGATGTCCTGCTGCCATTCCAACAGGATATTGCACTGCTCCCAGGGCACAGCCACCACAGCCACTGAAGCTGGGATTGCACTGATGTGTGGAAAATCTAGACTTCTGACTTTTTAGACATTTTAGGCTTTGAGATTAGTTTTTGTTGGTTTAGGGTTTTGGATTTATTATTTATATTGGTAGTTTTGTACCCCTCACCCTGTTTGCAAGTTTTGGCNATTTGATTTTTTAAATTTTTTTTAAAATTTTTAAATTTTTTTTAATTATTAAAGAAAAAGAAAAACAAAAATAAAAAGAAAAAGATAAAGAAAAAGAAAAAGAAAAGAAAAAAAAACTCCTTTCAGTGTAAGCTAAGAGGAAAAATCAAACATTTACTTCCAGGCTGATGTTTCAACTCCCAGTTCTCTGTTCTGACGACCTGAGCCACGTCTGCTCTGCAGGAAGGAGGTGACAAACTCAGCTTACTCACACTCCCCTCAGTGTCTTCAGGGGAGAGCAGTGATGACAAGATTTCCACTTAAAACCAAGCTGCAGAAAGCAAAACGAAATTCAGACTCAGCTCATTTTATCTGTGCTTTAAAANTGTTAGGCATTTTTTATTGTTTTGATTTTTGATGAATTATTTTTTATTTTTTAAATTTTTTGTTTCAGTACAGAGCAGCCACTCCCAGGGGAGGTGGAGATGCCTCATCCCTTCAGCTCTGCACACTCACATTCCTGAAAATTCCTCTTGAGCCATGGCAGCTTTTNAAAAAAAACAACATAACAATGGGAGAAATGAGCAATAGCTGCCAAATTAAATCAGTCACTCACTGCTTGTATTAGTCAGGAGAAGAATAAACTTTTAGATGGGCACAGAGTAAAAAAGCTTCCCAAGAGCAGCTGGAAAAGCAGGAGTCAAAATTCCTGCTGGAGCTTGAACTGTGCTGGGATTTCCTGGGAAGCAGCACCTGGAAACAGGGAGTTATTGAAAGCAATTTTTATGCAATTTTTTACACAAGAGATGGAGCAGTTGAGCTGCTTTGGGTGGCAGTGCAGTGCTTTGTCACTTCTCCTGTTTTTGGGATCCCACCTGGGCACAAACAGGAGATGCTGGGGTGCCTTTCCTGCCAAACCTCTCCTCTTCGCCCAAAATCAGGGAGGTTTCTGGGCTGGGGAGAGCAGAGCAGTGACCCCTGCAGCATCTCTGAGCCCCCTCAGGGCTGAGTGTTGGGGAGCAGTTCGTGTGAGGAGCTCCTGGAATTCCCAAGGAATTCTCCTGTAAAATTGTTCTCTGCAACACAAACCTCTGGGGAGTTTTCCATGGGATGGTTTCACAGCAGGCAGCATCCTCCAGTGCATGTCCCCGGCTCCTCCAGCATTCCCAGCCCATGCTGGGGACCCCAAAACCATCAGGACCCCATAACCACTATTCCCAGTCTCCCTGGGGGATCTCAGCTTACATCCACAGCGTTTTTTCCAGTTTTTTTTCCAGATTTTTTTTTCCCCTCCCCATGGGAGCTGAGGACTCTGAAGAGCTCCCACATTGCTTTTCCCAGTGGAAATTCCACTCATTTCCACCTCAAAAACCCCTTTTTGAGAGCCCAGGGATCTCCCCCGCCTCCTGCACGTTGCTTTGTGTATTTTGGCAGGTGCCTGCTGCTCCTACAATGGAGAAGCTTTTGTGCCTCTCCAGGCAAATTCTTTGTAGGTGCAACTCCAGCAAAACCTTTGATGTGTTGGGCTGAGAGGTCACCCAAGGAATGTCCGTGTTTGTCATCAGCAGTTGGGGCCAAGTCCTGCTCACCTCCCAAAAAAACTCCTTTGAAGTCAGGAGAAACGCTCACAGGCACAGGGGGAAATTTTGGGCACTGGAACATGAAGGTAGATTTCACATGGTGACCTTTTATTCTTTTTCTCCTTAATTTATTGTCTCACGGAAGTTTTTTCCTCTCTCCTTCCCCCCCTTTCTTTTTTCCCTGAATTTGACACTGATGTTGGTCAGGCAAGAAGTCAAACACCCAATAATCACTGGAAAACTGGTCCAGGGGAGTTCAAAGGGCTGGGAAATGTAATTTCTTTGCTAAATGTTGAATCTGAACCTGAGTTTATGCAACTGCATCCTTCAGCGGGGGTTGGGAACGTGCTGACAACACGGATTTGTTTTCTGGGATAAAATCCCAAAGATACTGAGAAATCCCAAAGATACTGAGAAATACAACAAAGAGAGAAAAAGTCCTGGGGAAAATTTGGCAGAACCTCTGCAGAGACGGCACCAGATGCCCCCAAAGAGGAAATTACAACATGTGGCAGCTGTGGTTTTTTTGGTTAAGCAACTTTTTCTCAAAGTTCAAAGCATCTGGGGAAAGTAACTGCTAACAGGGCGAGACAGATTTATGGAGCCCACACATGGCAATATTTTGGTATAAAATTAGTAAAAAATGATTAAATCCCCGAGATGAAGAGTTTAATTCCTCTGAGTTTGCATTCTTTGAAGAGCAATCATATTTTGACTTTGTCAACTGGAAGAACTGAGTAATTTCTTGGATTAACTGATCACAAGAGTTGTAATCCATAATAAAAGTCCAGGCAGAGCTGCCAGGCTTTGTTTCTCAGAGGATTTGGGTAATGAGTTGATTTGACATTAACAGAATGCATCCCAGACTGCAACCTCATGCCCTGGATCTAAAGGGGGATTCAGGAAGATGAGGCACTTAAAGCCTTCAACATCTTTTTCTAATATGGGGGAAATGATTGTTTATATGAGTTGCTGGATTGATCAATTTGGGAGAAAGGTTTTGTGTAAATCTCTGGTGCATGGCATGAGCACTGCTGGACTGAGGTAGCCAGCCTCCAGTGTGATATAAATATATCAAATCATATATAAACCCCTAGAAATGTCCTTTCTAGCCACAAAAAAGGACAATTTGCAGCAATTCCCACTGCAGGTTTGTGTTTATTCTCTCTTTTTACAGCACTTCTGTGGTTTTGTGCTTTGGGAGAGCCAGAGGAGACCCTGACCATCTGCTGCCAGACTCGGGGTTTTAAACGCTTTGTTTAGTGCTAACAAAGCCCTAAATTAAATTCCTAAATGAAGTTAGTGCTCCAGGAGCTCGGGGAGGCTGTGGGTACCTGCAGGGATGGCAGCACGAGGTGTTTGCTTCCCTCCCTTTGCAGCAGCTCCTGCTCCTCCAGTGCTGGCACGTGCTGCGAGCCAGATCAGGGAAATGATGCTCCTCAAAATTAAACCAAATGTTCTTTTGCTGCCGGGCTCGTTCAGAGCCAGCTCCATCCCCTGCTGGTGGTGCAATGTGCTGGCACGGGGGGAGCCTGGCCCGGGGTGCTGGGAGTGAGCAGAGGGCTCAGATCAGCCCCGAGCACTCCAGGGTGTGAAATCACGGCCAGGAGAAGCTCCAGAGCTTTGGGCTTTGCTGTCTTTCACCTCCCTCCAAGTCTGCCCCGAGTGACGCTGTAACAGGAATTATTAAATCAATTAAAACCCTCCTGGATCCTGCTCCAGCCCTGATGGCCCAGCAGGGACCTCTCTGCTCAGAGCAGCCAGCTCATCACATGAATTTGCTTTCAGATCTTCCACGAGGCTTTGGATTTTCATCCCAAAACCTTTGGTGGGCCTGACCCATGCTCTCAGACTGAATTAACCCTTCTGCTGCTGAGGCAGGGCAAAGGAACTGCAGGTGCCCCAGAGTGGGGAGGGATGAGGAGATGCTGAATTTGCTTGTTAACCCTTTCCTCCCTCTGACCTGCCTGTCCTGGTGTGTAGTGGCATCCCTGGTGTGTAGTGACCATCTCTGATCTTTAGTGACCATCCCTGCTGTTCACTGCCCATCCCTGCTGTGCCCTGACCATCCCTGCACTGCCCTGACCATCCCTGCTGTTCTCTGGCCATCCCTGCACTGCCCTGACCATCCCTGCTGTGCCCTGACCATCCCTGCACTGCCCTGACCATCCCTGCAGTGCCCTGACCATCCCTGCTGTGCCCTGACCATCCCTGCAGTGCCCTGACCATCCCTGCTGTTCCCTGGCCATTCCTGAAGCACAGTGGCCACCCTGGGGTCATCACCCCGCAGTGCCCTGTGGCCAGGGACACTCTGCTCCCCCATGCCAGGGCACACAGGTGCTCCCACCTGGAAATGGCACTTCCAGAAGGCAGGAGAGGCTGGAGGAAGCCACAGTCACGCGAGCTGCCTGTGGTTTGGGGAGCAAGTGCCAACATCTCTCACTCTCACTGTCCCAGCATTGCTCCGAGGGCAACCTGATCTGCCTTTAATCTGCTCTGACCACAGGACAAATGGTTTGAATAAAACCCTGCCCGACTGAGTCACTCCACTCTGGCTTTGGGGGCATGCACTGAGGAGGATGTTGGCTCTGCCTGAGTGACAAAATCAATGTAAGACAAACGTTTTTGTTGTGTGGTAACTGAGAAAAAAGGAAAAAAAAAGTAAAAAGAGATGTAGAGAAATTTGGGTGGGATGTTTGTGCGTGGTGGAAGGAAAATGAAAGGAAAGACAGAAGTCACTTTTCTTGGAAGAGCAGGTAAAAGTAGGAACAGATAAACAGCTGTCACAGAGAGGGTGAGGGTTTGCTTGAGCAGCTGAGCTCTGTTATTTCTCTGTTTTCTGAGAGCAGGTGAATAAATATCCCTGGGTTCACTGGGGTCCTTCCTCTGCCTGGGCAAGGAGAGGCAGGCTCTGAGCAGGGCCAGCACTCCAGGAAAGAGAACCAGCAGAAGTGTCCTGTGCTCTGGGTGGCAGAGCTGGCTGCAGCTCCCACTGGCATTTGGGTCACTCTGTGGAGGTCATGGATGGTCACAGGGACCCCAGGAACAGAGATCCTGCCCTGCCCGGGCTGTGGTTTGCAATAAAACATTCTGGGAGCCCCTGCTCTGACTCTTCCCCATTTATCACATCTTGTCCAGGCCTTGTAGGCACCAAAAATCCCCCTCAGAGCTGTGAAATCAGTCTTGGCTGGGGAGTCCAAGTGCTTCCTTCTCATCACCCTGAGCCTCGAGGGAATGTGGGAATCTGAGGGCTCCCAAGGGAGGAAATCCTGGCAGAATTCACACAGCCCTGTGCCCATGGGACAAGCTCTGCCTTTTCCCCTTTTTCCTTTGTAATGAGAACATTTCTAATGATTTTTGGGGAGCTTTAGGCAATATCCTGCTCTCAGTGAGAATAACAAGACATTCCCACTGATTGTTTTGGGGTGAAGGAGGGTTTTCATATCCAGCAACACTTCTGCAAGGAAGGATTTGCCATGTGGAGCATCCCTGCCCGTGTCTGCACCTTGTAGAAATGATCTCCCAACCTTTGCTGGTCTGGCAGCTCTGGACATCCTCCCTGGTTCCCTGCAGAACCCACCAGGGTGTGGAGCTTGAGATCCCATTTTCTTAGGACATGTGCCTGCACGGTATTTTTGGGGTTATTTCTCTGTTGAGTTTTATCAAAATGCTGTTCAGGATGCATTCCTGATGCCCAGAGATCCACTGGAAATTTGGAATATTGGTGCCTTCACAGCAGGCAGTGTAAGGAGAATTTCCACTTGATGTTGATCAGTTGTGAGCACTGCTGGGCCCTTCTGGAGCTGATTCCACACACAGCCCTCTTTAAAAGTTGGAAATGGGTTTTTAAATGTTATGAGCCACAGCATTTTGGTGGCAAAGAGAAGGACAAATGGGAGAAATGTGATGTTTTCTCACTGTCTGAAAGAAGTCATAGCCACAAGAAATGGACAGTGTGTGCAAACTGGAAATGCTGAACTCTCACTCCACAACTTTTGCAGGAAAGGGATTCTCCCTGATTTTTCATCTCTTTTCCATTTGCAGCTTTGCAAACATGGGACACACTTATGGATAAGTGTTTTGTGGTGTTTTGGGGTCATAAACAAAACAAAGTCAGCAAAGAGCACGAGATCCCCACGTACTTCCCTCGATTGTCCCTGGGCTGCGTTGTTGAGGTGAGTCAGTGTTTATGATATAAAAATGCAAGGAACAATGCAGGATCAGGGCACTGTGCTTTCCCATGTGTTCCTTGGCCTGTCACTCGCTGTAAAATCTCTGTGATTAGCAATTAATGAGGGGACACCTGTTTTCTTGGCAGAACCTGGCTTTTTATTTTTAAGTTCTAAGTATTTTTAAGTATTCCCTGAAAGTGGTTGCAAAGGCAGGAAAACAAACTCTGTTTGAGAGGTTTGCTGGGCAAAGGCAGGCTGGTGAAAATCCAGGCTGCAAGGAAAGACTGAACTGAGACTTCTGTGTTTTATCTGCAGTCCAGGAGGGGAATTTGGGAGCTGCTACAAGGGGGACACCGATATTTCCTTACCCTATAAAGCAGGAAATGTCCCATCACGGTGCTCAGTGCAGTAGTGAAGTTTCCTTGTGTTATTTTTTCCATCTCTTCTTTATTTCCTCACTCTTTGACAGCTCCAGTAGCCCGAGACACTGAAATCTTGCAGCCAGATTTCTAATTTGAGAAACTCCTTGCTGTTACTACAAGAGCAGGCTGAGCAACTCCCCTTTCCTCTGCTGCTCCTCAGAGCTCCTGGAAGCACAAGTTCTTGTTTTGCAAGATGTTTACACTCAGCAGACACACGGGGAAATGGTCATTTGCAAAGCAGCTCGGGCCAGAAAGCAGCAAGAGCCACACCATGAGTCCAAAAATAGCTGGAGGAGCGAGCAGAGGGGAAGGAGAAGTGGTGAAGTCTGGAAATTTGTCACTCAGTGGGAAAAACAAACTCTCTGCCCACGTCTTGTTTTCTGCCTGGCAGACAGACAGATGGTCCCAGCTGCAAAGAGGGGATTGCAGGAAAATTGCAGGGCTGAAAGGTGACATTGAGGGCCTAAAAGGTGACATTGGAGGGCTGGAAGGTGACATTGGAGGGCTAAAAGGTGACATTGGAGGGCTGAAAGGTGACATTGGAGGGATGAAAGGTGACATTGGGGAGCTGAAAGGTGACATTGGGGGGCTGAAAGGTGACACTGAGTCTGTTTTGGGGACGCCACCAGCTCTGAGGATGCACAATCCATCAGGAGAGAAAAGGCAAAGGGCTGTGGGTGGGACCTGTCAGTTTTGGGATCTTGGTTGAATTCTGAGTTACCTCCCAGCCCCAGGGCTCTGGAGTGACCCCAAGCTCCTCTGGGGGTGGCTGGTTTGGTTTTTTGGTTGTTTTGGCCGCTGTGAAAGCTGCATGCAGGCAGAGCAGAGAGCACAAACCCCTCCTGCTCCTCCCTGAGGGTTCCAGCTCTCCTCCCCCTCTGTGCAAGTGTTTTATGGAGCCCATCCGGATTTCTGGTGGATTCTGCTCCTTCCCAGCCACACTGGGGTGAGCAGCTTCCATCAGATCTGCTCTGCAGGCTGGAGCTGGGGGAGTAAATAACGACCTGAGGGGACAGAAGGGCTCCTCTGGGGGCTGCTGAGGATCCCCAGTTCCCACTGAACAGGGTCTGATGGTGATGATGATGATGGTGACCATGGGTGAGCAGCAGGCTGGTCTCACCTCACTGGAACCTCAGGAGATATTTGGGGTCCATGGCATCCTGCAGATCTGGGGGGATCCTGCTGGAACCTCCAGGCTTGGAAAAGAAATTTTTGTTTCAGATTAATCCCCACAAATGAAGCAATACCAAAAACCACCAATTTCTAGCTGTTATTTTAGCCAGCCTGCCTGGTGTGGGGTGTTCTCAGAGCTGTGTTTTTCCACATCTGGATAATTTGTTTTACTTTTCACACACAGAGATGTCCTGAGTGCAGAAATTTTGTGGCATCAGATGGCTTTAGGTGACCTTGTGATGCCACACAGAACATGACAACACCAGAATTCATTCACATCCCACCTGACACAACACAAAGAGCTTATTTTTGTAGAATTACCCTCAGTTTAAAAAAAAAAAAAATAAAAAACAACAGAAAATATGGGCCAGAGCAGCAGAATAATCTCAGAACAGGACATTCCTAAAGTTTCCTTCGAGGATCAGCTGCTTTTTAATTAATCACCAGAGGGACAAAGAATTGCTAATTATGAGAATATCATAAAAATGTAAACACTGTGGCCCAGCTTTATGATGGCAACACCTTTCTGTGGATGCCAGAGTGAGCCTGGATTGGCAAATGAATGGAAAAATCTTGGGATTTTTCATGGACAGCTCATGAAGAGGAATCTGCAGTTATAAAATCAACCATTTCCTTTGGAACCAGAATGGAAATATTTGACAAAAATGCCTTCGAGATTGGTTGTTTGGGCTTGTTTTGTTTTTTAAATATATCCCAGGAATAATCAAGATGTGCATATTTTTGAAAGAGAAATGCTAAATCAACGTGGCTTTATTGAAAGTAATTTCTACTTTCAGCATTTTATGATGCCTGAAATCTTCTTCTTACCAGCTGCTTTTGTTCTGCCTTTTCAAAGGATTCTGTGATTCTCTGGGTGATTAAGGCAGATAATGAGCTCCACTCAAGTTTGTGCTCCAGGAAACCAGAAGAGGAGCAGGGAAGGTGCCTGAGGTGATTCAGACCAAGGATTTCAGTTGGTTTCTTACTTGGATTTCTTCAGTTTTGGGAATCCAGGCTGACCTCTGTCAGGCCTGGCTTTTCAGAAATGTTCTTTGAAAATGAAGGTGCTCAGGATTTCTTTAAATAAATTAAAATTATGTCCTGTTGGGCACAAAATTCTAATTGTAATTCCCCATTATTTGCCAGCCTGAAGGAACTGAAAATTTACTGTCTTTTTCATGAAGTGTTTAAAACTATTGTCCTTTTTTTTTGTTTATTTTGTAATTTTGAGGGAAGATCCATTAAAATAATAAGAAAGAAGAAAAAAAAAGTTGTTGAAACATGTTTTTTCCTTTCTTATTAAAGCTATGAGGGGGTTGACACCTGTTTATGGAATAATTCCAATAAATGTGGAAGGTGGCAAACCCTGCAGCTCTTGGATAAACAGCTGAGTAAAGCAGCCCAAAATAACAATTCCCAAATATTTC
This sequence comes from Toxostoma redivivum, assembly GCA_013397375.1. NCBI lineage: Eukaryota > Metazoa > Chordata > Aves > Passeriformes > Mimidae > Toxostoma > Toxostoma redivivum. Next base: position 79,813 of record VXBI01006659.1, on the reverse strand, counting down.
CCTCTCAGGATTCAGTCCCATCACAGCAGCAGGAGGGGTTAACAGCAGAGTGCTGCAAAGGCAGCCCCAAAATCCAGGGGGATCGAGGCAATCCCAAATCCAAGGGATTCCCTGGAGGTCTGGGGGGTTGAACAGGTGGAGGAGTTCAGGGATTTGGGATTGAGAAATGGGATTTGGGGCTGAGGGGTGGGATATGGGATTGAGGGATGGGATATGGGATTGAGGGGTGGGATTTGGGATTGAGGGATGCGATTTAAATTTCATTAGGGAAATAATTGTATTACTATAACACATCTTCTTTCAGCCCAGGGAGTGCTGGTGTTCTGTTTGCCAGAGGGAGCAGGTCAGCAGGTCCAAAGGGGGCATTTAACCCTTTAAATAAGCAGCAGTGAGAGGCCAAAGGGAATGAAATTAAACATTTTATTGTTTCCTGTGGGGGTGATGAGGCCCTGGCACAGAGAAGCTGTGGCTGCCCCATCCCTGGAAAAGTCCAAGGCCAGGCTGGATGCAGCTTGGAGCAGCCTGGGGCAGTGGAAGGTGATGGAATGAGATGAATTTTGAGTTTTTTTCCAACCCAAAGCATTCCATGATTCTGTAAATGCCCTTGAGAAGTTGTTCTAACTGTTATGGGTGTCCTTGGGAGGGAATTGCCTTCTCCTTGGCCTGTGCCACAAATGTGTGACAGGCTGGAGAAGGATCCCATCCGTGATGGATTGGAGACAAATCCATGAACTCTATTCCTCCATCATTTGCCATCATTGCCTGTAAGTCTGGAGGAACGTGGTGGGAAAAGGGAGGGAAGCAAATGTGCCCCTGTCCATCAATTCACCCTTCACAAAACAGCACCTGGAGCTGGGAATCCAGGCTGGGACCTGACAAGGAATGATCTGAAGCTTCTTCAGCAGGGCTGTGAAAGATCAGGCCAGGTTCTCTCTGCTTTGTCACAAACCAGACTCTGTGCAAAGCTCCAAAGCCACATTTTCCACAGGAAAACTCCAGAAAATGTTTTCTGTAGATAAAACCATTTATTTTCATTATGGCTCTCGAACTTTACTTTCTATAATATAATATAATGTATTTATTATAAAAAAATATAATGAAACCAAAAAATTCAAAACAAAATCCATCTCGATCAGGAAACTCTAAACATTTTGTTCTGAAATAGTCAAAACAGAATATTTTGACATTGTCAGAATTTTTCCCCTCAGGTTCTCTTCCAAAACAAAATTCCAGAGGAAAAAAAAAACCCCAACATTAAATTATATTTAACTTCCACCTCAGCCTTGCAGATTCCAACAAAATAATGGATTTTTTTTTTTTTGCAGGAACTTTTGCAGTCAGCACCTCCACAAAACCATGCAGAACAAATGACCAGGTATTTTGGTTTGATAGGTGCTTTTATGGCTTTGTATGTAAATAAAATGGATAGTCATTAATCAGATTAGAAACCTTGCTAAAGTCAGTTTGCATTTTAATTCAGCTCCTGCTGAAGGAGGAAAATAGATGCAGTGGGTGATCAGATTAATATTAATGAGCATAATTACCTCTCTGGTAATGGTAATATCCTTGTTATCCAAGGAAGGTCGTGGAACCGATTTACACCTGTGTGGGGATGCAGTGGAATTTATGGAAAATTCATTAAATGCTGGTGTTGAACTCCAACATGAAAACATCCACGAATATTTTTATTTTTTCCTCAATGAGAGGTGATCCTTGAGGCATTGCTCAGAGCTGAAGGGACCTGCAAAGCTTTCCCAGGAATGGCTCCGTGAGCCGCCTCCCATTATTCACACATTTGGGTTGGAAACGCAGCTTTGCCAGAGGCGGGCTGACAATATTGCACAAAATTCCTCCCAATGAGTGGCAGGCTAGAAGAAAAACAATATTGATGTATTTTCCCCCGATTTGTGGTTTCTTTTGTCCACAGAGTGTTTTTTGTCTCGCAATGACGTCAAAGCAAAAATTCTCTTGCAAAATGACAGCTGGAAAATAACCCTGAGAAGATATTGGATTTCCTACCTAGTAATTAACTAACTCGGGCTTAATGGAACCTATTATATATTTTACCAAGTCTACAGAAGATTAGTAGAACAAAAGTATTATTTTCCTTTGTTTTGATTGCAGTGCTGGAGGCAGAGGCAGCTTAAGACTTCACAAGGAAGGGTTTTGTGCTCCTGAATTATCTGCGAGCTCCAGCATCATCCTCACGGGAGGTGACAAGGACCACACGTGTGTCACCCACGGGGGATGCCCAGGGCAGGGACAAGGAGCATGACACAGTTTGGTGTCAGGGATCTCATTTTTTTTCTGGGATTCTCTTTTTTTTCTGGGAGGAATCATCCCGTGCTTCCCAACTCTCCTTGGCATTGTCAGGAAAATGAATCCACAAACACCAGAGGTTCATGTCCAACAAGGAGACAGAGGAGTCCTGTAACTTTATTGGAATAAAGGGAGAGGCCATGGGGCGTTCCCTGGGATCTCTCAGATTTTTGGAAGACTCAGCCTCCTTTTTATCCCAATTTCCCTCTCTCCTTCCCCATTGCTGAGGCACTTGAGAGGTCCAGACTCCCCAAACCCCTGATACCTGAGATTCCCCTCTCATGTACAACCCTCCCTTTTTTAATTTTTAATTCTTATGGAATTCATGGGTTTCCCCCATTCTTTCTTTCATCTTTCAATATCCAATTTCATTTCTCAGCAAACCTACAGTTTGTTTGTAAAGGCAAATATCTTTTTTTTTTTTTC
>VXBI01006659.1:5362-62208 GCA_013397375.1 Toxostoma redivivum | reverse complement strand
AACAAAACAAAACAAAACAAAACAAAACAAAACAAAACAAAACAAAACCAAACCACCCACCATTTTTGCAAAGGTCCATTAGTCATTATTAACCTAATGATCGACTTAAACTGCAGGGAGGGAGATAAGGCTAGAGAACAAAAGAAGAAAAGAAAAAACCCAACCAATTGACAGAATTCGGCAGAAATGAGGAAATAAGGAGGCCCAGAAAGCTGTGGGATGTCACCTGGGGATGTCCCAGCTGATGCCAGCCCAATTCCCATCTGTAGGAACTGACCTGGCCTCAGAACAGTTCTCAACCAGAGCCTCTCAGGTTTTGTCCACTCCCATTTTCCCAGTCAGGGCAAAAATTTGTCATTGGCAAAAGAGAGATTGAATCAAGCCTGAGAAATGTGAATGGAGATGTGGAAGCTGTCTTGGCACAGAGATCCATTTCCTGCTCTGGATTTAGAAGTGCTCAGGTTCCTGCTGTGGCTGGAAAGTTGTTTCAGAACATCTTTCCTGTGATGCTCAGAAACCTCCTGCATGTTTTCCCCCTCTATTTACTCACAACCAGTTTGATTTGGGGCCAACATTGTCCTTTAGCTTAAATAACTCTCTCCCTTCCCTGGGGGTTTACCTGGGCTATTTATAGAAATCAATCCCTTTCCTAGCCCAAACAGAGCCATTTTGGCTTCTCCTCCCCTCCCTGATTGCCCCCCATCTTCTGCTCCATCCAGCTCCTGGTCCTGGTGCCCACTCAAGGACTTTCCCTCTCCCACCTGCATTTTCAGCTCTCCTGACACTCATTTATCCCATGACCTCATTTTCCATTTCCACCCATGGATTTCTGAGCCCTGTCCATCACTCTGCCATTTGTCCCTTGTCTCATGTCCCTCCTGTGCTCTCCAGGCCACCTCTGTCAGAAGGAGGAGGGGATGGCCAGCAGGATAAAGACATTATTTGGAGTTTTCTACTGCCACAACAATATAATTTCCCTGATTTATTGCCTGAAATCCTATAAATAGGCCACTGGCACAGTCTGGGATTGTTATCTGTGATCCCTTTACAGCCCAGGATTTTTGTCTCATCCCCAGACTTGTGTACCAAGGGAAATTTTGGTGATGTCTGGTTTTCTTCAGTGGATATTCCTCTGGACTCCTCCTCCAGGAGCCCAGGATTGCTCCTTTAGCTTTCAGACACCACAAAGTCAGATAAGATTAATTTCACTTTTAAGTATCCCCATCAACAAGGTAGTGATGCCTTTTAGGTACATCAGCTCCAGCTGTGAGTTGCAGGTCAGGAGATGCCTGACAATAAATAAATATTTTTTTCCTGAAGCTGAGATTCTCTCTCATTTATTTTGGGCACTTGCACATGAAAAGAGAATGAGGATTTTGAATCTTCCCACCATTACTCAAAATCTGCTGTTTTTAGGCTGTTATCAAGCCGAGGAAGTGATGTAACATTGCTGAAAATGCCTTTAATTGTCTGAAAAAAACCTGGTGGGGTTGAGGCTGGGCTCTGTTAGCCCTGAGTGAGACAGGGCTTTGCTCTGCTCTTACACCAGAGCAGGGCTGAGGCAACACCAACCACACCTGGGCATCTCTGCCCTCTGAGGATGGGCCATCCTCAATTTCCTCAATTATTTCCTCAATTATTTCCCCAATTATTTCCTCAATTATTTCCTCAATTCCCCAATTTCCCTGCACCCCTTCACTCTTCTCTTCACAAAATCAGCACCTCAAGCCATCAGCTCATCCCCCAAGGTAAGGGACAGGCACATAAACCCTGGGGCACATAAATCCAGAATTGTTCTGCTGGAATCTGGGCAAGGAAAGGGACTTGGAGCCCACAATGGAAAATCTTTCTGAGAGCAGCTCCTCCAGGGCAGCAGTTCTGCTCAGCCAGCACAGGAATTGCTCTGGAGCACAATAAATCTTTGTAGTTCTGCAGCCTCTCTTGTCAGCTGGAGCATCCTCCCTGCCCAGAGCCTGACAGCTTTCACTGTTCCTGGTAGGAATTCACTCAGTTTTCCTCTTTTCCCCCATTATATTCACCTCCCATGCCATGGAAGATGAAAATATTCAAGCTGAAAGCATTTATTTTTATTTCTAGGGTGAGAAGGATTTTTCTGCATGTGAATTGGGAGCAGCTTCATCCCTGGTATAACTTTCCAGGTGCCTCAAGTTGGGAATCAACCTTGAAACCTCCTGCTGTGGATTTGGAGCCTTTCCCCTGAATATCCCCCAAACAGAAAAAAAAAAAAATAAAACAACCCTTCCTGGGGGTGTTATCACAGAATCCCAGAATTAACTAAGTTGCAAAAAAATCCTTGGGATTATCAAGTCCAGCCTATGGCATGGGTAAAATGGTGACTTCAGGGAAAAAAAGAAGCAGAATTTCGATGTTAAAGCTTGTTAACAAACCTGCCCCTGTTGGTTTCCACTTGGCTTTCAGGCAGCCTCCAGCTTGTGGCCAGTGGTGAGTGAAGAACTCAGATGTCTTTGGATAAATTCAGTGGGAATCTGCTGGCACAGGGAAAACAACACTGAAATATTCCAGGGTAGATTGTTAGAGAATGGGAAAAAAAAGCTACAGATGCCTTGTAATGAATCTGTCCCCTGAAATTTGCTTATGCTGTTTCTTTTCTTCTTTAACCTCGGTTTAAAATCTTCAGCAGGAGTGTAAGGTGAGAAGGATATAAATGTCTCAGTCCTCAATACAGTTCTGAAACAAAAGAAAATAAACCCAAATTGTTTTCAACCTGACTGTTCAGGAGTGTCATCTTGTTTTCAGATCATCAGTTAAATACAAGTCCAAATATTAATTACTGTGTAACTAAATATCCCTTTTCTTTAATTCACTACACCTCCAGTTTGTGCTTTAATTTTGCACTCCCACTGTTTAGAAATCAATATTTCCATTGGATACATGGGATTTAATTTCAAGTGGGGAAGCAGTGGATATATTAATTTCAAAAAGCAATTATTGGGAGCACGATGGCAGATGTTCTCCTGCAGAAACTTCTCTTTATCCTTCATGGAAAACACTAAAACATTCTTGGAAAAAAAACCCACAGCCTATTTTAATTGCAGCCATTTTTTCCCCACTGGGCTTTGTCAGGGGTGTCTTTAAATAGGAAGAATTTCTTTCTATAGATGGCTGGAGTTAATCATTTCCCCTTGGAAACACACATTGGGTTGGATGTTGGGAAGAGCAGCGCTGGGAATGGGAAGGGCTCGGGCTGGGGTGGGAGCAGAGCCCACAGGGCTGAGCGTGACCTAGGAAGGAAGCAGAGGGATGTTTCCGAAACCCATAGCATACAATAATTCACTTTAATCTTCCCTTGCTGTCTTGCCTTTATGGAAGTGAAATAAAAATAAAAGGGTGAGATGTGCTGGAGCCTCGTGGGTTTGTGCTGGCAGCAGGAGGAGCAGCTTGGTGGGACACTCAGCGAGGAGCCACCCCAGGAAGGACATGGCTGAGCTGTGCCTTGATGTTCCCTTTGGGAACAGATTGGATCACGAAGCTCCAGACCAGCAGCAGGGAGGTGACTGCTCCCAGCACTGTGGAGCTTTCATCCTTCATACCCTGAAATAGGAAAAAAACCCCAGTCAGAGAATTTGGAGCAGATAAACCCCGTGTTCCATGAGCAGAGCCCATTCCCAGCAGGAATTTTGGGCTATTAACTCCAGCAATTTTCAGGCTGTAAAAGCAGCACATCACTAAACTCCTGAAATTCCCCCCCCCACGATTCTTTCTGTGCATCCCAAACCCCACCGAGCTGCAGATGCCTGCTGGAAACCTGAGTGCAAAAGAAGCAAGAGGAGAAGATTCCCTGGTTGCCTTGTGCACAGCCTGGGAATGCAGCTCGTGTTCCCAGCCCCGCTGGCCAGGAGCAGAAAAGCAAATCGTTATTTAAGACATCATCCAGCTCCCAACGGGCCTCATCACCTCCGACAGATTTGTGACTCACTCGGAGGAAATATTTTACTGCTATCCTGTTTGCTCAGCAGGTGGAAGGGAAATCGCTCTCACAAACCCTGGAAAAAAAAAAAATCTCGAGCAGGACTTCGATTTCAGCAGAGCCTCGGTACTTTCTGCCTCCCCGTGAGTTTCATGGAGTGCCAGCACTTTGCTGGAGGTTTTGCAGAGGAACACAACAAGACAAGATCCTTGGCATGAAGATTTTTTTAACTCTATTCAGTTTTTGTGACACTTTCCCTGCTTTTCATCTGTAAAAAACTTTTTTTTTTCTCATTAATTTTTTTCTCTTATGTTTGAGAATTTTCGATTCCTCTCTCCAAGAAATGTTCTGCTAGATGAGAATTATTTTTTTTAAAACTACAGGGTAGGACTTAAAACAGACTTGGGCAGTTTATAAACTTCACAAATGAGATGAAATTCACCCCTAAAGAAACCAGAAATTGCAGGCATCTCTCTTTTCCATAATCCAGTGAAAACAGGATAACAAACATCACTGAGGAGATCTGAGAAAATTATTTCCCAATAGGATTTTAGGAAATAAAATTTTAAAAAAATACATATAATTTGTACCAAGACAATTTCCTAGTTGGAAACACATCCAGCTAAGGATGTAGTGGGCAAATTAAAACATCCTTCACTCCAGAAAATTCACTCTTCTGCTGGAGTTTTGGCCAAAATCTCTCCCAGGGTGTTGGGCTCCTTTGCCAAGGGTTCAGCAAAGGGAGAAGGGAGTGCAAAAATGGGAAAGGTTGGTGCTGAGACAGGAGGCTGGGAGCTGTGCTTGCCCTCAGCCCCCTCAGCAGGCAGGAGAATTGAGGGGTTTGGTGTTGATGCTCTCCCCTGGGACAGAGAATCCCTGAGCTCAGTGGGTGAGGATTCCATCCCTGGTGATGGGAAAACCTCAGGTGTGCACAGAAACCACCCAGGAGGGGCAGGCTGGGACTTTTTGAGACAATCCCTGAAAATCAGAGAATCCTTTAGGCTGGAAAAGAGCTTTAAGATCATTGATCCCAGCTGTTAATTTATGTTTACCAAACATTCAGAAGACACCAATAACATTTAGTCTTGACTTTAATATCCCTCTTGTATTACTGCTGTTGCTCTTTAACTTTTATTATTTCGGTCCTCTAAAGGTGAGGATAGGCCAATCCAACTCCTTAACCAAGTCTTGAATATAAATTACCTTTAAAGACCTTGCAGAGCCAATTTTTCTCACTGTTTATACATTTCAGGTTCAGCAGAAACCCATTCCACAGCAACGAAGAAATTAATCCATTGTTCAGGGAAGTGTATAAAAGCTCTAAAGTTTCCTTAAAGATGTTCCAAAGTGATACCTGATCCGAGACCTATAGGAAATGTTTGAAAATATTCTTAAATAAATGAAGTCACTGGGCCAGCTCCAGCCAAGCTGATGAGAGAACAATGCATAATTTAGAGATGGACCCTGTGCCCTGTCATGTGCTTGTGTCTCCATCCAAAGGGAGGGTTTTGGACAGCCCTGCAGTGTTTGGACACTCTCACACACATCTCATCCCCAGCTCCCACCTGGGGCTCGCAGTAGCCACAGAGAGCAGTTGTTTTTGTGGTTTCCTCCTGGCTCAGCCCACAGGGCTGATGCACCAGAAGTCTTACGAGAAATTCTGCTTTGTTGGGATTTCCTGCATGATTCTGCACACAAAGGCAGCTCAAACGATTCAGCTGACACGGTGATTGGAACCTGGAGATGATTTTCCCAAAACACATCGATTTGGGAACCTCTGCTTTTCACCCACTCTTTGTTCCATCCTACGTACTTCCTGCAGGATATAATTTGGATCTATTTTTTAATGAACCATCACTAATTGCTCTGAAGTGCTGTTGTGTTCTGCCAAAGCCCTGCCAGCCCAGGCAGAGCTGTAATTCATTTGCCAGGAAGAGATTTGAAGTTCCTGGGATTTAAGAAGTGGCTGTGCATCAGCTGAGTTGTAGGAAATCTCCACATCTGCTTTTTTCCCCCCTGGTTTTCTGTATCTGTGGCAAATGCAAACCAAGGCATCCTGTTTTAAGCTCTGTGTGCTGAATGTTAGCTTGAAGGAAGCCCAGACCAGGCTTGGAAATGTGGGAATAACTCATTAATCATGGGATGGTTTGGGTTGGAAGGGATTAAGGGATGACCTGAGTGCATCAGGCTGCTCAGGACCCCATCCAGCCTGGCCTGGAACACTTCCAGGGATGGGAATCCATGGGGAATGGGGCTGCACCTCCTGCCTCGAGTGTGAAACCTCCTGAAGCCTCAAGGAGAGCCAGCACATTGAGCACTGATCAGCAGAGGCAGAGATTTTACATCTCCAGCAGCAACATCCTAAAGCTCCAGCTGGAGCTTCCAGACCTGAGCCCTGAGCCCACCCAGGTGTGGCACCACCACCCTGGCCCTCACTCTGAATATTCCCTTGTTCACACAGTGATTTATCAGATTTATTACCAGAGATTTATCTGGCAAACCTCCCTGATCCTAAACTGCTCTTCTTCCAAAGTACAGGCAAAAAACCCAACCAATCCCAACCCACCTGGGTGTTGGGCAGGGAGATTTGCCAGGTAAATCTCTTTCACTCACTAATGGGTGTGTGTGGCACTTCCATGCTGCTGGTCAGAACAAATCCACTCCTTTTGCTGTTTTCTTTCCTCAGTGTCACCTGCACCCTTCTGTCCCATGGCCACAGCAAACCCCTGCCCCAGCTGGGGACAGAGGGCACCAAAACAAAGGGAAAAAATGCACTTTAAAAGCAAAATTAGGACAAGGTTGCCAGGGGAAAAATATCTAGCTTGAATGAAGAGAATAAAACCTCTTGATTAGAAAAAATATCCACAAAAAGTCCCCCCCAAATCAGTCTAAATCCATAGAAAAACCAGAAAAACTCAAGTTCTGTGACAGAACTCACTGTGGTTAGAGAGTGGAGGTCTCACCTTAGGGCAGAGCAAAGAAAGTTTCCTCCTCAAAAATCTCCTCCAGAACTTATTTCCAGACTTTTCTAGAGCTGGGACTGGCATTGGAAGCTCTCCCCCGACCAAATGAAGGACTGGAATTGAACAAAGCCAGCTGGCCACAATAGCCCAGTTTAACTGCAGCAAGACATGGAGCTGAACAAGTTAAATCTGAATTACTGCACTGTTACTCCAAAAGGTTTACTGGACACTCTGAGTCACAGCGTGGTTCAGTCTTTTGTCTGTGCAGACTTTGCAATATTAGGATTTTTTTTTTTAGCAGAAGGATCAGCAGAGGAAGTCAGACCAGTGGTTTTTTTCAAGCCCATCAATCCCACAGAAGGTGAGAAAGCCCCGTGAAAGCCCCTCTCCATTTGAGCAGCAATATCCTTCTGAGGAAAATTCCTTCCTGATCCTTGCTTTAAAGAAGTTATTTGAGATTAATGTAAAGACCATTTGTCATTTTGGTTATAAGAAATGCTAATGGCTTTAACAGCATTTTGCATTTTCTGCAAACCCAGCCTGTATTGCAAACTTCTCTGTTAGGCACAAAAGAGGAAAAAAAGTCTCCTCTAATCGGAATCACTCATCAATTGCCTGCTAATTGTCAGATGTGTTTATTGCACGGGAGAATTGATAACCTGTAATAAGATGTGATGGATGTAGCCAGCTGTGTTTTTGCAATTCCAGGCTGGTGTGTGTCCAACAGAAACCAAGGGAGTTACACGAGTACAAAAAAAAAAAAGAGGAAGAAAAATGGGAAAAAAAAAGCCCAGTAGTGTTGATTCAGCACTGGTGTATTTTCTTCTCCTGATTATTTCTGTAATAACAAGTGTCTGATAAGTGGGTTAAAGACTGGCTGAAGGAGATGGAATTGGAAAGGAATTGCCATCGTGTTTGTTGATATTCCTCCAGTTAATTTGAAATGTAGGCAGTGATTTAGACTGGCAACACATTTCGTGAGCCTTTCCTTCTGGAGCTAAAAAAAAGAGAACACCCTGTCTGGACTCGTCAGCACACAACGTGTTTAGATAAGGAAGTGCAGTCAGGAGGAATATTCCCAACATGAGGAATGAATGGAGACAGGATCTGCAGCTGGAAAAATGTCTGCATGGCACTGGAGCAGCTCCCTGCAGGAATCAGAGCTCTGCACACAGATCCCTGCACTCGCCCATCCCTCACATGATGTCCTCTCCTTTCCAGCCTCAACCACCCCCAGCTCGGGCACCAAAGCTGCCCCTGGCCCCAGGGAATGGCTGGGAGGAGCCAGCTCACAGCTTCAGGTCCCAGAGCTGCAATTCCCATGGGGAGAAGCTCAGCTCCTGCTGTATCGAGGCTTGGGGACAGCGTGGTGGCACCTTCACCTGGAGAGCTTCTCCTCAGTTCTCCTCTTTCATCAGCAAATCTTCTCCTGCCTAAATCCTGCCAGAATTCACCCATCCCAGACTCTGGGAGCAGCTCACATCACCCTGCTGCTGGCCACATCCTCCTCAGCATTTCTGCATCAGCTAACGAGTGTGAATTCAACTCAGCCCTTCCCAGAGGGGCCTGAGCTCCACCAGCATTCCCAACCACTCTGAAAAGCTGGGCAGGATTTGTGCAGACCTCCTGTAGTCCTGAAAACCAGAGCTGGTCTGATGATGCCTGACTAATGAATGTGGGGTGGCCAAGGGGAGCTAATGAGACATGACCGTGTTAGTCCTGCAGAAACCACAGAGATTAATCACACAGCCAGGCCACAGGAGCCATGCACATCTCCACAGCACACCCAGATGTCTTCCTGGAGGGAAAATCCTGCAGGATTCATGATTGCCCAGCTTCATCACTGAACTTTGAGAGGGATTTTCATCTGGACCACATTGGGGTAGATTAAAAAAGGCATGAAATGTATCCAGCCAGCTCAAGTTGCAGAAAAACTTCTCCTTGATCACAAAAGAAGATAGGAATCAAAAAGATTTCCTTAAGGGAAATCTCAGAGTTCAGGGGTTTGACAGTGCCCCCAAACACAATTAGGATGTGGTGAACCTTAAGTTTGCTCTTCAATTCACCTGTGTGAACTGGAGTTGGAAATAGAAACATTACAGCAGCTTCCTGCACATATTTCCAGCCTGGATTTCATTAATATCTTCCCTGAGCTGGGATTATTTTGCTCATGTACAGTGTTCAAATCTGTTCAGGCTTTGTTTGGAAGCAGAAAAACACTCCTAATGGAGGCATCCCGTGTAACCTAATAGAAAATGATACTGTTCAACAGCTTCTTTTTTTAAACAACTGTTAAAATTTAATACATAACCATATCCCAGCACGGAATTCTAGCAGAGTTTTAAAAATAACCCAACAGGAAGCATAAAAGCACTTATTAAATTCTACAGCTATTTACAGTAATTTCTGCATATGACTCTATTAAATTTCCATGGCAGCTCAGTCCCATTTCTACCAGACTCCACAGAATTTTTCCAGACTGGTCAGCTCTTTCTTTCCAGTTCTAATGAACAAAGACATTGAGCAGCCACTTCTTATCAGAGATCTGATTCTATCCACACTGGTGACTGTAAAAAACCCACAGCACCAGATTCTGAGCTGGTGAAATTCAGCATAAATGTGTCAGCCTCCAAATCTGCAGGACTGCAGCTCCACCTCTGCCTGGTGCTCACCTCAGTCCAAATCCATGTGTCTCCTATTCTGGCTCCCATTCCCTGCTCAGTCAGCTCACCCAGCTGTTGTTTGGAGCTTTGCTGTGTTTTAGTAGCTGTAAAATCAGCTGTGGTAGTTCATAAATTATGGGAGGGGTTCTGAGATGCTGTTCCCTCTAACGTTTGCTGCTGGGGATGGATGGGACGGCCAAGGACTGAGGTCATGGATGCTTTGTGTTCAGCAGGAGAGGGGGAATTTGAGGAACTTTCCAGCACAGACTGTCAGGGTTGTGCAACTGGAGGCTCCACGGAGAAAAAAAGCTGCAGGGATCTCTGCTCATGATGCACCTTCCCAAAAAACCTCTAAGACTGACACTTGCTGCCTTCCCAGACTCAAAGGCACAGCAGTTTCCACCTGAAATCATCTCCCCAGGTTGTGCTGGCCCCCAGGGCTGATGGAGAGACCAAGCAACCCGGCTGGGTCATGCTCGGAGCTCTGGCTGCCAAAAATTCTACTGGGAACAAAGGCGCTGCTTGATTTTTTTATTTTTTTTTTCTCTTTGCGACTGAAGTAAATCTTTGACAAAAAACCCAGAGGGAGCTGTTGGCACACACCAAGCAGCCATGAGACAGGAATCCTGCTGGCAGCTCAGCCAGCTCCTTGATGGGCAGGAGTTTAGAAAGCTCTGAAAGCTGGTAAATAAATGTGTGTGTGTACAGATGTAAATGAGACACTCATGCAGAGCCAAGCTGGGCCAAGCACCTCGCTTTGCCAAGCTGGAAACTTGTCACTCAGCTGGAATTGCTGAACTGAGAGCAGAGTGACTGCTTGAAACCTGGGACAGGAGGGCTCTCAGAGCCCCAGTGTGGGTTTAGAGGGGTGGTTTGGCTGCTGGCTCAATGGATGCACTGGGGAGATGGTGAATGGCAGGATATTCCTTGGAAACCTCCTCACTGTGCCAATGGATGCACTGGGGAGTGGCAGGATATTCCTTGGAAACTTCACTGTGCCAATGGATGCACTGGTGAGCGGATATTCCTTGGAAACCTCACTGTGCCAATGGATGCACTGGGGAGTGGCAGGATATTCCTTGGAAACCTCCTCACTGTGCCAATGGATGCACTGGTGAGTGGCAGGATATTCCTTGAAAACCTCACTGTGCCAGTGGATGCACTGGGGAGATGGTGAATACAGGATATTCCTTGGAAAGCTCCTCACTGTGCCATATTCTCCATTTCCCAGGAGAGGAGGGTGTCTGCTGGATGCTGAGACACAAACCGAGCCTGCAGGAGTTACACACTGATCCTGCACTGCTGGTAGAGCTCCTCAAGTGACTCCCAGCCAGCCAGAGCCCTGAGCTGAGGCAGGAAATGTTTTCAGCACAGTCTCTTGTTGTTTAGAGCGTGTCCTTGGGACGGGCTGTGTGCCCACAGCTCCTCTGTCACCAGCAGCAGCAGCCAGGCCTCCCTTGGCCACTGAGCCAAGGAATAAACTCCCTAAACTAAACACAGAGCGGGATCAAAGGCACTCTGGGCATCTGCTGTCATCGTTGGTGTGTCTGCAACGAGTGCTCAGCCCTGCCTGGTGACTGATGGGCGTGTGTGACGCCAGTGGCTGCCAGAGGGATGGGCACTGGGGGAATTATGGCACACAGGAGCAGGAAGCTCTCACTTCCAGGGTTGTATCGACTTGCCCCTTAAGTGCTTGATGGACTTTGGTGTTGTCAGAAGAGTTTTGTAGCTTGGCACTTCCTCTTACCTTGGAGCTGGGCTGTGTTATACAACCCTGCCTGGCTTGCACCTCTGGATCCACCTGGGGAAAAGCTCAGGACAGTAAGGTGTGCTGGCCTGGAGTTAGGTATGAGCTAGGGACACATCCCTTGGCAAGGCAGCCTCATCTCGGACACCATTCCTTGAAAAAATCCAGCTTCCTGTTTTCCAGATGTGACTTGCTCTGTGAAAAATCGGATTTCTGCCCCAAGCACTTGATCCAGAGGGACAGAACCCCTCAGCCCCAGAGGGATGTGAAGGGAGGACATGCCCAGACCCTCCCAAATCCCACCCACTGCATCTGTCCCCGCTGTTCTCCTCTGGAGGAGAGGTGGAAGCGCTGCTGATAAACTCATTAACATCAATTAGTGCATGAGATGGTTCCAGCACTTCCAGGCTCAGAGCAGGCACCTTCCTCCTCCTCCTGCAGGAGATGTGTCCTTGTCACTCAGGGTGTCACCTGCCACCTCTGGAGGTGCTGTCTGCACGAAGCAGGGCGGGGCAGTGCTCACCAGAGCCCTTGGTTTTCAGCTGTGTCACCTCCTCGCAGCTCTCCATGTCCAAGTCCCCCTTTTTACCACGCTTTTACCATCCCCAAAAAAGCACCAGAGCCTCCAAACCCCTCACAGAGCACAGGAAGGATTGTGCAGCAAAATCCAAAAGACAGAGCTGGTGTTTGGATTTTATACCCCATAAAAGTCCACTCTGGCTTGGAAGCAGAATCAAAGAAGGGGGGGATCCAACTGTTATCCCTTGGAAATTGCTCAGCTGACTCCAGAGGAGGATCAAATCTCCGTTATGCAATAAACCAGGGAATGCAAAGAGATTCTGTAATCGAGGTGAAATCCAAATTTCCCCCATGTCATTGGGAAAAGGCACTGGCCTCTGGCCAAAAGTATGTTCTGTGCTGACCAGCAAGTGATGCACAGGATCAGGAGCTGAGCAGTTTGGGAAAGATTGTACAGTGGCAGAATAAAGAGCTAAACTGATAATCCTATCAGGAAAATAGAACTTAATCAGGAGTTATGTAGGAAAGATTGAACCCAAATCACAGCAAATTCACCAAATTTGCCTCTATCTGCTTCTCACCCCGGCAGTGGAATTGGCTGCCTGGTGTTTTATAACTAATTACCTGCATTACAAGCCAAGTGCACAGCTTTTCTTAGAAGAGAACTATCTTTTTTTCCCTGAAAGTTTAATCCTCATAAGAGGATTCCCATCCTGTCTTTGGCAGAGTCAAAAATCAAGCTTTTCACATGGCCCTCAGCAGGAAAAAAATCTACCCTGTTCCCATCTGCACAGTGGTGCTGGGCAGGAGTTCTGGCACAAAGCTCCTCAGACCAAACCAGGCTTTGCTCCAGCTTAGTGCCTTTTCTTTCCACTTTTTCCCATTTCTTTGCCTTCTTTTTTTCCTGTTCTGGAGATCCTCCATGGCCTTTTAATGGCACATGGCTGCAAATTCAGCTTTTTGGGTGCTGCCCTGCTGACTATGAGCTGCAAACATCCCACCAGGGGCTGGGGGTCCATCTCCAGAGCAGCATCTTGACCTGGGTCAGGATGGACAAATAACTGGGTTTTACTTCAGGGGATTAAAAACCACAAAACCTCAGCCATCCTTGTCCTGGAAGGAGCAGCTCCACCAAGCCTGGCTTAAATTTTATTGTGTGGATGAAGAATATAACTGGAAACGTGGGTGTTATCTAAGCAAGCCCACGGGCACACACAGCAAATAAAAAGCCATTCATTCATTCATTCATTCATTCATTCATTCATTCATTCACTCACTCACTGGCCTTTGGTGTCATTGAAGGGATCTCCCAACAATCTGCAGCACCCAGGGCTGTTGGACAGGAGCAGGGATGGCCCTGCTGGATGAACTCTTCCTTTCACCAGGGAAAGCTGCTGGTTCCATGTGGATTCCCCTCCAAACCACTCCATTGTCTCCATGACCCCAAGCCCAGCTGCTGGAACATCCCTGGGCAGAGCTGTCCTCTGCCTGCACCAGTAAAACCAGCACCTCCCACTGCCACGTGGCTCTGGGGTCTGGCCCAGCTCTCCCTGTCCCCAGGCAAACACAAATCAATGGGATAAATCTGCTGGAAAACAACAAACTCATGAGATCATGTGGAGCCCGTGCTCACCAGGGCTGTTCATGAAGCCACCAGCCCTGCTGATGTCAATAAAGTGTCTTGGAATGACAAATAAAACTCATCAGGGCCTCCCCTGTGAAGTCATCAGGCAGAAAATAATTGGGGAGGGACAAGAGAGGAGAAGGGGAGGAAAACAGCAACTCACAACTGGATGGGTTAAAAGTCTCTTTGGATTAAAAGTGTCATTCCAAGGGTTCTGTACCACCTCTTCACCCCAAATAAGCCCCATTTCCAGAGCACATTTCCTGGCACAAAGCTCCTCAGACCACAGCCAGGCTTTGCTCCAGTTTAGTGCCTTTTCTTTCCACTTTTTCCCATTTCTTTGCCTTCTTTTTTTCCTGTTCTGGAGATCCTCCATGGCCTTTTAATGGCACATGGCTGCAAATTCAGCTTTTTGGGTGCTGGGCAGGCAGAGAGGAAACAGCCAGGTATACCTGGGGGAGAGTGCTGGGACAGTGACAGTGCTGGGACAGTGCTGGGACAAGCTGGACACTGCCCATGAATGGAACTGAGCTGGCCCCGAGCTCTGCCCTCCCACTGCCCCGGCCTTGCCCTTCACAGCCAAAGCCCCAAACATCTTGAACTGGCACACGATGTTCTGTGAGCCCTGCCTGGCCTCTGCAGCTCTCAAACTCCTCTTTAAAGGATCTGTCTTTAAAGCAGTTTGCAAATCTGCTGCCCTGAAGCATCGAGGAAGGACAAACACGGAACAGGCTCGAGCCACTCCAGGGCTGGAGCCACGCAGTAAAAATAATCTGAAGCACCACTCAAGCCTCCATTGAATGGAAACAGTTCTTGGAAATGAATGGAGCAAACAAAGTGTGTGTTCATTTG
Organism: Toxostoma redivivum; assembly: GCA_013397375.1. NCBI lineage: Eukaryota > Metazoa > Chordata > Aves > Passeriformes > Mimidae > Toxostoma > Toxostoma redivivum. Next base: position 47,891 of record VXBI01006659.1, on the reverse strand, counting down.
TGAAGGACAGAGCAGGGAGCTTTTAGAGAGGGAAGCATTCAGACCCCAGGCTTTGTGGTGGCTCCTGTGATGTCACCTCATGGCTCCGAGGCTCTGGACGTCTGTGGGATATTTTTGGATTGATAGCGGGGCCGTGTCCCACCCTATGGCACTGGAAGGGCCATGGGGGCTGTGGGGACAGGCTGCTTGTCCCCCTGTGCAGGCACAGCATGGCCTTGGAGCAGCTCTGCTGCCAGGGATCAGCCAGACCCCAAGGGCTGGGGCAGAGCCGGGCTCCATCCCAAACCCACCCTAAATCTGGGTTCTGGGACAAGCAGCAGAGGCTGCTGGCTTTCTGCATGGGATGGGACAATGCTCTGAGCCCGTGGAGTGGAGCAAATCCAGCCCAAAGTGCCCTGCCCTGCACCCAGCCAGCCCTCCCGTCATCTGCCACCCTCCCACTGAACAGTTTTATAAACCGTTTGGCAAAAAGGATTTTTTTAAAGGCTCCATTGATGCCTTTTTGGGGCTGACTACCTAAAAACAGGGGCCAGATAAAATCAAGAGAATAAAAAGCAGTTCTATTTATTGAAGGGCCTTCAGGTACATTTTGGGATGACTACACCCAAAATGGACAATGGCTCAGGGGTTTCACACTTTTATAACTTTGGTCCATTTGCATATTGGGGTTAATCTCCCAATTCCAGCTGCAGGTAATGAAGTCATTGACCCCAAATTTGCTCCCCCAATCCCTTTTGTTTCCATCTCTGGGGCCTGAGGCAGTGAGGTGTCCTTGATTCCAGCCTGGAGAGGAATTGTTGTGTGTGCCCCAATGGGAGAGCAGCAGCTCACACTGGCTGTGGGGTTTGGAGTTCTACACTGAAGAACTGCAGGGTTATGAATAGATGAAAATATAAAATATAAAATCCTAAGGCATCACCATTTACTCAAATTGTTTTTTTTTTTCTTTTATCCCCCCATTGCAGCACTGCTGAACCTCCCTGATCTCCCAAGCTCCTCCAGCCACCTTCAAACTGCTTCAAACCCAAGTGACAAGAGCAACAAGCACAGAACAAACCTTTCCCATGGCAGAAACCCTCCCTGCTGTGTGCTCTGCTCAGAAAAGCACCTGTGGAAGGTGCAGGAGCTGCGAGGATCTCCCTAAACCCCAAAAAACCCTACTAATAACTTGTTAATTAATGGGGCGATGTAAATAACCAGCCATGATCATTTATGCAAATGTGTGGCAGAGCAGAGCTTCGAGGCTGCCTCAGAATTCCTTTAAGGCTGCTAATTGAGCACAGGGATTGATTAATTAGCCCGCAGAGCATCTTGACTTCCTGCTTTTGTGGCGGTATCTGCTGGGATATCAGGGAACTCAGTGAGTAAATAAGTGAGATGCCACACATACCACAGACAGCGTTTTGAGCGGCAAAATAAAACACTTCAGGTCTGATTAAAAAAAAAACGTCCTGTTTGGAGATTTGGCTGCACTCTAATTAAATTCAGGAAAAGCCAAAAAAAAAAAAGAAAAGAAAATAAAAAGCCCAGATCTGCCACCTCCTCCTCCCTCCCTGCACTGCTCACAACAGAGTTTGGGGCTGGGGAGGTTTGGGGAAAATTTGGGAAAATTTGGGGGGTCTGAGTGTCAGTCATGCTCAGCCTCCTTCTCCTGTGGAAAAAGAGCTGAAATCTCCAAATTCTCGTTCTGCACAGCAGCCCTGCCCTGCTGCAGCAGGAGAGGACCCCAGCCTGTGGTGGTGATGCCAGGAAAGGGCTTTTCCTGATCCTCCCCTCGGCAAAATGACATTTATTGGTGGGCTGGTGCCTGTAGGGCACAGCAGCAGCTCGTTTAAATAAAGAGATTTGCTCAGAGGAAGCTTTTTAATTCTCCCTCAGTGCCAGCAGTGGAAGGACAGCACGAGGAAGGAGTTCAAACAGGGGGAAATACAGTCAACCTATAAACAGGAACCTCAACAAAAATAAGAAATCCTCAACCCCAAGGCATGTCCTGCCCTTAATCACCCCACACTCAGCTGCCACCACGCTGCTGCCTTTTCCTGCCTGGAGCTCTCAGGGAACTCTTGGCATCACCTCGAACATCTCTGCAGCAAAACGTCTTTAAAATATCTTTAATTTTTCCAGTGCCATGGAAAAATCCCCTTTTTCTTTTCTTTCCATCAGAGTTGTCCTGTTCATTTGTGGTTGTTCCATGCCAGGCTGTGCAGGGGCGTGGGGGAAGGAAATCTGGGATGAGCCAGGGTTTGCTCCCATCACAGGGGGATGAACCCTTCCTGCATATTTATTTATTTTTTGCCCTAAAATCTTTTTTTTTGGCCGTGGGCATTGCAGTGCAGGGCAGTGGCTGCCCGTGCCCTCTGCTGGTTGGAATCCTGGGATTTGGAGGGATTCTGTGCCATGAACATTTCAGGAACAAATGTCACCCTGTTAGCCCTGCAGAAGGGATTTAGAGGAGCTGGGTGCACTCCTGATGGGGAGATGCAAGCCAACAAACCCCATGGACATTTTAGGAGGAGTTTAGGAATTGGGCAGCTCCACACAAATCCTGTGGGCAATTTTTTGAAGAATTTAGGAATTGAGCAGCTCCATACAAACCCCATGGATACCTTTTTGGAGCAGTTTAGGGGTTGTGCAACTCCACATGTCTGAGGACACTTTTTGAGAAATTCAAGTGTTGGGCAGCTGTATACAAACCCCATGGACATTTTTGGAGCAGTTTAGGAGATGAACAGCTCCACACAAACCCTGTGGACATATTTTTGAGGAATTTAGGAATTGAGCAGCTCCACACACACTCCACGGACATTTTTGGAGCAGTTCAGAGGCTGGGCAGCTCCACACAGACCCTGAGGACACCTTTTAGAGGAATTTAAGAGTTGATCATCTCCACACAAACCCCATGGACATTTCTGGAGCAGTTCAGGGGCTGGGCAGCTCCACACAAACCCCACAGACACTTTCTGGAGCAGTTTAGGAGTTGATCATCTCTGCCCAAGCCCCACAGACACTTTCTGGAGCAGTTTAGGAGTTGATCATCTCTGCCCAAGCCCCACAGACACTTTCTGGAGCAGTTTAGGAGTTGAGCAGCTCCACACAAACCCCATAGACACTTTCTGGAGCAGTTCAGGAATTTATCATCTCCACACAAACCCCATGGACATTTTTGGAGCAGTTTAGGAATTGATCATCTCCACAAAAGCCCCACAGACACTTTGTGGAGCAGTTTAGGAATTTATCATCTCCACCCAAGCCCCACAGACACTTTGTGGGGCAGCTCCCAGGGTGGCAGTGGCAGGACGAGGCTGGCCCGGGAGCCAAGGCAGTGACTCACGGGCACGGAGCTGTGCCAGCCCCGGTGACTTCAGCTCCTGGGAGAGTTCTTGGTGTTTCTCCTCTTCCCTTTCAGCACAGGAATTGTTACTCATTCCCCACACAATGCCAGGTAGGTTCCATTGTGGAAGGGGCAGTGACATGGAGCCCTGGCCATGGGAATGCCATTGACTGAGCTCGGGGTTTCCGACACGACTCCAGAACAATCACAGGTACCGAGGGGCTGGCACCAGGAGCAGCCTGCAGCAGAATTCTGCACTATGATCTAATTTTTGGGATCTGTGCTCATTGCCAAATCTCTGCAGCTTTCCTGTCTCCCTCGACAGCAGCTCAAGCTGCAGGTCCCTTAACTCCCCTGGCTCCTTCTCACTTTTTTTCTCTTTTTTCCCTGAAGTCTTATGGCAGAGCCTCTATCTCCAGCTGGAAGTTTTCAGGCTGTTCTTTAAGAGTGCATGAGAAAAAATTGAATTAAACTGGGACAGATTTGGCATCTTTCAAATTTCCTGCATTTTTAACTCCAGAAGTTGGTGCTCCTGCAGATTTGGTAACTCAGCTCAGGGGTCAGTGGATGTACACCAAAAATCCTTACAACTTTATCACTGGATGAAGAGGCATAAATGGTTGAGGAGCCATTTCTCTGAGTCCTTATAAGAAAAGAACAAATGTCCAAGTCAAGAGCTGCAGCATTTCCTGAGTGGAATGTGTTTGGGCACATGGAGAGCTGGATTGGGATGATGAAGCCACACTTCCCCTCTGCCTGAGACCCCTCCAGTCCCATCCCCAAGGGTGGCTGCTGCCTTTCCCCTCGGCTCATTTGTGCCAATAACTCAGGGGAAGTGTTTCTGTGTCCCTGCCTGTGCTCAGTCACTCCTGCCCTTCCAGCTGAAATTGCTTTGGATATTATCTGAGCTGTGATTCACTCCTGAGCACTAAACACAGCTCTAACAGGCTGCTTTGCTCCCTGTGACTAAGCTGGGGCTGAGTTTCCCCACGCTGCTGAGCCCTGGCCCTGCTGGGCTGGCTGTTGGCACTCTCTGTGACATCACTGGGCACAGGCAGTGATGCTCAGGGAGTTTGCACACCTGAGCCCAAAGGGAAATAAAACCAGATAGAGCTGGGATTTGTTGGTTTCCTGCTGCTCAGTAAGGGCTGGCCTTGCTGTAACTTCAGTTTTCAGACTAAAATCTGCAGGGTGAGCACATTTGGGGGTCCCTCACCCCTGGAAGTGCCCAAGGCCAGGCTGGATGGGGCTTGGAGCAGCCTGGGCCAGTGGGAAATGTGGAAAATGCCTGTGGAATGAGACGGGCTCTGAGATCCCTTCCAACCCAAACCACTCCATGATTCTGTGATTCTGGGAATCATGATGCCCTCATGATTTTGGGGATCCAACCCAAACCATTCCATGATTCCATGATTCTGGAAATCATGATCCCCCCCCATCATTTTGGAGATCCAACCCAAACCATTCCATGATTCTGTGATTTTGGGAATCATGATCCCCGCATGATTTTGGGGATCACTTTGGGCACTAATGACTGCCAGTGCCTAATGAATCAGAAATAGTTTGTCAGTCCATGAGTATCCACGAGCAAGGAAGAGTCCTGGAGGCACGGGGATCTCCAGCAGTCAGTGAGAATGGAAACTTCACTGGAAACTTCAGCCACACAAACAGCTCAGCCTCATCTCTCCAGAAGAGCAGGGGAGGAGAGTGAGAAGAAACTTTTAAAAGTGCAGTTTGATTTAGGATATTTAAATTTGGGACACTTTGCTAATTTTTTTGTCTAAAAATACTCAATTTCTAGCAGCAACAAGCCCCTCTATCCCTGCCCAGCTCACAGAGGTTCTCCCAGAGCAGCAGCTTTGCCCAGCAGCCCCAGCCCTTGCTCGGGGGCACCGTGGGGTGAAAATGAACCAGGGCTGAGACAGCACCCGAGTAAATCCATTCTCATTTCCTGATAAAACAAACCTGCCCCCTCAGGCTTTCTCCTAGGGAAGAAAAGGAGTCACTCAAACGCCAAAAACACGTAAAAATAAAGAGCATGCAGCGAGAAATCTGTTTTCCCTTGTTTTCCTGAGTAGGAAGTCAGCAGGGCTTTGATGTGGGGACACAATTTGATGGCAGTGATGACAGAGAGGCCCCCAAGGGCTCAGAGCAGGGCCTGAGCTCACACAAACACCCCCAGACCACGTCAGGACACCCAGTGCTCCCAGTCACAGCTGGGACCCCACTGGGATGGGCTCCCCCAGGCTCCAGCTGCTCCCACACAAAACACGTCAAGGATCTTTTATTTTCTTTTTCATTTTTTTATTCCCTTTTGTTCCTGTCTTGGCTGCAGATTAAAACACAAAGTGTCACTGAGCAGCCCCCTCCCCTCCAAGGTTTGATTTGGGAGAGGTTTGATCTGAAGTTCTGAGGAGAATCAGGTGAGTGTAAAAAACCCTAAAAAGAGGCTTTTGAAAACCTGTGATCCCACAGGCAGTCCCAGAAAATGTCCCACATTTTCCCACCATATGAAGTGCTGCTCTGCAGGGACATTTGGGGCACAGAGAAAGGAGCTCTGGCTCTTTTCTGCTCTGGATCCTGGAGGCTGAGCAGACCCTGGCTGACAAAGTGCCACCCTCCTGCCAGCCCTGCTGAGAATCCCCTCCTCAAAGTCATTATCCAGCTCAGAAATCCCCCCAAATCCCAAGATTTTTCTCCTGCTGGAGTTTCAGGAGCTGCTCCTCACAGCCCTGTCTCCTGGTCACCCACACCACACAAACTGCTCACAACCAAGGCCTCAAAACTCTGTAAAAACACAAAAATCAGGTAAAGACACCTGAAGAAACTCTTCACACCACAATTCTTATTAAAAATGGAGTTTATACCTGAGCTGGAAACCCCAGACTTTCAGTTCCAGACATCATCCCCCAATCCCAAGCTGGTGCTTGACCAGTGATGGTTTCTGTTGACACCAGATGGTTTCCATCAAAGTCACTATTTTTATTCTGAAATAATAACATCAGCAATTCTGAATGAATTAAGTTGTCTCAGCTCTCACTTTCCCACCAATTATAGTGAATTATGAACAACCCTTGAATAAGAGAATCTCCCTTCTCAGTTATTGCTGCTCAAAGATATATTTGCCTGGTGGCCAGCTCTGTATTATTTGACTGATTTATAGGCCCATAACTTATGGAATTAGAGGTGATCTTTTTTTCAGAGCTTTAACTCTAAGTGTTTTTTTTTTTTTTTTTAACTTTGAAATCATGTGGAAAATGAACATGATAGATTTTCCCTCCATATATTTTCAGCCCTCTAATAACAAGCTGAACTTCACTTGCAGCTTTCCAGCTTCACCCTCACCCCACATTAACTCTGGAACTCATCATTCCAAACACACTCAAGCTCAAATGGGCTTTAGGTTGTCTAAAATATTGATCAACCTTTAACCCTGTAAAAAGCCAGTAAGAAACTCAGGAATCTCTTAATAAATTTAGGTATATGGTGGCTTTTTTTCCCATTAGAAGTCAAACCTGCAGAAGATTTTATGTGGGGAAGATTTTAGAGTGTTATCAGCAGAAAAAATCTTGCAGTGAGTGCAGCATTGCTGTTGCAAACACATATTTGGTCAAACTTATTTAGGGCACAAAAAAAACCCTAAAAAGTTTATTCATATTTCAGCAGAGCTGACATGATCCTTAAATGATGGAAAGTTTTAGGGCTATTCTTTGTTGTGCCACTGCTCCTGGAGGGGGAATGTTGGAGTCAGAATTTCTCCTGCTATGGAGCATCCCCTGGTTCTCATCAGCCCCAGCAGAATTTGTGGGGTCTCCGTGGCTGAGTTGAGTTTGGAGGATGAATTTAGCAGGACAAAGATGCCAAGTCCCCATCACTTATCTGAACCTGAGGCAGCCTCTCAGATCTCCCCAGAATGAATCTGTGCCTGGAACTGTTGATGAGATTAGAAATGAGAAGTGTCCCTGCACTTCAGGAGTTATTCTGGGATTAAAAATCCAAGAGATTTAGACATTTTAAAAATGTTCACCAAAGGAAACAGGGCCTTTGACTTCTTTTTCTAAATTTACTGGAGAATCTGGATGTTTGAAATTTTGCTGCTGTGGGGCTGGGCTTCTGTTGAATTATAATTTCTCCTAAGTTATTTTTTCAGGTGATATCTAACAAAGTGAAAGCTGACAGTAAAGCACCTCTGAAAACAATGCCATGGAATTTGTCCATTCCCTGTGTGCTGGCTGCCCAAATGCCTCATTGTCACAGGAGACAGGGAAGGATTTGCTGTGAAATAACAATAAACAAACAAATAACAAAAAAATTAGTAGGTCAGGCTTGCAGAAACACCTCCAGACAGGCTGGGCCAGTTGGGACCAGCTCAGTCTCCCAGGATATGAGGAGTATTTTCCATGGCATAAGTACCAGAGAATTGGCTCTGGCTGCTCCTCCAGCACCTGAACTTCCTGGGATGAATTTTTGAAATCCTGCTGTGAAGCAGCAATTGAATCTGGAGCCCTTCAAAGTGATTATGAAAAATCAGTGACATTTTCCCTCTGTCCTTCCACATCTCCTCTTCTCTGGGTTGCATTTTCCTTGACCCAAAAGTCACCTCTTTGCTCTGCTGGATGCACAAACCCATGGAATATCCCGGAAGGGATCCACAGGGATCATCAGCTGATGGTCAGTGTTGTCACTGTGTCCCTGATGCCTTAAGTTTGAAGTTTTTCTGTTGTGCTTGGGTGGTGAAGACACAACAGTTCCTATTCCAGCTGGGGACTCAAGGACAATTCCTTCCAACTTCAGGCCCTAAGCACAAACAACATGGAAAGATGAGGGTGAGCAAGCAAGGAGGGTGAAACTTCATGATTTGAGGCTGTTAATTGGACAGTTGTGTACAAATTGAGTACAACCTATAGAAATGCGACATTTTCTGACCAAGCTCTCTTTTGTTTCCATCCTGGAGCCACCCACGACTGTGGCACTGCCAGGGTGTGGCTCTGAAGGCCCCTCAATAAACCCCCCAGTAAATATCCCTCAATAAATAAATATCCCCTCAATAAACCCTTCAATAAATTTCATTCCTCTTAACCCTGTCTAGCCTCTGTCCCAGCTCCTCTGGGCATCATGGCACCTCCTGAAGGCATCAGGCACCTGTGTGAGGGTCAGGAGAGCTGTGGGACCCCATCCCACAGGGCAGGACAGCCCTGCTCCTCAGGCTGTGTCTGTCCAAGGCTGGATCCTGTGCCCATGAGAGCAGAGGGGGATGGCAGAGGAGCCCTCTGACCTCCAGCAGCTCACCAGCATGGGTGGCAGCAGCCCTGGGGGTGCCACCCCTCTGCAGGGCCATGGTGGCAGTGGGTGACACCCCAGCCCTGCCCCAGTGACACTGGGATCTGAGATTTGGAATCTGTTCCTGCTGAGCTCTGCCCACCCTTCCCAACACCCTGATCCCACACTGGAGTGAAAAGTGGGACCAAGGTGTCCCAAGGGTGGCACTGCCACCCCTCTGCAGGGCCATGGTGGCAGTGGGTGACACCCCAGCCCTGCCCCAGTGACACTGGGATCTGAGATTTGGAATCTGTTCCTGCTGAGCTCTGCCCACCCTTCCCAACACCCCGACCCCACACTGGAGGGAAAGGTGGAACCAAGGTGTCCCAAGGCCACCCATGGTGGCTCTGCCACCTGCAGCAGTCCCATGGTGGCTCCTGGACCACTCTGCCCCTCTCCCCCTCATTCTCCTGCCACCTGCAGATGGTGATGGCAGAGCTCAGGGTCCCTTGGCTGCTGCAGGAGCTCCTGGAGGGATAACTGAGGTGGGACGGGGTGCTGGGATGGTTCACCCCCTAACCCAGGGTGCTGGGAATGGCCCAGAAGCACAGGCTGGTGTTATCAATGGTGCTCAGCAGCCACAACTCCAGCCCTGCTGTGAAAGAGGGAATCAGCACTGGGAGCCCAATGGCTCTGGTGCTAATTTTAGGCCAGTCTGCTGGCACTGGAGCCGTTTCACCCCCCCAGCCCTGGGGCTGTGCCACAGAGGCAGCTTTGCAGAATATCAGTGGCTCAAATAGCACCTCGTGTGCAAGGAGAGAGGGGGAACGCTGGGTCCCTCAGCTCTGTGGGGTTTGAGCCGAGTTGTGCAAACAAAGTTGCTTCAACTGCAGAGTTATTTACAGGCTGGCTCGTGCAAGCCTTAGTGACAGATTTAAACAAATTAATTTTTCTGACTTTCATTGGCTGTCTCCCCCCGCTGCTTCCCCTCCAGCTATTGCGTGTAATTACAGGAAATCTTCCTACATCACATCTTCAAAAAGCCCAGTGAAAAGCAATAGCAAAGATATCCACCTCTCCTTGCTTTCATGTTTGTTTTGGAGGGGATGAAAGGGTGTGGTGGAGTTTTTTCCCCGCAGCACCTCGGAGCTCTGCTCACATCACCCAGCCCAGGCACCCCCAGCACTCCTCACTCAGCACAGACCAGACCTGGCAGCCCTGCAGCAATGACTTAGAGCTTTCTTGGCTTTCCAACTGCTTTTAATGATTATGGGAGACATCCACAGTAATCAATCTAAACACAGCTTTTTTTATTTTGGAAGCATTAAAGAAGAAATGCTAGTGGTTCTTCTTTTAAACCTGGATGTTTTCTTGCTCAGGGAGCAAAGGGGTTGTTGAGAGTTGTGCTGTCACATCTAAGAGGAAAAACTCAAAAGAACAAACTTTATTTTGAACCCAGCATTAATTTAGGGGGTGGAAAGACCTGGCCATACCTGCAAACAACTCCTAAATCAACATGTTTGAGCCCAGAGCTTTGGTGAGCTAAGAAAGGGGAAAATCAAAATCTGGAATTGGCTGTGATCAACCTAAAACATCACCAAGAGCATCATTGTCCCCAGCAGAGGGTATAGAACTAGATTAGGAGAGAAAAGGGATTAAGTAAAAACATGGTGCTCATAGCTGGATAAAACAGGGAGAGAGAAAGAAAAACTCTGCTGGTTTGGTTGCCTTCAGAGAAATAAGTGGTTTTTTTTTTAAATGGAAAAAAAAAAAAAAGAATTTTCCACTGGAACCTGGGCAGAAAGTCAGAATGAAATAGATGTAATTGAGGCAGAGACCCAAATGAGGGATTACATTACTGATATGTTTTTTCCTAAATGTTTCTTCTTTTAATCGTACGTACTGTCAGGGAAAACTCTTAGACACATAAATGCTGTTGGGAATGAAATTGGTCTGAGAAATGTGGCGTTTATCTTTTCTGACAGAGGCAAATCAAAGGATAAAGGCTGGATCTTTGATAGAAACATAACAGGGTTTGTGCCAGGGAGGTTTCACCTCCCCAGTCCATTGCAAACTCCATTGAATGTCAAGGCACTGGTGTGGATATTTATAAAGGGAGCTGATTTAAATCAAAAGAGTCCAGTTCCTCCTCCTGACAGTGGGATCACTTCTGGGCAGGATTCAGACAGACCCCACACCCCCACCCATCCCAACACCGCTCTGACTTCACCTTCCAGCTTCATGTCTTTTTACCACCACATAAATTGCATTGAAGCCCAGTGATATCACTGCTCCAAAATCCCCTAAATCCTCAAAGCAGATACAACCACAGGGGTTTAAACACCTCTGCTAATCCCTTCTGGAGAATAATAAACCATTTGTTGGAGGAAACTTTATCTCTCAGGCACCGACACGGACACGGCTGTGACATGAAACTCCAGGAGTGATCCAAGGGTTAAGCACAGGAAGTCAGAACTAAAAACCTGACTCAATTAAATCACAGATTTAGGCAATTTTCTGATCTGCAGATGAAGGCTGAGTTCCTGACAGGTGATGTAAGCTGTGCCTCGCTGATGGACACAAATGCACACGACACATTTCAGGGATCCCAGAACAAGTCCCTGAACCATTTGGCTGATCCCCAGTGGAGGCTCTTGTGCAAGGATCTCATGAACATCATCAGCTCTCTCATAAAGTCCAGAAAATGGTCTCTGTCTCCTAAAAAAATCCCTAAACTATGGATTTAAAAAAATTTAAATTTTACCTTATACCACTAGAAAAAAAGGAATATAAAAATCGCAGCAACCAGAGGTCACTGATATCTTTATACCTCATGGCAGAGGCACAGCCATTCTTTAAGGGCTTAGCTGAAGTTTTTCCTGCCAGGAAAAGTCCTCAGGGATGTAAAAACCCCACACATCCACATGTCTGTGGATAACTGACCTCACCTATGGCAATGCCCCTCCTCAACTGCTCCAGGGCCTTGAGCTGGGAAGAGATGGAATGAGGGGCATTCCCTGTTCCCTGCTGCTCACCAAATATAAACAGATTTTCCATAGATTATTGGGCATTATGGTGATAACCCCAAGTCTGTTTAGTCTCATATTCTGAGAATTTACAAACTGTAGCAGCATCACAAACAACGGGGTCAATAACTCAACCCATCCCTGCAAGTGGCTGCTGTGGGAGTGAGCTGGGACAGAGTTTTGGGGCAGGAAATTTTCCTTTTTCCATGGGGGAATCCAGGGAGACAAACTGGAATCACACCCAGAGGACTCTGCCCAGCTGAGGATGTCAAAGTCCTTTGCACACTTTGATTTTCAGATGCATTTTCTTAGAAAATCAACTCAAGAGCAGCCAAGGCTCAGCCCCAGGTACCCAAGCTTCCTACAGGATGCATCACTGAAACTTGATGAGCCTTGTTGTCTTTAAAACCATCCTGGAAATGTCCAAATGCTGGCCCAAATCCCAATGGAAATCTTAAATGAGGCAGCAGTGGAGGTGTTTGGAAAGTGAGGACAAGCAGCCCTGAAATGAGATCCCACCATGGATGCTGCCCTTGCTGGGGCTTGTTTGTTCTGCAGCACCTTCCTAGCCCTGGATGGTTGCAATTTCCTTGGAGTTTTTTTTTTAAGGATAAAGTGAGAAAACAGAAGGGAAAATAACAGGAAAAAAAAAAAAAGAGAAAAAAAGTTATTTTTAAATCAACTGTCATTCCTGGCAAGGCTGAGGATCCCAGCAAGGTATTTGTTTATTATCAGGTATTTCCTCAGGATCAAATCCAGGGGAGAGAAGTCTGGTCCTGGTTAAGGTCTGTTTAAAGCCCTCCTTGAAAAGAGATTTATGCAAGGAAATTACCTAACCTGGGGCAGGGGCTGAGTCAGCGGCAGCGGCTTCTCCTCCTCATTGTTGGTGCCTCTGGGGGTTTTTTTTCAGCCCCCCCCCGAGGGCGCCCAGTGAGAACAGCGGCGGGTCCTGGCTCACAGAACGGGATCAAAGCTCCAATTGTTCAGGAGGAAATGACCCGGCAGGAGCTCAGGGCTGGACACCGAGCTTGCTCCCAGCGCCACCAGCAGCGCCTGGCACCTCCTTTGGGGTGAGGGACCATGGGCACCGCAGCATCCCCCTGGTGCCGCCTCAATCCCACCTCTTCCCGTGCCTGGGAGGGCAAAATTCCCACCTCAACGGGAGCTTTTCCCAGATTTTGGCTGCTTTTAGGAGAAGGANATTCCTGGCAAGGCTGAGGATCCCAGCAAGGTATTTGTTTATTATCAGGTATTTCCTCAGGATCAAATCCAGGGGAGAGAAGTCTGGTCCTGGTTAAGGTCTGTTTAAAGCCCTCCTTGAAAAGAGATTTATGCAAGGAAATTACCTAACCTGGGGCAGGGGCTGAGTCAGCGGCAGCGGCTTCTCCTCCTCATTGTTGGTGCCTCTGGGGGTTTTTTTTCAGCCCCCCCCCGAGGGCGCCCAGTGAGAACAGCGGCGGGTCCTGGCTCACAGAACGGGATCAAAGCTCCAATTGTTCAGGAGGAAATGACCCGGCAGGAGCTCAGGGCTGGACACCGAGCTTGCTCCCAGCGCCACCAGCAGCGCCTGGCACCTCCTTTGGGGTGAGGGACCATGGGCACCGCAGCATCCCCCTGGTGCCGCCTCAATCCCACCTCTTCCCGTGCCTGGGAGGGCAAAATTCCCACCTCAACGGGAGCTTTTCCCAGTTTTTGGCTGATTTTGAGAGAAGAGAACACCAATCTCTTCTCAGTTTTTGGCTGATTTTATGAGTAGTGGCTGTGCAAAATTCTCACCTCAATGGGAGCTTTTTCCCAATTTTGGCTGATTTTGTGGCTGAAAAGATTCCCAGCTTTTCCCATTTTTTCTCTGCTTTTGGGAGAAGGGAACACCAATCTCTTCCCAGTTTTTGGCTGATTTTGTGACTTGGCACCTGGCACCTCCTTTGGGGTGAGGGACCCATGGGCACCGCAGCATCCCCTTGGTGCTGCCTCAATCCCACCTCTTCCCGTGCCTGGGAGGGCAAAATTCCCACCTCAACGGGAGCTTTTCCCAGATTTTGGCTGATTTTGAGAGAAGAGAACACCAATCTCTTCTCAGTTTTTGGCTGATTTTATGAGTAGTGGCTGTGCAAAATTCTCACCTCAATGGGAGCTTTTTCCCAATTTTGGCTGATTTTGTCACTGTGCAAAGATTCCCAGCTCAACAGGGCCTTTCCCCATTTTTTGACTGATTTTGGGAGAAGGGGACACCAATCTCTTCCCATCCTGGATGCTTGTGAGCGGTGACTGTGCAAAATTCCCACCTCAACAGGAGCTTTTCCCAGTTTTTCTCTGCTTTTGGGAGAAGGGGACACCAATCTCTTCCCATCCCGGATGCTTGTGAGTGCTGGCTGTGCAAAGATTCTTAGCTCAATGGGAGCTTTTCCCAGTTTTGGCTGATTCTGTGACTGCTGGCTGTGCAGATTTCCACCTCAACAGGAGCTTTTCCCAGTTTTGGCTGATTCTGTGACTGCTGGCTGTGCAGATTTCCACCTCAACAGGAGCTTTTCCCAATTTTTGGCCGATTTTGGAAGAAGAGGACACCAATTTCTTCTCAGTTTTTGGCCACTTTTGTGACTGCTGGCTATGCAAAGATTCCCATCTCAACGGGATCTTTTCCCAGTCCTTGGCTGATTTTGTCCCTGATGGCTGTGCAAAGATTCCCAGCTCAACAGGACCTTTTCCCAGTTTTTGGCTGATTTGGGGAGAAGGAGACACTAATCTCTTCTCAGTTTTTGGCTGTTTTTGTGACTGGTGGCTGTGCAAACATTCCCATCTCAACGGGATCTTCTCCCAGATTTTGCCTGATTTTCTGAGTGGTGGCTGTGCAAAGATTCCCACCTCAATGGGTTCTTTTCCCAATTTTTGGCCACTTTTGGGAGAAGGGGACCCCACTCTCCTGTCATGGTGGGACAGCAGGAGGGCATCCCTGGGTGCTCCCACCTGCAGCATTCCCCAAGGAAACATCCCTGCCCCATGCAGGCAGCAGCTTTAAAGCCCAAAGGATGGAAAAGTTCATCCTTCCTGCCAGCAGCCAGTCAGATGCATTTCATTGTCCTGTGATGGGACTTCCACTTTTCTTTGGGAAAAAAAAAAACTTCCCATGCACAGCTGAGTTCAGGGACACTTCAACCCACGGGCAGGGCAGCAGCTCCAGAGCACATGACCAGGGTTGAAACGAGGTTTTGGAGGCAAAACACGGCCTGAGCAGGTTGTTGTATTATTTTTCCAAGGTCACTGCTGGAATATCTGGCAGCCTTTATGTCATGGCTGGGAAATTTTACTGTACTTGCAGAAAACAACCAATATTTCTCATTCTGCTGCCTGACTCCTGGCTGTTTGTGTTGGTTTAACTTCCCTGACCCCAAAACACGAAACTGGAGTAACGTGGGCTTGAGGCTGAGCCCGAGGTGGATGTGAGGGATGTGTGTAATACAGTAAAGGACTGGGAAACAAACAGCCAGCAAGCATCCTGCATGGAAACTCTTTCATCTGCATCGATCATTGACGTCCCTGCTGACAGAGCCTGGCTGTGCCAGCGGCCTCTGCTCGCTTTGAAAAGCCTCACAAACACATCTCCCTGCACTTAAGGTTTTCCGCTGCTAAGAAATATCTTAATGCTAAAGATTTGTTTACAAGGGGTGGCTGTTTCCACTTGCTGGAGCGTTTAAAAAGTTGTTTTTTCCAACCACAAAGTAGATCTAAACATTAAGTGTTTCTCAAGTTGGGTTTCCAGCTCCTAGACTGCTATAAACATTAGGTTTCGTTGGTTTAAAGCAAAATACGGCAAAAAAAAATTTGCTGCTTTCACTTCGCGTCTCATAATGTAAAAGAAAAAAAAAAAAGGGTGTTTTAAAAGAAGTTTTATTTTTAAAAGGCTCGTTGTGCAATGCCCTGTGGTTGAAAACAGGGTCATGGGGACAAAGCACTTCCCTGTTTGCACTGATGGTGCCAGGGGTGGGTTTTGGTCCTGACCCCCTTCCCTGCCCTCTGCTGGGAGGAGCAGCTGGTCAGAGTCAGCTCTGCTGTGGTTCCTGAGAGCCTGGAGCCTCCCAAAGCAGGGAGGGACCTGCAGGGTGGCTGGGGGTGGATTCTTTGGGGCTGGAAAGCCCCCAAAGGTTTGAGCTTTGCTCTGAGGGGCACTGAGCCCTCTGCTCTCATCTGTCCCCAGTGTTTGCAACAATTGCAAAAAAAACCTTTCTTGAGTCTGGAAACAGGAGATCTTCTATGTGCAGAACTGTCCTGAAAAATGAAACATTCCTGGAACTCTTCAAAGCTAGGTTGGACAGGGCTTGGAGCAGCCTGGGATGGTGGAAAGTGTCCCTGCCGTGGCAGGGGGTGGGATGGGATGAGCTTTAAGGTCCTTTCCAACCCAAACCATCTGGATTCAGTGGTGATGGTGATCACCATCATCACCCCACTGTCCAGGATCAGCTCTTCTGCAGGATTTTGTGATGGTTGTCTGCAAAGTGACAGCCCAAACAAGAGATTTCTGTCTGAAAACAAGATAGTTATCACTACACACTCCCTGTTGGGTCACTGGAAGTGAATGATCAAAAGGAAAAGATTTGGAGTGGAAAACACAGTGTCTGGAAAATATTCCTGTGATACAGAAACATCCCTTGGATCAGCTGTAATGTCACCAAGTGCCTCAGAAAAAGGGCCTTTTGTAGAAAAACCTCCAACTCATGGCCAGGTTTTATTTGCTATGATATTTTTGCAATCTCTCAAAAAATTGCAATCTCAAAAAATTAAGGAAGTTCTGGCAAGGGTGGGAATTAATTCATGACATCCAAACTCCTGCCAGGCCACCCTGGTGCTCACCCCTCCGTGCTGGATCTGTCCCCACGCTGCTGGCAATGTCACCTGGCTCTGCCCCTGCCCTCCAGCTGAGAGGAAATTCCCATGGGATCTGGATGATGCTGCAGCAAAGAGCCCTGGCTCAGACCTAGCACAGCTCCCATCACCTCTGCTGGGTGCTCCTGTGATGCTCAGGTGCCACGTTAGCAATTCTGGAAGCAGATGGTGAAAACTCCAGGTTTTTTTCTGGTGTATCCTCACTTTCCTTATGGGAAATTCAGGAGCTGGAAGCTCTCAGTGAATTGAACAGAAGCTAAAAACTTCTTTAAACACAGCTGAGGCAGTTCATTGTTCAAACTCAAATGCTGCTTCAATACTTTTGCCCTAAATTGATTATTCTTATCAAAAAAGGCACATCAGAAAGCTCCTGGGTATTTTGAGATGATTCTGAGGTAGAATATCCTTGCTGCTGTTCCAATGTCCTCTGCACGAAGGAAGGAGCTGCCCATCCCACAGCCTGGTTGAAATATCAAAATTAAGCGATTTTTAACATCCTGAGAGTAAAAACATACTTTGCTTCCTGGTTGTTGTTCTTTTATGAGGCACTTTGAATCAAAAAAAGTTGCATGAGTCTTTTCTTGATGAAAAGGAAAGCCACTTGTATCTCCAAAACATTTCAAGTGGAAATTGTTGATACACTCTTACTTTAGCCAAAAATAAAAAAGCACTTCAGGGCGATTAAACAATAAATGTCTGTCATTCTCCTCCACAGTCATTTCTCCATTTCCCTCGTGATGTTGTTCATTTAAATGTGACCACAACATCCAAGTTTCCAATGATCAGAGTTTATCCTGGTCTTTCTCATCTCCCTCTCTCCCCATCTGAAGATCTTCGTTCTCTCTGCAGCTCAGGAACGGCGCAGGAAAATCCACACATCAAAGCATCCACGTGGGAAAGAGACAGGGAAGAGTTTGAGAGCAGCAAAATAAACTCTTCTCTATTCTCCCTGACCCAAGTGAGCCCAAAAGAAGGAGCCTGGTGCTGTGGTTGGCACAGCCATGGCTCCCTGCTGGAGCAGCACAGGGACACCTGTGCTGGGCACAATGCTCGGAAATCAGGGAAAGTTCATCTGCAGGCAGGGATGGCTGCAAGGAGACAGTGCACAGAATGCAGAGCCTCAGCAGTGGCACGGGCCAGGAATGGGAACAGGATATGTTTTTCCCATGGTTTGGGAACAATGTGAATACTTTCTCACACGCTGTTGGTGAAGCACTTTGGCACACCTGTGCACTTGGACAGCTCTATTATACTCCAAGGTCTCCTGCTCGGCTGCTAAGGGCTCTTTTCCTCTCTAAGAACATGGATTGATTATGTGGAAACATGATTTGGTTTTGTATTTGTGCTGGATCGTGGATCAGGAGGAAGTTGCAGCATGTTCTGGCTCCTGAGCAGATTTCTGCTCCACAGCTCAGAGCGAGAGAGGAGCAGGGGCAGCCCGGAGATGTTTACACAGCTCCCTTTTTATTTTGACCATCCTGAATAAGGAAAAATTGTTTACATGCTCCAGAGGATGTTTTGCCACTGTCACTTCCTACAGAAACGTCCTCCAGTTTCGAGTGCTGGCAGAGACAAATCACTCCCTGTGCCTTTGGCTGAGTCCCCCAGGAGAGGGGACAGATCTCGCTCCTCCCTGGCCCATCAGTCCTGGGATCAGCTCTGCCAGCTCCAAACAAATCACAGCTGCTCCAGGGCACCTGCATGGTGTTATTCCAGCTGATTTTGGGTGGGATGCACAGCAACAGGAGAGCTCTGGGATCCCTGGGCAGGTGGGATGAGCTTTGTCCCCAGATATCTCCACCCTACTCCTGCTGGGAGCCACACAACCATTCAATGCCACTGGCTTCTTAAATATCCCCTGAAACAAATTTAGGGCTGTATTTTATATTTAAGGATCAGTTTGGCACGGTCAGGAGGTGGGGACAGCACAGAGCTGCTGCTCTGAGAAGTGGATCCCGTGTCACCCTGAGAGTTAGCAGAGGGTCCAGCTGGTTTTTCCTTCTCTCCAGAAGATTCCTCGGCCCCCTCGGTCCCAGGCTCAGCACTGGTAGAAATAAAGATCCCCTCAGAGGGTAAATTTAGAGTCCATCACATCTGAGCAGCACCAGCAGAGCCAGATTCTCGATTCCTGAGCAGCTGCAGTTGTGGTGGTGGGACTGCACGAGGTGTTTTCCTGAGCTGCAAAACAGGGTGGCTGCAGTCACTTCAGAGTTTACCATTTTCCATCCCCACGCAGAACCAAACAGGGCACAAAAAGCCAGAGAATTGCAACATTTCCCCCCATAAATGTCCTTTAAAAATGTTTTCAGCGATCGTTTGGCACGGGAACACAATTTCCATCAAAAAAACCGTTGAAGGACAGGACAGTTCCCCTCCTTTCCCTCCACTACCGGGAAGGATCATTTATCCCTGCAAAAACCATAAGGAATTTTCCAGCTCAGGAACCAAACCCAGCCAATACCTGTGTGCAGGAGCAGGGGGATGCTGAGGGAGCTGCGTTCCCTGGGGAGCAGAGCCCGTGCCACGCTCAGCTTGGAATGAGGCAGGAGAAGTCAAATGAAGAAAACACACCAGGCAGCATCACGCACAGGGGCTGCAGCTACCTGCCTTTTATAACATCCCCTCGGCTTCCAATTTCATCCTCCTGGCAAAAGCTCTGCTGGTGGAAATAATTGAGAGTCAAAAAAGAGATGGAGGAAATATCTGAGCTATGAAATGTCAGGTTGCTTTCCAAAAGGGTTCCAATCTCCAGCCACATCAAGAGAGGTGTCTGAAAAGACAATCAGCATTTTGGGCAATTAAATGTCGTTTTTTTTTTTTTTTTAGTTTTTCTTTTGGTTGGGAATGCAGGGCCAGAGGAATGCCCGCCTTTGGGAGGGTTTATCCTCCACAACCCTGCAGACCTTGTTTTTCAGCTGCAGGTCCTGGGATATTTTCTTCTAAAGGATTTGTATTTTCTATAAATTTCCATTCAGATTATCCTAAGTGAGCAATGTGGGAGCTTGTTTTCACTGTTGTTTTTCAGCTGCAGGTCCTGGGATATTTTCTTCTAAAGGATTTGTATTTTCTATAAATTTCCATCCAGATTTTTCTGAGTGAGCAATCTGGGAGCTTGTTTCCATTTTTGTTTTTCTGCTGCAGGTCCTGGGATATTTTCTTCTAAAGGATTTGTATTTTCTATAAATTTCCATTCAGATTATCCTAAGTGAGCAATGTGGGAGCTCGTTGTTTCCATTTTTATTTTTCAGCTACAGGTCCTGGGATATTTCCTCCTCAAAAAATTGTATTTTCTATAAATTTCCATTCAGATTATCCTAAGTGAGCAATGTGGGAGCTCGTTGTTTCCATTTTTATTTTTCAGCTACAGGTCCTGGGATATTTCCTCCTCAAAAAATTGTATTTTCTATAAATTTCCATTCAGATTATCCTAAATGAGCAATGTGGGAGCTTGTTGTTTCCATTTTTGGTTTGTTTTCTGCTGCAGGTCTTAGGATATTTCCTCTTCAAAAATTTGTATTTTCTATAAGGTTCCACTCACATTATCCTAAGTGAGCAATTTGGGAGCTTGTTTCCATTTTTGTTTTTCTGCTGCAGGTCCTGGGATATTTTCTTCTAAAGGATTTGTATTTTCTATAAATTTCCATTCAGATTATCCTAAGTGAGCAATGTGGGAGCTCGTTGTTTTCATTTTCATTTTGCGTCAGGGAGGTGAAACCTTCAACACTTCCAAGCTGCAGCCAAGGAGGTAAATATTCACTCTGCAATTAACTCCTCCTAAAACTACATTTCAGCCTGAGACTGCAGAACCTGCTGCACAGGGGGATTAATTTCAGATAAATATCAGCCACATCTGCTGCCCAGCAAACCCTTAAATAAATAAAGTGGTTCAGAGTGGAAAAGTCATTCCTGAACACGAACCATGAGGCATCATCCATGTCTGACAACTGGATATCAAAGCTACCAACCACTCACTCTTCCATGTCACAGCTTGTTCCTCATCCCTGAAGAGGCAGGAATTCTGTAATGACTCCTTCAGGGTTCTTTGGAGTCTCTCAAACTTCACAAAAAAGGGGAAAGAGGGATGAATGTATGCTTGAATATAGAAAAAAAAAAAAAAGTCAGCTTTATTTTCCTGGGGGAATTGAACTATATTAGTTTACATCCTGTGGTATGAATAAATAAACAATCCCTAACCAATTACAGACTTGCTGCTGTTTTGGCTGGCGGGACCTTTGCTTGGAAAGGCTCAGCTAACGCTGCTCTGACCAGCTCCCATTTTCTCCTTCCCCTCACTTCCGTGCCCCTGGGCCTCCCCACTTCCACTCTCCCTCCTTGCTGATCACTTTCTTGTTTCCTGGTTTCCTCTGTTGCCTTTTTTTTAAGAGACAAGGCCCTTTCCACATCCACATTTTAATTTTTCTCAGTTGCCAAATTGTGTCTTGCTGCACTCTGCCAAGGAGGTGGCGTCCATAAAACTTGCATTTATGGTTTGGGGATTAATGGCACAGGGATGTGGGATAAATAAAATGTTTAAAATAAGCTGCTGAGTCCTCGAGGATGGCTTGGGGCTGGAGTCCTTGCAGTCTGTGCTGTCACTGAGCCTTGGTGGCTCCCCTGTGATCCCCTCTGCTCTGTTACCCTGGGACACCATTCCCAGCTCTCATCCCAGGACGCTGCTCCACTGTGGGTGACAAAGGACTTCTCTGCACCAGGGCCCTGCAGTGCTGCAGTCCTGGAGCTCTGAAAAGCCAGCAGAAAAGGAGGAACAAAAATAAAGCCTGTAAGGAGATTAAAATCTTGAGAATAATCATGGAACTTTGGCACTGGGTTGTGTGGGGATGAATGGCTGCAGGTACAAGTGAGGAAGGACCTCGAGGCTCCTCACCATCCCTGGGCTCATTCCTGTTGGAGAGAGCTGGGCTTGCACCATTAATTAGTGGTTTGTCATTAATCTCATCTGTTTCTGTTCAGAGCCAGGATTATTAGAAAGGCACTTGAGATGATTTCTCGTGTTCAGGCTTGGGTGTTTATTGTATCTTATCAGAAATTACAGAAAGTACCACAGCACCTCCAGCTCCTGGCTAGAATGGGAAAAATCCACAGCTGAGCCTGCTGCAAGGCCTTTTAAAGCTAAACACACCAATAAAAGTTTAATATCGAAATTATTTATGCTTTTGACCCAATCATAGATTCCCATTACCCTTAGAGTGACATTAGACTGACCAATCCAAATGGAATTACCTAAGTTCTGTGAAGAAAAGGAAGAGAAGAAGATGAACAAAGACCCCACCCCAAATTCTCCATCTTGTCCCACATCCACCCCTACACTGTAAAAACCTCAAATTCCAAACCCACCCCCAGTGCACACACACACATCTCACCCACTGCACATTGGGGATTTCTAACTCATTATTCATATTTAAAGCCTTCTCCAAGGTTCCAGCTCCAGAGCAGTGTTTGCCAGGGGGGCTGTGCCTGGAAGCACAGAAAGCTCCAAAACTCCACATTCCTGGGATCCAACCATCCCCACCTCCAGCAGGCTCTGGGGGTGCCTCAGCCACGGCCGTGGTGTGAGCAGGAGCTGCCCTCTCCATCCTCCTCCTCGTTTGGGGCTGAAGATCCCTGGGGAACCTTTGGGAACAGAACCCTCCCTGTCACTGGGGCTGCCTCACTCCTGTCTCCATCCTGCACAGGACCCCAGGGCACTTGGGGACAGAGCAAGGACCTCCCAAACCCCCAGGCTGAACCCACGCCCTGGCAGGTGCTGAGTGCATCAACACTGCATTTCTTCCCTCACATAAATCCAGCAGGGGAGAAAACCATTCCAGAGGTTTGGAAAATGCTGTTTATTCCCTTGAACTGCCTGTGAAAGACACAATAGAACAATGGGCTGGAGGCGATGGAGAGCAGAGCCCTGAGGTCACCTTCTCCTGTCCCAGCTGGTGCAGCATTGTTCCCTGATGGGAATTTCTGCCCGTGCCTCAGCTCCGTGACCATGTGTTTCCTACCACTGCTGCTCCCTCCCCCAGCCCTTCCGCCTCTTTGTTACTCCCTCAGCGGCCAGGATTATTAATTAAAGCTCACTCGGGCTCTGGAGGAGATTGGTATGAGGAACCTTTATCTCAGAGATGGGGAACTGATGCAAAAAGAGTGGGGATGACCTTGGGAAAGGCACGGGGAAGAGGCACTCTCGGGGTCCCTTTTTGGGACTTTTCTGCCCCGAGATGTGTGCGAGGTTTCGCCCGCAGCCTCAGCATTGGAGAATAAATCACAGCTTCTCAGGTTTTCGTTCTTCAGGGAGTATTTATTAAGTCCTATCTATAAAATTTTCTCTCAGCCCAGCTGAGGTCTGCTCAGCAAGGCGACCATGGCACACTGGCTGCCCCCTCAGGGCGGTGTTATCTTTTACACTACAAATTACCTATTCTATGTTTACCATTATTTTCCAATACCCATCACCTGTGTTGCACAGTGCACCTTCTGTTCTAACCAACCCAAAGTGTCCACAACACAGCAGAAGATGGAGACAAACAAGAAGAAGAAGAAAGGACTGAAGACGCCCTTTTTCCTCCATCTTGTCTCCATAAACCCCCATCCCAAAAATCCTAAAATCTACTTTTCCACCCTGTGATAGCTATCGTTTACACTCTCGTGGATTGTAGAGTCTCATACAAAGTTGGCAATCTGCTCCATGGCTCAGAGTCAAATCCACAGGTGGTTCTGGCTGCCCACCTGGATTCCAAAGCCCCTCGATAAGGGTCCTGGTAACTCTGGACTCCGAAAGGGACGTCCTGAGTTCCCACAAGGCACCATCCACAGGAGGATGAGGAGGGTGTTTGTGGGCACCTTGAGCTCAGGAGATGTGCCAGGAGGCAGGAGAGGCTCCTGGGATGACTCTCATGGGGCTGTCCCCACTCTGGGATGAGAGCTTGGGTCTCCACAAAGCTGAGTGGGACCACCACCCACCCAAGGATGTGGGACATGGATGGAACCTCAAACATCTGAACTCCTGCAGATTGTGCACAATATTATCTGTGTGGGTGGCTAAACCCTCTGTCCTTACAAACCTCAAAGAAACTTCTTCTTTTTTTTCAAATTACCACAGGAACAGAACCACCCAATGACACAGAGCAAAAAACAACACGAAATACTCTCTACAATGCACCCCATGGTTAGCAGGGGGCTCAGGGCCCTCAGCAGCACTCACAGGCACAGCTGCATGTCCTTCCTGCTCCACTCAGGACTGTGTATCTCCATCAGGATGATTTATCCCAGCCAACAAACCTTTCTGGGGAAGAGTCCAATGGCAGGGAGGTGGCAGCAGCAGCTCCTGGGGAGGCACAGACAGCAAAGGATCTCCTGTTCTGGCCAGCACAGGGGCTCAGGGAGGAACTCGTTATCGTTTATTAAATACCTGACACCCCTCTCTTAGCACACAGATAAATATCCACATATTTAACACAATCTAATGGGTTTTGCAGCATTCAGGGAGCGCTGCTGCTCCAGTTGTCTGAGCTGGCAACTCCCAGTTTGTGGCCATATGGTTGGCTGTGAATTGGGCTAATAAAAATGGAGTGAACTTTTCTTCTTCTTCTTTTTTTTTATTTTTTCCCTCTTTTTTGTTCTTCCTGACCCTACTCAGTGCCATAAATACCTGTGTGTAGCAGAGGGTTTATAAATAGCACAGTAGCATCCACTGACAGCAGACTGGTGTTAAGTCTGACTTAACAGTCAGGCTCTGGATCGCAGCAATGTGGAGCTGGAGCGAGCTGGGAGAGGGATATGTGGCCAATAAAGATTTGGGAAGCTAAAGTCATTCAGAAAGCTCAAAATTGGGCAAAAAAAAAAAAAAAATTACCAGTCTGCAGTGGGACAAGGTTCTGAAATGGAAACGCCTTGAGCCAATATTGCCCCTCTGAGGTAGCTCTGAAATTCCATATAAATTTATGGTGGAGCTGACAGCGAGCTTGAGTAACTCGGTGTGTCTGGACGTCTGGCCCAGTCCAATAATAACATGAGAGGGAATTTTGTGCATATCCTTTGCTGATCCAGAGACTTTGGGCTCAAGTTTTGCAGCTTTTTTTTTTTTAATTCTTTTTTTTTTCTGTTCGACGGTTGTCTACAAATTGTCGGATTCTCGAATGGATCTGTGATTCCTAAGAGTCCATAAATTTTCTCAGCAGTAGCTGCTGGTATGTGAGACTCCTGCAATTGCAGTGCCAACCAGGAGTTTTTCAGCTCTTGCAGTAACAATCCCCTTCCCTTACGGGATTGCCTCGGTCTCTGCCTGTCCCAGGCATGCAGAAACCCTGAGCCAATGCCCAAAACTCCGGCAACCAGAGCTCAAAACGTGATTATTTTTAGTAAAAACCTATCAAAATCGGTGCTTTTTTTATTGGCTTTCTCACTTCTGAGTCTGCAGGGCTTCCACATCCCCTCTGCTGGAAACCAGGCTTCAAAATGAAGCACGCTGCAGTTCCCACATAAATCCCAGGCTCTGGAAGTTAGAAGGGAAAGGTTTCTCCCAAGAAAACTGGGTTTTGGTGGATTTTTGGATCCTCTGACAGCTGATACAAGTGTAAATGCCAGCTGAGGCTTCTCACACTGGTGGGGATTTCCTTCTGTGCCTGTTCCCTGGGGATTTTGGAGGGTTGGACTCTTGCAGAGTCTCCAGCAGAGCCAGTGGAACATCTCAGCTCTTGCTGCTCTTGCTAAAATCCTTGGAGAGGCTGGTGAAGATCTGCTGTCATCAGAGCAGTGGCCATGCACAGATTGCAGTGGCTGACCTCAAAAATCAGCTCTTTCCAGGAAAAAGCTTTTGAAGCTGAGTGGACAGACAATCTTTATCTCAGCCATGGTTGAGAGCAGCAGCATCAGCACGGAGCTGAACCCACAGGGGCCAGCTGCCCTCTCACTGAGCACCCAGACCTCTCCTTTCTACTGAAGAATTGAAGGAATTGAAAAATTATGAAGTCTGGAGGGAAAAAATAGCATTTTCCTGGTGGCAATTGAGTGGTTCTTCCTAGGGTGCCTTCTAAGGGATACTTGTGCCCACAGGGACAGCAAACAGCAGGATTTGGGTTCATCAGGATCAACCTCTGGTTCCACCATCCTTACTCATCCTTACTCATTGCCAGACAAACCTGAGGGCATCT
Source organism: Toxostoma redivivum (assembly GCA_013397375.1). NCBI lineage: Eukaryota > Metazoa > Chordata > Aves > Passeriformes > Mimidae > Toxostoma > Toxostoma redivivum. The sequence continues at coordinate 22,242 of VXBI01006659.1, read as the reverse complement.
CAGGGGTCACACACCACATAGAGCTGGAAATGGGAGAGCTTGAGGGATGCTGTGCTGCTCTTTGGAGGGGATCCCACCATGGAAACTGCTCCTTTTGGCTTTCATGGATTTCAGGATGAGAGTTAGTCCTTCAAACCTCTCTAGTTCCAGCTGCAGATTTTCCCTGCCTCACGCTGCTGTGCTGAGGGAAGAGCAAATATTTTCAAATATTGGTTCTTCCACTGAGGTGAAACATCTCTGGATGGAGACAGCAAAGCAAAGAGATGTTCATGGTGTCCCACTGGAACCCAAGGCTTGATGGAGCTACACAACCCCTCCAGTTCCTTCATTCCTTCAAATGGAATTTGAATTCCTTCAAATGGAATTCCTTCCTGGTCCCCTGACCAGGACCTTTCTTTCTTCCCCAAACTCTTCAATGCTAAACCTCGAGTGCACTTTTCAACCAAGGTGCCCAAAACGTTTCATTTCTCTATTCTCCTCTCCCCTCTTTCCCCCAACCTTCCCATTTTATTTTTCCACAGACAGGAACAACTGAAAGGACACCCATACCTTCCACCTCCAGCCCCTGAACTTCAGCTGGTTTTCTTTCTCCTTGGCTCTACCACGTGAAATTGCTCTGACTTTCTGAGCAAGTTTTATCTCACAAAACAAATGGTGCTGAGCTTTCCTACAGGCAATCCCCAGCCACACTGGGCACGGCAGGATGTGCTGAACCGCCTTCTCCTCTGCTTCCCAAAGCAAATTCCACTTTCCTCCACACATTAAAGCAGACGGGAAATCATTTGAGCCCTCGGTATAAGTCAAACCTCTCCAGTAAGGTAAATGTTTTTCCTACAAATAATGCCCTGCATGTTTGATCAACTTTGAAACCACAATATCTATAAGCACCTCGAATGTTAAACAAGGCATGAGCCAGTTGTATTTACCAGCCAGGAGACTTAAAAGCCATTCTTGACGTCAAGCTGTGAAGATCAAATATTCCAACTTGGTGGCTGCCAGTACGGTTCCCAAGCATTGTCCAGATCCAAACCCCATTGTACTTGTTTTTGTTTTTGGCTTTTCCTCAGACCACTGGTGTTCTTAAATAAATAAGTTTCTAGGTCAGCTTGCTGATGGATGTTAATATAGCCACGATTTAAATCCAGTGGTGATATCAGCTTCTAATAAGGGATAAATCAATGGCTGTGGTTGCTGTGCAAACGTGTAGGGAATAACCTGAATGTCTGAGTGGCTTTTAGGGTGGGTTGGATTTGTGCTGGTGGCTTCTCTCTGCAGGTTACAGAGCAATTGCACAAATTCAGGGCTGGATTCTGAAAACGTGGCTCAGGTTTAGTGGCAGCAGCATCAAAAAGTGATGACCCTGCTGGAGTAAATGTCTTGAAGCAGATCAAGTGTGTTGGATTGTGACTCTCCACCCATTGCCATCAGTGAGTACATAAAAATCTGGCTCTGACATCTCTGGGACAAATACACCAATTTTCCATGTACTGATCAACACTTTTACATGTCCTGATAAACATTTACGGCCTTCATGGAATTCCAGCTGGGTGTAATTATTGTCCACAACGTGCAGGGATTGCTGCATCAGACCTTGAGATCATCTGAAATGCCTTAGGGTTGTTAAAAAGGCAATAAACCTCATTTACATCTGCTCAGCTCTGAGTTTATTCATGAGGATTTTGTGGTGAGGGTCACATGAGGATTTTCTCTTTCCTTCTTTCTCTTCAGCTTTGTTTTAGGAACAACCTTTGTCCCACCTGGATGCAGGAGGGACCATAGAGGAAAACAGGGACACAGGGGGAGTGCTCCTGGTGCACTTGGCATCTTTTGTCACTCAAGGAGCTGATGGGATGTCCCAGGCCGTGTCCCCTCCTGCCCCAGCACCCTGGACATGCCCAGCAGTGGATGTCACTGGTAAATAATCCCATATGGAACAATTACAGCATGTTCTAAATGTTCTTTTTTAAACACAGAACAAGGAGAAAGGATGAAAGGATAAAACCTGGCACCCACTGTGCTGCTCAGGATGAACAGGGAGAGGAAAAAAGCACCTGGCTTAGGCCTCCTCTGGGTGATCCAGACACCACAGGGCTCTGAAGTGTCTGCCTCTCCCCAAATTTAGTTTCTCCGTCTGATGCTGCTGAGCCTTTACACCCCAGTTCTCGTCTGAGCCGGATGCCCCTGATTTAGTGCTGGCTCTTTGTCCAGGAACACCGAAAGTGTGGAAGGTCCAGAGGCACAGCCTGCAGCATCCTCTCCTCGAGCCCCTGAAATACAAATTAGCCAGTCTGGTATTCGATCACGGGCTGTTCTTACAGCACTTTTTTTATTCTGCACTTTGATTTTCCATGGCTGTTGCCAAGACAGAGGCTCTCCAGGACCCCCTCCCAGCCCATCCCATCTTGTCCAATCCCCTGGTTCTTCATCCTTGCTTTTCCCTTTTTATTTTCCAGATCAGACCTTGGCTCCTTCTACCCCTTCTCTTCCCCACTGGCTTTTGTGGCCTGTTTGAGAGCTCGTTTTTGTGTCTGATGAGTGCCCATGAAATCTCTCCTCGCTGGCACTGCCTCGCCCCAGTGTTCCCAGCACTGACTGGGTTGCTGTTTTTTTAATATTAACTTCTTCTGCCTTCCTCCTGGGCGTTGGACTGCAATGAAAAGGGCAATGAATTAATGAAATATCTATTGCAGCTGACTTTAAATGATCCTAAGAAAAAATAAATTCTGAGTCCTACTTAGTCCTGATTAGCTCGATTACCTGCCAGCACAGGCTGCTTCTTTATATTTCCTAATTCTTTGCCCAAGCTATTATTAAATGTCTGAAGGAATCGCCTTCCTCTGCTTTCCTTGAGGAAATAATTCCAGTGCCTAATAGCTCTCCCTGGCAGGAAAACTCTGCTGAAAATCTTCTTTTTGCACCTCCTCCCTTCACCCGGACGACACCGAACGATTCCTGTCTGTCCTTGAGGAATATATGTCTTCACATATTCATAGCTAATTATTATTTTTTCCACTTTCACAAGGATTTGGCCATAAAGTGGTTACACTTCAAAGATCCCAGCCTCAGATACTTTGGGAACATTGCCTCATTATCTGCAGTTACTGGCAGAGACATCCAGCTTCTCATCTGAGCTCCAAAAGTTGGCACCAAACCCAGCTAAAGCAGCACTTTGGGCTCTGCCCTGACTTCAGGAGAAGTTTGGGACTTTGGAGAGTGACACCCAATCATGGCAACATTCCCTCTCCCTCTTTACTGGGTCCTCAGCCACAATCCAGCCAGACAGGACATCCTTGCTTAGAAATAAAATGCAAGGAGCTGCTTTTGCTCCAGGAGACTCTGTGCTCTTCCCAAGGGCTCATTGGGAGCTGTGGGGAGTGAGGTTGGATCCCTGGGCTTATCAGGGGCTCTTGGTTTGCCTGGATTGCCCCCCACCACCAAAACATACAGCACAGGAAAGGTTTTATTGCCCCAAGTTGTGCAATGACTGCCTGGAGGGTTTTTTGCCATCTTTCAAACATGAGGGATGCATCCAACAAATTCTGTCATAGAGAGAAACACTTGGAAGGATGAAACAGAAAATCAGGTGGAGGTGAAGTGTGAGGGAGAGCCACAGAGAGTCCTGACACATCCCCAGAGCTGGGGAAATCCCTGCCTCAGGACCTGAGCAAAGCAATGGGCTCTGCTGGATTGGTCTGGTCATTCCAGCAGCCAGTTCCAGTGGGGCCCCACCCGGGAAGGCTCTCATGGGTTACAGGGAGCCCGAGAAGGTTTGGGCAGCAGTGTTAGTCCTGGTTTTGGAGACTTTGAGCTGGGCTGAGCAGGGACGTGCCAGTGCACCCATCCCCTCTGTCAGCACTGCACATCTGCATGCAGGGCAGGATGCAGGGCCTGCTGCACATCTGGATGCAGGGCAGGATGCAGGGCAGGATGCAGGGCCTGCTGCACATCTGCATGCAGGGCAGGATGCAGGGCCTGGTGCACATCTGCATGCAGGGCAGGATGCAGGGACCTGCTGCACATCTGGATGCAGGGCAGGATGCAGGGCCCATCTGCACATCTGGATGCAAGGCTCATCTGCACATCTGGATGCAGGGCAGGATACACGGCCTGCTGCACATCTGCATGCAGGGCAGCACTGCTGGAGGCTGTTACATGACTCACATTTTAAATCAGCTTAAAAAGCTCAGACAGAGACCAATATTTAATTTCCTTAATTAGTGCATTGATGGGGCTTTTCACACCCCTTGTTTTTGGGATTTTGGGGCTGGCAGGTTCCTGTCACCTCTCCAGCCCCTGATGGAGACATCCCCATTTCTCAGCCTGGATTACAAAGATTTTTTCGGGCAGCCTGGGCTCTGCTGCCTCAGCCAGAGCTTCACTGGAGCCCATCAAACCCCGAGCTCAGTTATTATTTCATAAAGTGCTCTGTAACTAAACTGATTTACAGCTTTCCTGGGGGCTGAGCATCCCGGCCCGCCAGACTCCAGACTGATGGGAATTTAAAGGGCTTAGTTGAAAACTCCCAGAAAATAACATAAACCAGCGAATGATCTGCATGTGAATAATGGAAATTATTCCCTGCCACAATGGCATCAGCAGAAATGCCCAGTTTATCTATTTATAGCCTTATCTGGGTCTAAATAGCCATAAATAGCAGTGTAAAACACTGCAGCTCCGTGGATGTGTGGGGATGTCTTTTCCAGCCACTGAGATGTTAAATCAATTTTATAACAAGTTGCTTTTCCAGCCACTGAGTGGCTGTAAATGTTAAGTGTTTTTACAGGCGATTTTTCCCCCAGCTGCTAAGCAGCTTTAAATGTTATCAAAAAAAAAAAAAAAAAAAAAGTTGCTTTTCCAGCTGTTCAACCACTCTAAGCATTTTTAATGGATTTTTTTTTTAACTTGCTAAAACCTATTTATATTTTACTCACAAAGCAAGTGCAAAATTGTCCTGGCTCTGTCTAGGTCTTGTTTTTATTGTATTTTTTTTCTTTTTTTGAAACCTGTGAATAAAAATTCTTTCTCTGTCTGAGGAAACTTTTTTTTTTTTTTTTTTGAGGAGAGAAGGGGCTTTGGTTTAACGAGTCCAAGATGAACATTATGAGTTCATCTCAGCATTTAGATACCTCAAAAGCACCGTCCTTGTGGTACATTCAATGGAAACACTGTTCTTGTGGTATGTTCAATGGAAATACTGTACTTGTGGTATTTTCAATGGAAAAAAATATTATTGTGGCTTTTCCAATTCAGGAAATGCTGGTCGGTCTTTAAACCAGGGGAAAAAGAGGGAGTGGAGGGTGAGAGAGCTAAATTGAGGTGACAGCGAAATGGAAGAATTATTTTATTGTAACGAGGTGGGGAGAGATATACGAAGAGTTTCGGGCAGGAAAATGGAAAATTCTTGTGGCCCTTGAGGATTCATAAGAGTGGGAGAAGGAAAAAGGTCTGGAGTAGTGTTAAGGGAAAGGTGTAGGACAAAAAGGGAAGGAAGAATGGTTTGGTGGAAAAACAGAACAAAAAGGGAAGGAACAGCGTAGAGCTGTGTTAGAAAAAGGGAGATAAAAATGAGAAACCTGTTGGTAAATGCAACAATTAAGAAAAGATACGAATAATCCATTTATTTTTGGTCCCAAAGTCAAGGATCCAAAATATTCCTGCATGTTCAGAGGAATTAAAGGATTCTACTGCTTTAATTTACTCAACTGGGACTGCATCAGGACTTGTTGTGGTCACTCTGGAAGAAGACCTGTGGCACTCTGGATCTTTTATCCAAGGCTTGGGATCAGCCAGGAAAGATGAGGATGAGGTGGTCCCTTCCCACTGAGGCTGGAGCCTGAAATGCCATTTCTGCCTCTAAACCCACCAAGGTTCTGGAAAAACATTCAAACTGCAATAATTGGGGAAAAAATAACAAGGGGAAAATTCAAATTAATTTTTATATCCATTGATTCTTTTGGAGAAAAAAAATAGGATTTGATTTAGGCAGGAAATAGGCAAGAAGTTCTTCCCAGTCTGCCACCCCAAATAATGATTTTTGGAGTGTTTGGGAGGTGGGTTGAGTTGCCCTGGTTGGATCAGCTCCATGGTTCATGGATTCAGATGATCTCTGAACCAACAGAGCATTTACAGCAAAATCCACCAAAAATCCACATCAACACCACGGTTTTACTCTATGAAAAGCAAATATTCCATATCTCCACGTGTGGAGCAGCGGGAGTTGATTTTCTTCTCACTCAAACCCACGAGCTTTCCCTCTGCTCTCCTACCAGGTCAAGATCTGAGCACCTTCTCCAGTCTACAAAAATTCAGTTTGCAGCAGACCCAAAGTGTGCTTTAACCAATATTGGATCAGCCCAAATTTGCAATCAAGTCCCTTTGGCCACGTTCTCATCCCTTTGTCTTTGCTTTCGAAGAACTTTGGAGTTACCAGGTCTTACTGGCCAAAAACATTGTGGAGAGTGGATTTTGGGATCACAGCGAGAAGTATTTACAGAAAGTGCCATTTTGGGTTCCCCCAGGAAATATTTGCAGCAGATGTGCTCCCAGATGCCTCCAGCCAGGGCTGAAAACCCCATCATGTGACCAGGCAGAGTTCAGCAACTCAAATCAAATTCTGAAGACTCCTAACGACTCCCCAGAGCAGAGAGATCAGAAATTTGGAACAAATTTATCTGGTCTGATAAAATCCAAGGCTCCAGGAAATCAACGGGAAGATTTCTTGTTTCTTCAGGAGCTTCAGGTCAACACCATCATGAAGGGATTAAAAAAAAAAAAAAAATCAGANGAAGGGATTAAAAAAAAAAAAAAAAATCAGAATTTGCTTTTAGATCATCCACAAAGAGAAAGGAAAAGGAAGTGAGTGGATTAATATCCAAAATATTTTAATCTTCCTGGAGAATCATTGCAGTTGTAAATGCTGTTGGATCTTCTTTGTGTTTATTACAAAAAACGAGTTAACAGCTTGCATCACTTCATAGTTCTCCCACTGACCATCATTTCATCAGCCTCTTATTAAACCCACACATTTTTAAAGCTGGAATTCCCTGCTGAGCATTGGTTCATCTGACAGGAGGCTCTTGGAATCGTTTTGGAGTGACACAGCAGATCAAATCCAGGGTGGCTGCTTCCCTCCCTCCTGGGAATCGCTGCTGGTGCTGAACCTGGACAGGTCCTTTGGGGCAGATTTTGGGGTAAAACACCTTTGTGCTTGGGCTCAGCTCTGTCAAACTGGGTTTAACCCTTCTAGATGGTCTGAAACGTTCCTTGTGCTCTCTCCCAGGATACCCCATGAAGGATCTCTGAGCCCCAAAGTACAAATCATCCTCTGGGCAGCAGAACAATTCAAATTTATGTCTTTATTTTCCTGGATTCGAATTGCTGTTCCTGCTGGGATGGGAGGCCCTGACACCTCCTGCTTCCTTGGGTCATGCAGGTTCCAGAATTGAGCTCAGCCCGGGGGTGAATCCATCACACAAATCCCAGGGATGCTCTCACCTCTGAGCACAGATGGATTCCTGGTCCGTGGAATCAGAGGAGGTGCTGGATATGTTGATTTTGGTCCATGGAATCAGAGGAGGTGCTGGATATGTTGATTTTGGTCCATGGAATCAGAGGAGGTGCTGGATATGTTGATTTTGGTCCATGGAATCAGAGGAGGTGCTGGATACATCGATTCTGGCCTCCTCACTTCACCCCCTTTGCTGGGACAAGATGGTTGAAGGATTATTTTTGGTGCTTTGTCCAATCTAATGGCAAACTGCTCAAACAGTGGAGCTTCTCCCACATCCTTTGGAAGAATTTTCCACAGCCTAATAAGATTTCAGCACTTGGAAGTTTATCCAGCCTAAACTTTCCTCTACTTAACGTTGTGCTTTGAGTCCTTATACCCTTTTCACCATCCTAAACAATCCCTCTTCTCCTCCGTGTTTACAATCCACAAGATTTCCCTCTGCCTTCCAAGGAGAAGTTTCCAATCGGTATTCATGAGATGGAAAAATAAATGACAAACAGAAGGTTCAGCAGAGAGGAACCTCCTGCTCTGCAGCAGTCAGATCTTCGTGCAACACGGGGTGTCCTTCAGAACAGACCCAATTTCCATCCTTTTTCTGCTGTCCAGCTGTATCCCAAAGGTGGGAGACAAATCTTCAGCCCAAACCGACTTTGGGAGCTGCAAACCTTCAACTTCCAGACATGTGCTGTTTGAAAAATAAGAAAAAAATATTTTTTAAGCCAAACAAACACTGATCTTTTTTTCTTTTTTGACTCTTTTGCTGTTGTTGTTTTTGACTGAGGTTGAGCCTACAGGGTCAAGGAGTTTGTGTGAGTGCTGGGGCCTGGGCATCCTGTCCACAGAAAGAGTTAAACCTCCCAGGATGCAGGAGCTTTGTTGTGTCTGATGAAGGCAGACTTTCATTAGGCCTTTTACCACCAGCTCTTGGAACCCTTCCACTTCATGCAAGTCAAAAAACCACAAATATTCCTCTCCTTATATCAGTACCAGAAGCTGGGAGCATGGAATGCTTCAGAATGCTTTGAACCCCATAATTGTCTCTTGTAATAATACATTTTTTACATTCAAGCTCGGGAGTTATCAAGGAGAAAGGACGTAGCATGTTGGTTAAAATGAAGAATTAAATTATGGCCATGGAAACAAAAAAAAAATGAAAATAAAGAAAACAAGAGGTACTTTCCACTGTTCTCAAAAGAAAGTGATTTGGGAAAGGATGAATCAGAATGGATGATTTTGTGTTCCATGGACAGAGGGATGGACAGAGGGAAGCTCAGGGTGGGATGGACCTGAGGAAAAGCCCTGCCTTGTTCTGGAAGCCTCTGGTGCCACAGCACCTCCAGTGAAACAGAAAATGAGGGTTTGGATGTTGGGTTATTGAGTGTGGGGTTTTCATCCTGTGTAGAGGACATGGGGACGTTATCCATGGATTCATCCATGGATCCCAGAGCTGCTCCTTGTCCCATCACTGTGCAGCTCAAATCCTCAGCCACATTCCTCGAGCTCTCTTCCACTAAAATCACTTTGTGCCTTGATTTTCCCCTTTTTTTCCCCCCTGTAGAGTTCTTAGATCTACATTTGTATCCAGCAGCACTTTTATAGGAAAATAAAATATCCAGTTTTATTCCCTTTGCAGATTTTAGATCCCTGTGTTCTGAATAACTCCTTAGCTCTTGTTTTTTTTTCCTTCTGGGCCATCTTCCTCCTCTGGATTCCACCTGAGATGTGGCATCATTTAATCACAAAGATCTTCCCAAACCTCACTGCAGAATTCCTCTTGAGGGATACTCAAATATTTCTACAAATGGACCTCAGGAAAGATTTTGACCATGGGAATCCTAATCCCAAAATATGCTGCCCTCCTGAGAAAGTCCAGGGTGAAGAAGCCAGAGAGAAAAAAAAAAAAAACCCAGTGGTGCAAGGAGGTAAAAAAAACCCCAAACCCCAACAAAATCCCATCTTTCAGAAGCTGGTTCAAGTCATTGTTAGTACCCTGTCATTTGTTTGTATCCCAAATCCACAAAAGACATCAGAAAATGAAAAACAAAACCAAAAATGAAACCTAGCAATGTTATAAAAGAGTTTACAGCACAATAATTTTGTGCTAAATTAAAGGAGCATTTACATCTGGAAAAATGCAGATGGAAACAGAGTATTCTTATTTTTTTTTCCTAGATTGATTGGATGATGATTTCTGGGTTCAGACATCAGTGTTTGAAATAAAAGGAGAAGCTCTGACCCCTTTGGCTGTGAAATGAGCAGGAACAGGGAGGGCAATTCAACAGAGGAACTTTATCCCTTTGGTGCTGCACAAACACCCCCAGTTCTGAATTCTGCAGATCCAGAGCAGGAGAACTCAGGATTTTCTTGGATTTTGTGGCCAGGTGACCTAAAATTATCTTTTGAGAGGGATTTGGGGTCTGACCCCAGCAAGCTTTTCATAATTCTGCTCAATTCAGGGCATAAATTCACAATAAATCAATGAGGGAGAGGGAGAGGGAGAGTGACCTGGATTGGGAAGGAGCTGAGGAGAAACAAGGAAGGAGAAGCAAGGAAGGAAAATAAGGATATATCGTGATTAGGAGGGTCTTGTCAGCATTTTAATGTTTATTTATAATTTTAGGAATTTTATTAAAGAACCTGGAAATTATTCCTGGTTCAACTCCATTAAAATTCACTTTATACTGCCAGAGGGCAGGGCTGGATGGGATATTGGGAAGGAATTGTTCCCTGGGAGGGTGGGGAGGATCCCTGGAATGTCCAAGGCCAGGCTGGACAGGGCTTGGAGCACCCTGGGACAATGGAAGGTGTCCCTGCTTTTGGAACTGGGTGATCTTTAAAGTCCCTTGCAGCCCAAATCATCCTGGGATTCTGTGATTAAAACTCGGTGAGAGCTTTGCTCCTTGTTCCACCCTCCATATCCCACTGGGAAAAGCATCCCTTGATTGCTGCAGGGAAATGCCAGCAGTGCCTCCCTGCTGCCCTTTGGGATGTGCCCAGGCACTGGGCTGGGCTGGCTGTGGTCAGAGAGCAGCAGAGGGGACAAACTCAGGGATGGAAGGGTTCCAGGGATGGATGGAAGGGTCTCAGGGATGGATGGAAGGGTCCCAGGGATGGATGGAAGGGTCCCTGGGATGGATGGAAGAGTCTCAAGGATGGAAGGATTCCAGGAATGGAGGGGTCCCAGGGATGGAAAGGGTCTCAGGGATGGAAGGAAGGGTCTCAGGGATAGAAGGGTTCCCAGGGATAGAAAGGTCTCAGGGATGGAAGGATCCCAGGAATGGATGGATGGGTCTCAGGGATGGATGGGTCTCAGGGATAGAAGGATCCCAGGAATGGATGGATGGGTCTCAGGGATAGAAGGGTCTCAGGGATAGAAGGATCCCAGGAATGGATGGAAGGGTCCCAGGAATGAATAGAAGGGTCCCAGGGATAGAAGGATCCCAGGAATGGATGGAAGGGTCCCAGGAATGAATAGAAGGGTCCCAGGGATGGATGGAAGAGTCTCAGGGATGGATGGAAGGGTCTCAGGGATAGAAGGATCCCAGGAATTGAAGGGTCAGTCCCTGCTCCTCCTCCCTCTGATTACCCAGAACAAAGCCTTTGTTCCAGGCTGCCCCTGCTATCGAGAGCAGGGCCAGATAAAGGGGAAAAGGCCCTTTTGTGGCTGTTTCATGTCAAAGCTGCCTGGATTGTCTGCTCCGTGTGCCTGGGCAATAACTCACTGCCAGCCTTATCACCCCTAATCAGCCCCGGGTGCATCCACAGGGCAAAGGAGCAGGAACACAGAGTGCCAGGCTTTGGGATGGAAAAAGAAACCAAAAACAACCCCAAAGCAGCCCCCAGAGCCAGGGGAGCTGGAAATCTCTTGGAGATAAACTCCCAGGGAGCAGGGCTGGAGCAGGGACAGCAGGACAGGAGGGACAGGGGTCCATCCCTCCCTCCTGCCAGTGAGGGAGCTGCACAATTCCAACACCCTGAGACAATTCATCCTCCTTAACCCCTCCAGTTAAACTTCAGAAAAGGGGGAGCAATAAAAAACCACCAGGACAAACCCCAGCCATGCTTCTCCAAGGATCTTCTCCCTGTGGGAACCCCCAGAGCTGGTTCCTGTTCCTACACGACTTCCTTGACCATGGATAGTGGAAGTTTTCTGTGCTCTACAGCATCAACAATGGGCTTGGGAACTCTTAGAACCTTTCATTTCCTCCCTTTTATTTGGAAAAGGACTTTCCTTTAAGAATCCTGCTATTTAATAGATGGGTTGTGATGTCAAAGTCTTTAATAAGAGCTCTGCTTTTTCCTCTGCAGTTTTGTTTTTATTCTAAACAAGATTTTTTTTTTCCTAAACAGATACAATTTTAAGGAGAAGGAAAAAAAAAAAAAAAAGAAAGCCAAACATGACCAGAAAAGACCTTATTTGTTATGGAAAAATTATAACAAAGATTTTCTGTGGTTTATTTTTCTCTTTGCTCTTCCTGTTGTTGGTAATAAAGGAATTTTTATTGTTCTTTGGTGGTAATCCTAGCTTTATGTTGAAAATCAGAAAGGACTTTTTTCCTTTATTTTTATTTTTTTTAATTTTTTTTTCCCCTTCTCTGTTTTGGGTTTGGTTCTCTGATTTGTAGCCTGGATGGAACTAAACCAAGCATTGAAAAATGTTGCCACACACGGTCAGGAATGGCTCAGCTCCTGAGCTGGGGATGCTGCTTCCCAAAATCCTCCCTCCCATCCAGTGACTGACAGGGAATGAGGAGCATCTGCACGGATTCCAGGATAAATGGAATATTCTGACCTGGGTTACGCAGCTGTAATTTCAGGAAAAATCCCAGAATTTGGAAGATTGAGGCCAAATTTGTCCCCACTGAGACCATGAGTGAAGCACCCACTTCTACCTGGGAGGTGGCACCCAAGGATGGCTGAAAAAAAAACCTCTCACAGATAGAAACAGCCTTTGTGGAGATTTATTTTGGAGGGTTAAGCTGGGTTCGTTCTACTTTTTTTTTTTTCCCCCTTTTTTTTCTTCTCTCCTGGTGGTGGAAAGCAACAAATGGTTGGAATTTTTGTTTCTGCAAAACTGGAAAATTAAATTTGATTTTTAATATGAAAAGTACCAGCAGCTGAAACGTTATAATTTCAAGACTAATTTAACTGATACCCTGCCTAGTCCAATCATGTGCTGATCACGATAACCTTTGTTTTCCTTCTCCCCTAGAAGTTGTTCTGCCAATATTTATGCAAAATAAGCCTAAACTTGGATCATTAAAAAAAAAAAATCCCATCCTTAATTAATAAAAACATGACACAAACCAGCAGCAAAACAAAGAGAAGCAAAGCAAGGAAAAGCTGGTTAAAAATGCCAAAATGGATGTGCTGGCTCTGCTCCATGCCAGGGGTGTCCCCAGGAGCTTTTCCCACCCCGAGTTTTCCCTGCCCAGCCCTTCCTGGGCAGCTCCAAGGTTGGGAGAGGGATGGGAGCTCTGGAAAATGCTTTTTGCCTTTGCCCTTCCCCGATAATCCGAGAGGAAACAATTACAAATAACGTCTCTTTGATTCTAACTATTCTAGCTCTTTGACATGATGGCTCTGGCAACACTTGGAGGGACATCAGACCAATAAAACCTCCCCAAATATCAGTTTGGAAGTGAATTCATCTGGAGCCACGCTCCTGTGCCAGCGAGGGGAGATTTGTGCCGCGAGTGTTTGCGATGTTTGATGGAACAACCCGCCGAGGCTTCTGGAAATTATCAATATCCACTTTGCCACTCCAGCCTTCTCCCTCACCCTGCAAATGAGCTGTGCAAGCACAGCCCTGGGGCTGGGGGAGCCCAAAATCTCTGTCTGAGCACAGAGCTCTGCCCCTGGAGATCACAGAGCCTCTGCTGCCCCTTGCAACCAGCACCAAACTGGTGCAAATAATGTTTCCATTGAAGGCTGAGAGCGTATTTTTCTTGGAGCACTCTTAACCTTTGGGATCTTTTCATGTTCTTTAGCCATTGTGTTTGCTTCTTCCTTGTTTTCTTACAGGGAAAGCCGAAAGCGACTTAAAATTAAAATCTTTTTTTAACAGCTTTCTCCTGTTCCCTTGGCAAAACAAATTTTTGAGCAGTTGGAACGATGCAGAGCCGTTTACTCCCTCCTCAAATAGTTTCCCCCTTCTTCCAAGAAATCCTGCTCAGTTTTGGATCTGATCTCTTGCTTGTGTAAGGAGGGGACACCTCCAGGTCTGGAGAGATCTGCCCCAGCTGAGAGTTGTCACTGTGAAGTCAGGGGACAAAGTTATTTATGCCAGGCCAGATTCTCTGAGTGCTGTTTGTTTTCCAGTGCTGCAGGACCCACTGGTGATTCAGGGCAGTGGAGTAAAATTTATTTATGCCAGGCCAGATTCTCTGAGTGCTACTTGTTTGTTTTCCAGTGCTGCAGGGTGGTGGAAATGGGAGCAGGATCTGGTGGAGGAATGGAAGGTGCTGATGCCCAGTCAGGCTGGAATGGGAGGCAGCCTGGAACCACAAATCTGTAAAATCTGGGGGGATTTGGGGTTTAGGGATGTGGCTTTGCCCGTGCTGGGCCAGAACATGGATGTGACACTCCCAGGAGGGCTCTGCTGTCACCTCAGCTCCCTGTGGCATCCACGGGTCACCTGCAAGTGCTGGAGGTTTCCCAGCCTTGGACTCTTGACCCACCTCAACCCAAGCCAGCCCCAAGGAGACCCTGTCCTCTGCAGAACCCCCTGAGAGGACCCAAAATCTCCATTCCTGCAGTGCTACCCTTGCTCCTTCTCCTCAATGAGTGTGTTTGCTCCGAGGACAGACACATCAATCACAGCAGCTGAAACCCCAGCGAGCCCTGACAAATACGGGATTTTTAAAGGTTAGTTGTTGTTCTTTTTAATCAAAGAAAAGCAAGGGGATGGGGTTGGACATTTATGATGTGCAAAAGAGGTTGTAACCACAGAAAAATCTGCCTCCAAAAGCCAAATATTATTCATTTTGGTGGAATGCACTGTTAAAATAGCTCAGCCTTTAAGGAAGAGGCAGGCTTATGTAAACCAGCGAGTTTACTTTCTTCTGAACACACAACCTTACAAAAATCCCATCTGGGTGTGCATGGGGTGTCTTCCTATCCACTCAGGAATGTCCCTTGATCAGCTGTGCCCCTCAGGAGAACTGGAGAGCACATTTTAGGGGAGGTGAGCCCAGAGGAAGGCGATGTTTTGATCCATGGCATCTTCCTGGGGCCATTGAGCAGCATCAACAAATCCCAGTGCTTCACCAGGAGTCAGCAATTCACCCATGCACCTTCCTGCTCCACCACTGACTGCCATTCAGAGGGGCATAATCAGGATGAAAATCCATCCCCAACCCCCTGCCAGAGCTGGGAAACCCCTGCCATGAGCAGCCCATCAAAAAAATACACAGTCTATCGAAGAGAGTGATTAAAATATGGCCAGGTCTTCAAATTCAGAGTTTCTTTAATCAACAACAAACTCTGAAGTTTCCCATGGAAGTTCAACAGGAGGACACTGAGGAGCTCAGTTCTTTCTGGGCTGAGATTTTCAGCTTTCCAAGGATCCTTCATGGCATTAAGGACAGGTTTGCTTGGATTCACCTCTCGAATTTCTCTGCCATTGGTTCCACCTTTATTTTGCTCCCTGAGCAGGCAGGACCTTCTCTCATTTCATGGAGCCCCAAAATTCCTTCTGACATTTATTCCCACCCACAAATGTGGATTCTGCTGTTTCCTTCCCTATTCTGCCCAATTTCCCTCCCCAGCCTCAGGATCATCCAAACTCAATGCCCCATCCTTTCCCCCTCTGTTCAATAAAAGAATGAAGTTGATCTTGTTTTACCTGGGATTAATTGTCATTTTCCATAATTCTATCTAATAACTTCTATTCAATTAATGCTATTTAATAAATGCTATTCAATAAATGTTATTTAATAACTGCTATTCAATAAGTTATATTTAATAACTGCTAAGGGAACCAGCAAGGGGTTGTTTGTGTCCTGGGCTTTAATTATAAACCCTGCAGTGTTTGTGGCTCTCAGGGCTCTGAACCACACAGACTGTTTTTCCAAACACTGTGGGATCTTCCCTTTTTCCTTTCAGTTCTCCACTCAGTTGGAAAATAGGGACTGTTCCTTAAAAAAAGAGTCCAGGAGGCCAACCCAGGCAGGTGAGGGGGGAGACAAGAGGCAAAGGTCAGCGTTGATTTACCAAGTGCAAAGTGGGATGAGGAACCTGCTGCTTTCTGTGAGGAGATGGCTCTGCAGAACAGGGAGATAAATTACAGAACCCTCCTCCCTGTCTGTGTGTGGAAACCTGGAATGCTGCTGAAAACCCATTTTCCTTCTGAACCAAGTTCTTAGGGAAATAGATCAACTTAAATTTAGGTTTCTCTCACAGCTTGAGTCCTGCAGGGAGATCCTCCTGGTCTTTCCTTCACCCAAATCTGATTTTTTGTTCTCCTCTATTTTCCAGAATAAGGCTCATTTCCACAGAATCCCGGAGTGCTTTGGGTGGGAAGGGACCTGAAATCTCACTTAATTCCACCCCTGCCATGGCAGGGACACTTCTGCAGTCCCAGGCTGCTCCCAGCCCTGTCCAGGGACACTGCCAGGGATGTTTTATTCCAGGACAGTTCCTGTGCAGGTGGAGGATCCCCCATTGCCATAATTAATGTCAGGATGATGAGCTCTAATGGATAAGGATGCCTGCAGGAATGACTCTGCTGCTGTTCCACCCTGCAGCCAGGAAACTGCACTTGGAAAAGTCAGCAGGGGCGACAGGCAGATCAAACATCCCTGGTTCTATTTTTCCTCCTTTGATTTTCATCTCCTGCAGCTCTAGGGGGGGAAAGCCTGAAAATGTGATCATTTAGCTGAATGTGTAATTTGAAAGAGTTTAAAATAGAGGACAAACTACTCAGGGTGATTTTTGTGTACTTCATGTTGTTAATTTTCATACTTCAGCTTCTCTTCTCCCACCACACTCTGTCCCCATCAATTGGATTTATTTTTTTTTTAAATCCTGCTTAATTTTTGCTGGGAGTGGATGAAAAGCTGTGGCTGCTTTTCTTGGCCTCGGGTAAAGTTCTATGTGTGCAGTAAAACTATTCCCTGCTATTATCACCCCAGGAGTCAGACACATAAAACCCATTTTATCCATGGGATAAAGGGGAATCGGAAATGCTTCTGACTCAGGATAATTGGTGAAAAATGCTAAATTCAATAGGTGATCTTCACTGGGGGAAGTAGAAGTTGAATGGGCCTGTGTTGATTTATTTGTTTTCATGCACAGCAAGAAGGGAAAAACATGAAATATTCAATATATATTGCATGGGGAAAGGAAGGAAGGAAGGAAGGAAGGAAGG
>VXBI01006658.1:180488-275151 GCA_013397375.1 Toxostoma redivivum | reverse complement strand
AAGAGCACCAGGAGCTCACACCTGTGGCCCACCAGGCCTGGCCTGGGCCGCAGCATTTCCCAGCACCGGAGGGACTGAGAACAGCCTGAGCGAGCCAGGCAGCTCAGAAAAAACTCTTCTAAATCTGTCATCTCTTCAAAACAGCAATAGGTTTTGCTGTTTAGTATTGTTCAATTTTGTGCTGGAAAGTGTGTTACTTGTTGAATAAATAGTTTTGTTTTTTTTTCACTTCTCTCTGAGAAAATTTTTTTTTCCGAGCCGACTAAAAAAAAGAACTACTTGAATATTTATTTTTTTTCTCCCTAAAAAAACCCCATTCAAAAATTTCCTCCCAAATTTATTTTAAACCAAAACAGCATGATATCAAGTTGCCCTCTGAAGGTTTTTCATATATCTGGCACTTCAGATTGATAAATACAGGAAAATCGGATAGTTACTTTTAAAAAACTTTACCCAAACTGGTGTGCTGTTGCATATGCATGCCAAAATGCCAAATGGCAAATCAGAGGTGAAAAAATTCTGTGAGTTGCTTGTTGAAGGAGGTAAGAATATGCCTGACTTCACTTCTGGTTCCCTGTTTGTATGAGCTGTGGAGCTCAGATTTCTTCTGGATTAAGCAGGTGGTGGTGGTGATGCTTAGCTCTGACCTGCAGGTAGTTAATTGTCATCAGCTAAAGAAAAGTCCGTGTATGTCGTCTTTCCTTTCTTAGAATACACATGCTGCTGACATTTACAGATTTAGGAATTCAGTCACTTCTCCCAGCTGCTATGAAGAGGTGAGTTACTCGCTTCTCATATTTCAGTAGAAGTTCTTGTGCCTCACTACAAGCCAGAGGTGGGCTTCCCCTGCTTCGACAATGATGCAAATCCAGATGTCGTTCCTTGAAAAATATATTTCTGTCTCAAAGATTTGTTCAGACCTCTATCATCTCCCTTTTTTTTTTCTGTCTTAAGAGCAAACAAAATTAAGTAATGTTGGTGTTAAGCTTTCTCTCCTACTTTTAGTCTTATCCATAGTGTAGCAAGGAGGCTTTCTGTTCAGTTGTTCAGTGGGTTTCTTATGTTTCACCCTTTATGTTTTAAATAATAAAAATACTGGCAGCTATGGAAATCACCACCCTTTCAGTTTTAAAGGGAGATTATCAAACTGTGGCACATGATTTATACATAGTTGTTAGGAGAAAAAAATAGCAAAGTAATCCGTCCGGGGAGTTTGTTAGAATGTATTTTAGGTACAAAATGTCTAGGAAAAATTAAAGCAAAATAAATAAGTATGCTGTGATATTTGCCTAGAGAATAAAAGCTAAATTCCTCTTTTGAGGGGTTTGTGATGCAATTTAATTTATAGACAGGAAGGGCTTGGGTGTTGCTGAGCTACTTGCTTAATATCACCTATGGAATTCCATTTTATATGGAGTGATTACCATGAAAATATTGTGAGACTTTCCAGTAATCTCATCTATCTGTGGAAAACAGCTTATTGTCCCTTCATGTGGTTTTGTGGGGGATGTTGTTGTGACCTTTATAACTTTGCATTCAAAGACATTTTTTAGATTGTAATTGTCTTTATTTCTTTTCCCTACAAAACGGGAAAAGTATGAACATAAAAAAGTACTGCTTGATGCAAACTAAAATGTATCTCGTGCATTTCACAAATGTACACTGCTTTTCAAACAGTATTTTTCTGTAATGCAATAATAGACTTGCCTTTCTAACCCTTAGAGAAATTACAATTCTGATTTCAAAGCTGTGT
The DNA here is from genome assembly GCA_013397375.1 of Toxostoma redivivum. Lineage (NCBI taxonomy): Eukaryota > Metazoa > Chordata > Aves > Passeriformes > Mimidae > Toxostoma > Toxostoma redivivum. The sequence continues at coordinate 273,398 of VXBI01006658.1, read as the reverse complement.
TTTTGTGGTCTTCCAACATTACTTGTAGAAAATAATTTTTTTTCCTCCAGTTCCTCATTTCAGGAGCCTTGCATTTCTATGAGCTTGTCCCACTCCTCCACAACATGTCTGGATTCAGGAAGAGGTGGAATAATATATATTGCCTTAGGACAAGCTGTATTTCAGTGAAAGGCTGAAAGGTGTAGAGCTGAAGGGCATCGAGCCTCCTGTACCATGTGCCCATTGTATGTGGGAGGTTGGGTCCAGGAAAGGAGTTCAGCTGATTAGTCATACTTCTGCTTCTCCAGTGTTGAGTGTTACATTGAAACCTGTTTTGCAAAATTCAGAATGAAGATACAACAATGTCCATGCACTGAGGTGCCAGTCAGTGCCAGTCAGCCCTGGCTGTTGTTCCCCATGCAGCATTGCAAGCTCTCATTTCAAGGTGGGCTGGAAGTACTTACTTGAAGTACACTTGTATCACTAAAAGCAAGCCATAACCTGAGCATGAGAGGCATCAGTTTTTCAGATGAACTGTGCAATACCTGGGGATTTTAAAGACATCAAGCGATGACTTTTATTAAAAAAGGAAACTTAAGCAGTGTTCAATTATTATAAAGGAGGCGGCTCTCAAGCACTCTGCTGTGCTCTTGTGGCTAACCTGTTCAAAGCTTTGTACAGTGTTGGATTTTCAGGATCAAAGGCATTTTTGGCACTTGAAACTGTGCACTTGAAAACTTACTGTCATCATTAAGGACAGATTGCTTTATAGCTAATGCCCTGTCCACACTTAGCCGTGATTACTACATTACTTAAAACCCTAGCTGGCACTGTGTGTCTAGAGGAGACTGCTTCAGACTACTTCTAAACCCACAGTTTGAAAGATTTTTTTATGAACTATAGAGTCTGTAGATAATAGAAACAGCCAATCCAGTGTTGAAAGTTAAATTGGTCCTGGAAAAGTGTAAGTATCTCAAGTCTAGAAGGATAAAATATCAGTTTACAGAACTACCTTAATTTTTTTTGCATTGTACTTTTGGAAAAAGTTTGTACTTACTGATTAAGAATGATTGCTTTAAATTTGTGCATTTGGTTCCAGCTTACATGCTGAGTGTATTTGTATATGTCTAGGTAATGATTTATTTCTATATTGCTCAAGATACATTTTAAATGTGTTAATTTTTGAAACGGATTTTTGTTTTCTATAATTAGAAATTTTGAGTTATATGTGTACTTTATATCTTAAAACACCAGAAGTGGTCTCTGAGATGATAGTAGAGTTTTTAATTTCTCTCTTAAGTTATATGAGTAAAGTATTTTCTGACCAATGGTTTCATAGTTTGGTTGTTGGTTTGTTTTTTTCTGGGTTTTTCTGGTTTGTATTTTTTGTTGTTTTTGGTTTTTGTTTGTTTGTTTGTTTGTTTGTTTTTTTCTCCAATTGAAGTAAAACAGAAGTGCTGTGAAATAAGTTTTTCTTCCCTTTTGGATGTAACTCTAAAGACAAGCATAGCATTTAGGAAATATGCATTTCAATTGCCTTTGCAGTCCATGTTAACATCCTTACATGAATGCATTGTGAGATTTTAGTTTTTTTAATGTTTTACAGGAAATCTCTGTGTCCTTTATTGCTAAAAATGCATTTGCTTTTCTCGTGAAAAGTGTTTTAACTACACCTTTTGTTTTTTGTCTGAGAAGAAAGAAGGATTGGATGTATTTAAAAGACAGTTAAATGCCACTCTGGAGAAAAAGATACTTTTTATGCTTCCATCGTGTTGTTTCTTATTGGTATAGACATGTACATCATGATTGTATGCTTCTCATTTGTTGAGTGCTTGATGTGAGATCTTGCAGCCTGATTTGCCTTTCCTACTCTTCCTCTCCTCCACCCACTCTCAAAAGATGGAGATGCTTAGGCTGGGGAGCCATGCTTACGTGTAGGCCATTTGTGATTAAAAAAAATTAAAGAATACAATTCTAGCAGTGTTAAATTGTGTACCCAGAAGAGCTGATGTTTGGACTCTGATCTTGATGCTGGGCTGGAGTTTGAGGATGGATACTTATCATGAATCATAGCATGGTTTGGGATGGAAGGGACCTTAAAGGTCATCTAGTTCCATCCCCTCAACCAGGGGCAGAGAAATCTTCCACTAGACCAGGCTGTTCAGAGCTCCATCCAACCTAGCCTTGAACACTCCCAGGAATGGGGCATCCACAACTTCTCTGGGCAACAACTTGTGAAGTGCTCTGATAGTTTTGGTGAATACATTAGAGAAGCCACTGAAAAAATTAATTCTTCCTTTGGAGTTTGAGCCCTTTGCAGTATGTGAAGCCTATTTCCATTTCAGACCTTCCATTTTTTAAGTAAAAAATTATGACTTAGTTATGTGAGCAACAACCTATGTGCATAAATTGACTTGGGAACTCTGTGAAAAACCAGAATGGAGTCTTATGCTGGGTCTATTAAACAACAGCAAGTATATGCTGTTGCTGAATTGCTAGTAATCTTTAATTTTTTAATAAATTTTTGAGGTGAGTTTAAAATTAAGGGCATCATAAGTATGGATTATAATAAATGGACTGTTTTGGCTAATGATTTGTTGCCAAGTATATCTTTAATGCAGGATATTTTCCAAAGTGTTTGTATTGCTTGTTTAGAAGGACATGTCTGAAACTTCCTTGAAAGACATAAAAACTACTTAATAGAAATATTTATGTACCTCAAAGCAGAATAAAAAGTCCAGTGTTGAAAATTAATTGATTATTTTTAGGATTTGAGAAGATTTTGCTCTTCACAGTTTGGAAAGGAAATGAAAGACCGAGAGTTGGACTTTTCACTGGTGATTTCAAGGAGTTCCCTGGTGTGGTATGTTATCAGACTTAAACGAGGCTAATGGGTTAGCCACAGTATGTGCTACCTTTCTTTTCCTGTTCTCCTACACCGTTTGGTAGAATGTGATGCAAAAGAGGGGACAGTAGAATGAGAGTGAGTTGTTTGGAAAACTTTGATTTGAGGGATGAGGACAATTTGTAATTTTGTGTAGGAAGCAATAAGGAAGATATTGAGGTAATTCTGGGGGAGGTAGGCTGATTTATAGGATGGGAAGTGAGGTTCTGTTGAGTGTGTTGTCACAGGTTGTCTCCCCACAGCATCTCCAAAAACCCAGAAATCTTGAACTACAAGCTGGGTTGCATTTCTTTCTATATTTCTTAGCTATGTGTTTGGGAGTAGTCTTTGCACTTCCAGTACTGTTCCCTTTAGGAGCAATAATATCCATATTCAGTAACTTATTCAAAAGCAAAAAATGTTTTTAATGTTTTCTACTATTCTTTTGTTCTGCATGATCATCTCTATTTCCACGAGTCTTAAAATTCTGTCAAAATGAGAAAGGCTTTCATTATATTGAGGTCTTGTGTCTGCCTTCCATCATATTTGGAGAAGTAACTGAGAGCAGATCCTCCTCTCCCCTGGAGAACGGGGCGTGTGGTGCTGTGCGCCTTTTGATCTGTGAACTCTCATCTCTGACATAATGATGAGAAGCCTGGAATTTTCCTGCAATTGTACAAGCTACTTCTCTTTTTCTCATACCTAATTTTCCAAATGTGTTTCAGGGGTTGCTTATCTAACTTAATTGTTTTGTCCTTCTGCTCCTTTCCAAAAGTTCCTCTGTAAAATTAGCTCACTACATTAATAAGGTAATTATGATCCAATATAACAGATTTCCCCTTTACTACCTAAATCAAGTAACATTAAAGAAATTAATTGTGTCTTGATATTTTTAGTTTGTTGTGCAGACAGCACAAGTTTAGTCCTGCAGCTAATCCTGTAGCAAGCTGAAACGGCTTCTTGCAGAATAACAGATGATTAGTGGTGTGGATGATTAGTGATGCCAAATTTGAAGACAACACTGGGATCTGGTATTAAAAATGTGTGTGATTTCCACGTATCTGAAATATATACTGAACTACTGGTTGTGATTCTTGGTTAAAATGTAAGGTTTTGTCATTAGCTTGTGTGCAAACAGCGAATACAGCAAGTAGACTAAACCCCAGACTTCAAATAACAAATTCACCGAGTAGCTATCTGTTGCCTCAGTTAGATACAGCTTCGAAGTATATGCTAAGATTTTTCCACTACAGCTTTTTATCTCTTCCACAAGTTCAGCATGCCCTATACAGATGCTTAATTTGTATGCTGGGCCCTGTGATAAAGCTATTTCTGTCGATGAGATTCCAAAATTGTAGGCACTGATGTCAATGCAGATGAGGTTAGCCTAATTTGGTCAAGAGAGGGCTATGCCATGCAAAATCTTCTTTACATGGGCACATAAAGGCCAGTGCCAAGACTGACAGGTGTCCAGTGGGTGGCAAGGAGCTTCAGAGATAAACATTCTTGTTGGTACCGCTACAATTCTTGCTTCTTTAAGAAACAATGTAATAATTATATGGCTGTTTTGAGCATCAGGGCAGGATAACTAAGTAAAATGGAAATGGAATGTAATTTTACAAATGTAAATATTTTAAATCCTATTGAAATAAATTCTTTTCTATGCTTAATTCAGTTTCTGTTTTGTATGAAAATCTTGACAATGAAAGTAGCGTTTTGTTACCTTCAAAAATGGCATATTAAATTCAGAGGTCTACTTCTGTGAATTCCCTGTAAGAAAAACTACTTGAAAGTTTTTTTTTTAATTGTAGGAGGTCTTGGAATGTTGTAAATGTGATAAAGTGCACACTCAGGTTGAATAATGAGGTGTACAAGGACATAATACTCGAGAGAAGGCTGTAGAAGGATATTGTAGTTGGAGAAGTCCCTAGATTTTCTCCTCTAACTTTCCACCTTTTCTTTTCTATGTCAATGTGTCAGCAGCGAAATGTATCAAGAATGTATTAATCTATTAATAGAGCACTTTCTTTGTATCCTTATTTCCATAGCTTCTTCCATACCTCCCCTTACAGGATTGCAATCATACATAGTTTTTTTGCCTTGAAATTTTTTATGAGTTTTGAGCTTATAATTCTTCTGTTCCTTTGTCAGCTACTTCTTTCTCAGTACTGACCTTTTAGAAAAAACAAACTAACAAGAAATCCTCTTTCTTTATATTTCTTACACTGACATCTCTAATGGAAAGCTGAGCCTTTTCAGTGTATTTCAGTCTCAAACACAATAGTCTTTTTCAGTGCAACACCTGCAGACATGAGGCACAACACTACTGAAAAGCTCTCTCTGTTTCAGGGTCAGCTTTATCTATAGTGGATGAGAAGCTGAAATAAGTAGATTTGGATTTTGATGAAAAGTGTTTGGATGCATGGATTGGTGACGCCCACATGCTGACAGAATATTAATACAAGGCAATAACTACATGTTTAAAGCTGTGTAAATGTCTATAAGACATAAGATTTGCATTAAAATACCTTTATTAAAACTTTATTAGCAAGTTTTTAAAGCATTTGCTTTAAGAAATCTGCATTGGCTACAGGTCAGAGAATGAGAATTTAGAAGTATGTGAAAAAGGATTGTATTGGTAGCTCAATATAATGAAAAGTGGGAAGCTGGCAAAAATATATTATGACCTGGAAAGTGAGGGAAGGTGTTGAAATGGCAGGTGTGTGGCATGGGGAAGACTAGGATTTTCAGCTTACTGTCTCATTAGAGCTTCTTCAAGTTTAAGGGGTTCAGGTGAAATTGGTCAGTTTATCCTTAACTGGAAAACTGTACCACGTGTGGCTTCTTATTTTAGTGCTTTGCCCTTTTGTGATCTTTCTTTCACATCCTTTATTCTTCATAAACTCTGTGATGACTTGAAGTTATTTATTATTTTCGTTTACTACCATATTGTAAATTAAATACAATATTGATTTGTGAATTTGACAGCAAATGGTGTAACCAGTTACAGTGTTTGTCCTCTGTAGTTCTTCAGTTACTTTAATGGGAATAATCAAAATAGAATGAAAGCCAGACTTTATTTATTTCAGATGTTCTGATGCTGTCTCTGCTTAATTTGTGGAAGTGAATCTTCCAGCTTTCCCCTTGAAATTTAATCTTTTTTGACAACCTAATTTTTTTGTGTGATGGCTAGCAAGGAAACAGAAACAAAGATGATTTTATTACTGCCTTTCTAATATTTAACATACTGTTGAAACTTTAGCATATGCCAGTGTGCCTAGGGGGCTGCTGAAATGTGTTAGGTTTTGCTTTGTTTCTTTTTTCCCTGTGGTAATTGTTAATTTTTTTAAAATGAGATTTGAAAATTGAAAATCCTTGCTTAAAGTAAATGTTGTGTTGCCTGGGGAGTCTCTGTAAGCGTGAATATTTTAATTTTGTGTAAACTGTTCTTTAAATGCTTTATACAAAATGAATTGAAGTGTGCATGAAGGGGTTAAACGTAGCTTTTAGCAGTGCTGGATTAGGAAAAACTTGCTAGACAAGAACCAGGCTGGAAGATATTACTCTAGGCTTAGAGAGGTGAGCCCTCATAGCTATGGGAGTACCTGTCACTTAGTCAAATAGAGGCTCTTAGTTGTTACTATAAATTTTATTTATTTCCTTTTCACATGTGAATGTGAGAGAAGCCCAGGGAGCCCAGGGAAAAGGAGCATCTCACATTGTACCCTGACCCTGTGCCTTTTAGCCTTCATTTATTGCACTGCATTACTCTCTTCTCTGAATTCATGAGCTGGACAGACACATCTGTAGGAATTCATACATGAGCTGCTGTGTGGAGAAGGCCCTGAGTGCTTCCTGTGCTCCCCCTTTCCACGCACACACTTCTGGAGGCTTTGGAATCATGGGTGAGCTAGTAGTGTTCACATAAGTATAAAAGTTATTGGGAAAGCTTCTGTTCAAGGCAGAAAACTTAAAGTTTGAATTTAGAAGACAGACTTCTTGTGTCCTTTGTGTCTTCTATTGATAATTTTTAAAGAATTATAAGATACAACTTCTGTGACTTTAAGTTCTGTAATTTTACTTGCTCATTGTTGTAATGTGTTGACAGCGTTGCTGTGCCTTTCTGTGAGATTGTAAACTCAATGTTTTTTATTTAGATTCCCATTTAAATATAGCACAGTAAGATGATCTTTCACTGTTCAAAGGATATGCTTTAGAAATAGAACATAATTTTTTTATTCCAAAGTCTAAAACATTGGTAGCTTTTCTTGTCACATGTTACTGTTCTTACATAGCTGGGTTACTTGCAATATGTGAAGTACGTGGGAATTGAAATTACTGTTTATTTTCTTTCAGTATACCATTCAGTCTTGGCTGAAGGTATATTTAATAGTGAAACATAGTAACTTAGAGCAGCTAAAAGTCAACTTCTTGCATCTCAACATCAGAACAGTCTACCTCTACTGAGTGGGTTGCAGCCTTGAGACCCTGATGGAACTTTGTCTTGTAACAATGGTATAGTTCTTTAACTCTTTGAAATCGCAGATGAAGGCATTTGTATTAAACTCCAAAATTGGCCCAGTTTCTTGCTGTGAATGAGCAGGTGGCGGTACCTGCCAGCAGGTGTGGGCAGATACAGGCTGCTGCAGATCAGTCCTGATTGAGCATCTGTGCAACTGCTAGTATGTTCTCTGTCCAAGGTGATAAGACTCACTACATCCAAGGGTTAAAAAATTAATATTTCCTAAAAAGTAAATGACAAATACACGTGCATCAACTTTGTCCTAACTTTTTCATACTTCTTTTATTTGTCTGTTTCTTTAAAGAGGCTTTGAAAAAAGTGGTATATAAGTTCTTTCCAAAATCTCTTCTCTGGAGAGAAGCAGAAATCTTAGTTCTGTGAATTTAAACAAAGGCCTAAAATGCTGTAGTAAGTAAATGTCCTTTGAAAACATGTGTCTCAATAAATCAGAGGAAGAAGACTGTATTTTAGTGATGAGATTTGTTTTACCTAAAACAGTACATTTTAGAGTTTCTACATTTAAATGATCTAAATTGGATTGCTTGTCACTGAGCCAGTTTATACCATATAACACTTTTCCTTATGAAAACACATCTGGCTAAAGAACTGAAGTTCATGACATGACAGAGGCACTGAGTGTTCTAATTTGTATTGCAAAAGAATAATTTTAAAAAGTAAACTGCTTCAATGTGTTTAATCTATGCAAGGAAGCTAAAAAAGTGTTCTTATATACCTCTCAACTACAATATGTATGGTTTTGCGTTTTTCAGTGTTATATGTCCATTTCTGTTAGCTTGCAAAGTCATGATGTTGACCAAATAAGAGGAAAGTTTTAAAACAGCAAACAGAAAAATGCAATGTTTAATAATGTAGTTTTTTTGACAAAGAATTATATGATTTGTTTATAAAATACAGACTACCTCTTACCCCTTTTAGAAATAAAGGCCACATAGCATGATCCTGATAGTTTTGTTTTGCTATGTTGCAGTAGCAATAGAAAATTCACAGAATAGGTGATGGTACAATAATGCAAGTTGTTGACTTCTTTCATTCATTGGGATTGTATCTTTTCTAAGGGGGGGGGTTTCTTTCTTTTTCTATCTTACTGAGGGCTGAAATGGAAGATTTCTAAAGCTGAAAAGTGGTTTATAAGGGTATAATTTCTGCCCTCTGGGTCCGTAGCTGTCCTTGACTTTCAAAGTTCATGTTTTGGAGTTCTCAGCCCTTGGTTTAAGATCAACCAGCCTTTTGAGCTTGTTTGAAATGAGTTAGGCAGTTGCAATGGTGATTTATATGGGACTGTGGTCCTGAAGGTGAATTTTGCTGTTTCTTGATTTTCGTGTTTGCTTATGGCTTGCTAGCTCATATGTAGCTTCATTGATGAGTCACTGTCCCTGGAATTATTCAGAAGATGTGTAGATATGGCATTTAGGGGCATAGGGGTTAGTGGTGGACTTGGCAGTGGTGGGTTAGCGGTTGGACTTGATGATCTTTCCAACCTAAATGATTCTATGATTTTGTTAATAAACAGCTAGAGTAGTTGTAATCCTGTACCTAGTTGCATCTTAGGCTAACATGGCAAATCTTATAAATAAGAAGCTGAATTTGAAGTTAAATGGTTAGATAACATTTTAAATTAAGATGTAAATAGAAGTAGCATTTGTAAAGGTTGATCATTGTATATACATTGTGAAATTCTAGAAGTTCTGCTCTCAGCATCTACAAAAATAATAGTGCATTTTCTTCTTTTCTTCCCTTGAGTGCAGTGTTTAGTAGTTGGGTTGGGCTGCAGTAGCTACCCACACTTGTTACAAGAATACTCATAGATTACCATTTAATTTTTTTTTTTTTTGTGAAATCTGCTGGAGAGAGATATCACACATGATATATAATGAGACAGGGAGAAAAGCAAAGAAAAGATGGAAATTAGTTGTGGTTTTTTTCCCACTGTGTGCTGATGAATTTGTAAATGACAGGCTTATTCCTCTACTGTCATTACATGCTGTTAATATAGTAAAGTTCCCAGACTGGTTCACAGCAAGTAATAGGTCAGTCAGGAGTGTATCCTAGAAATCATAAGCCTCTGTTCTGGAAGGGGATGTTTGAAGGGCAAAGGAGACTCCATTGAGATTTCTTTTCTGGGCCAGGTGTCAAGTGCATGCACATAGAAATCAGGTCATTCTGGCAAGTAGGAGTGATAAGCAGCAGGCCTCCAGCTTTAGGATAAAAACTCAGTGATGGAGATCTACGAAGCCCTGCTGCATTTAAAGTGGATCATCATTTGAGACCCAGTAGTGTTACTGAAAGCTGGTGCTCTTGATTCAACTCTGGATTTCTTGTAGGTGTAGGTATTACTGAAATGTTTTTTTTGGGAGGTTGGAGCATTTAAAGACACTTCTGCACAAACAGAAGTTACTAAGCTTTGTAAGGCAACCCTGAGTCATTCCTCAGGGCTGATGAACTTGAGGAAAATAAATAAAAATAGAAAAGTATTGGAACAGATGGTTATTAGAAATATACAAGTAAAATTGGGATCCTGTACTTGGATCAAATAACAGAGTATGTAATAGGAAATAATGGGTTTCCACATGGAGCCTTGCAGATCTCTAGGATTATTTATGGGAATAATTGGAGCCTTACAAATCATCATGGTGTGGTAATTGGGGAACTACTTTGAATGGGTAGGAGCTGGTCCCATGTGATACCTGTTTCCCAATGAGAGTAGACCGTTACCTTTAGCAAATTCCTTTATGGAATCTTTGTAACAACTGTTGCAAGACCCCAGCTGCTTTCTCCTGTATTGATAATGCATGCTTTTCTTATCAGGAATAGCACAGAGAGATTGTTCAGTAAATGCAGAAATTGTAGCAAAACATGCTTTTGACTGCTTAAATGCGTTTACAGTGCTGCATATCATCAAGTCTACATTGAAGCCATTGAGATATTTCTGTTTCTTTAGAAATGGTAAGAGACAGTAATTGCACTTGGACATGTGAGCCTGATGGTAAGGAGAAAAGATAATGACTTGTATGCGAATGTTAGGTACTGAAAATCTTGCCTTACCAAACATGGTGTCTCTGCAGACATCAAAAAAAAGGATTTTAGAAAAACTGGAAAAGAATCTGTAGTAAAGAAAAAGAGAAGAATGAAAATGAAACAGCATTAGCAACTTCTCCAATTTTTAAAAAATACAATGCAATGTGTGATAGCTATTCCTTTTGCTGCCTGGTTTGCTTCTTAGTTTCAAGATGAAGCTGAGACTGATGTCCACAGCTCAAGGGTCCCTGCAATCTCAGAACTGAGGGAGTATAACAGGGAGTATGTTAGCACAGGGAATTTAGTATTGCCTCTTTTTTATGTAGCCTTCTGCCTGTGGGTATACCATATGTATTAATAACCATGAATAATTTCTCCCACATATTTGTAAAACCTAATTTTTTTCACTTTCACCTTGGAATTGTTAGTGGGCAACACTTTTCCCAAAAGAAGCACTTTATCTTCTGTGTTGATTTCTTAAACTTCTCACACAAACCAGTGCATTTTCTGATCTTATGCTTTCTCCAAATTCAGAATTGTATTGCCAAAACAATCTTTACATTTTCAAGCCATAATTAAAAAAAATGGTGTAGTGGTGCTTAACAGGTGGTCAAATACTTTTATTTCTGTGTTCTCATATTAAACTTATGCATGAGACAGTTTTAAGAAAACTTTCAGTAAGAGAAGGATTCTTAATTAAACCACTTAATGGTGGAAGACAAAAGAGGAAAGGGTGATCGCTTTGTATAGCTCTGTTTGCTAAGGTAATGTTTTATTTCTGAAACTGGTGGAAGGAAGTGTTGCTCCGTGCACCTGGGGCAAGACCATGCACACACTCCAAGAACATCTTCATGTGTTTTGAGACAGGGGAACAGAAGACTTGTCAGGGATTGATAATAGTGATGACAGAGAGGAATGCTTGACATTTCAAAGACTATAAGGCTATTTATGCTGGAGTTTTATTCAAAGGAGATTTACATCTTGAAGTAAATCACCTCATTGTTCCTGTTTGCTGTGCCCATTTGGTTGTTCTCTGGAGTGGTTTTGATACATGCTAGCCAGGCTTCTTCTGAAAGAAATGAAATCATTTCAGTCATTGTGTGCACCAAATGTGCCTTAACCCTCAATAGGGTTGTAGAGGTTTGATGAGTTACTGGGTCATTTTTTCACAGCTTTGAACCTCCTGTGGTAGTCTGTTTCAGGAAGCTGGAGTAAATATGGCCTGCAAAAAAAAAAATTAAAACTCCTGGGCTTCATACAGTATAGGTGTAAAGATCCAAGCAGCAGCTGTGTTTTAATCTGCTCCAGTTGTGCCAAATTGTAATGCAAATATAGCCTGATGCCATTTACTGTGGGTTTGTTTTTTTAAGGAAACATCAGACTAGTGGTGATTAATTGTCAGGGTGTTTTAACCTTGTCAACTGTTTGGAGGTGGTAATGTTTTTAAATCTATTTCTGTTACAGTTTGTATTTTATGTGGAATTTGACAGACCTTTAGATAAGTGCTGCATTCATTAAGTGAGGTACCAAAAGGCCCATTCTGAATGTTCTTGCTTTTGGTTTTGATCTGACTGGTTTTCCAGGGCATGGGGACAGGGTAGAAAATAAATGGTTGGAATGTAATGGTTCTGTAGGGATTCACAGGTTGTGCTGAGACCACGATTATAGCTTAAAAGACGTCATAAATATCTGGACTCATGATGTGAAATAACAAAGAGCCCTATCCCACTTAACAAATCTCCTTAATTCAGTAAACGTCCACTGTGGTATGTATCCCCTTTTCCTATGAGGAGAGGAAATTAGTTTCCTAACGTTAAAAAAACTACTCCTTGGGTGATCTGTGTTAACTTTTCGTGTTTTGTGCGCATATTGGAATTTACAATTGATTTTTTTTGAAAAAGAGAAAAAAAATTATAGGAAGAGCAGACTCTCCATATAATTTTGCTTTCAGTTATTCAACTTCATCCTTTTAAGCTCCTCATTATCCTACACTGTTCCTTTTCCTCCCCCACTGTAGCTCATTTTTTTCCAAAGTATTTGAGATTTCTTTGTATTTCTGAAATGAAACACTTTTGTCAGCTTAAAATGACAGAAATTAGAATGAATCTCGAGGCTGCAGCAAGCATGTAGGACCACTTTGCTGCATAATCAGTGTTCTTGGAAGAAGTATGACTGCTTTCCAGTCGTGGAAAGAGCTAGGGAGCTGTAGCTAGGTTCAACCCTTGGAGCAGTAAATGAAAGCCCCATGCCAGTTCAGGCATGAGTGTGAATGGCTAGAAAGACAGTATGAAGGATGGCCTGGTATTTAGTGGACAAAAGAAGTTAGACAATGACCATTGGTTTGAACAATTGCATGTATTTGGTGCATTAACTTTCATTAACATTATTTACAGTACATTGCTATAAAAGACATTTTTAAATATGTTTTGAAGCTCAGTTCTTAGCAGTTCTCGAGATGGCAGAGATAAAAGGAACTTGTGAATATCACAAGTGGTGGGATCTGCTGGAAACAGGCTCTTCATAGCATTTGAAGGCAAGGCAGTGTCCTGACTTAGCTCGGGTGTTTTGACTACTGGAGTTTGATCCTATTGTCTGGCACACTTTGCTCTATTTAAAGATGATGAAAGGATGTAATTGTGGTTTTACATTTCCTTTAGCATTTCTGTGGGGTTTAGTAAGGTTTTACTGATTGGCATGTCCTCTGGTTGTAAAACTTTCTTGTTGAGTCTGGCGTTGGCAGCGAGAGAGGAGTGGGGCAGAGCACATTGCAGGGGCTGTCAGGTGACAGCTGCCGCCTGCCTTGTGCCTCACTGCTGTGCCCTGCTGCTTTCAGCACTGGCGGCCATCGGGGGGAGATTATGCTTCAGGTATTTGGAGTGATCCAATGGGAATTGCATTGATCTGGTGTTTAGCTCTGATCCTTATCAAATGGATTACTTCTAAGGTAGGCCATTTTTAAAATCTGTTTTGACTAACTGGGTTTATAAGTAGTCTTAAGAGAAAACAAGTCATTAAGAACTTCACAAGTGCTTATCTTTACTTTTTAAATCTAATTTGTCTTGGAAGCATTATTTGCCATTTAAGATTGTGTTTCTTAAGTGTTCATACATGATTTTGTATCTCTTGACTTTTGCTTGCCTTGAAGTGGGAAGGAGTGTGTTTGTAGCAGTGCCAGTTAGGAGACGGGGGAAAAAGGGATCTGAAATGGCTTCTGAATGGCAGGAGTTGGCTTTTTCTCTGTTACTAACAGATTTTCAATTTTATAGCACTTTAAAGCCTTTGTGAAAATAAGGGAAAACAATTTTAAATATAGCAAGAATAGTGCAAATTAGTATTTTGCTTCCTGGACAGGATATCCTTTTTGTATTGTTGATTTCAGAGTTGCAGGAGTGGAAATACCAGTTTTGTTTGCTTATGTGAAATACCTACTTCACTTACTTTGTAGCCTTTCCATTTGAGATCCCTGTGTTTTGAAAAATGCATGTTAATGTTAGGATTAAGTTTTTACTCTCTCATTCCAAAGAATTAAGTATCCCCATAATGGATATTTATGCTAGCAAATATAGGTAAAATTGGTGTCTGGAGATGAGACCAGGCTCTTCTCAGCATAGGTTCCTGCATAATCTGGAATTAATTCCAAAAGGAGGAATAAATTTAAGTGTAGGATTATGAAGGAGTGCTAGAATCATTGGAGAGAATGAACGAAACTGAAAAAAAAGAAAAAAGAGTTCCTGCATTTATGGATAAATTTTTTTTGTTGTTGCTGATACATGCTTCTAAAATTTTTGTACAATTAACAGGAGAATCTGAACAAGCATGAATTTGAGTTTGTTGTGAAAACAAACTTTGCCAGGCATCCATGCCTGTACTCCTCAGTCATTGCCAATAACATGTTTCTAAATTTATTAAAAGCAAAAATGGTCAGGCTTAGTTGCTAGCACTTGTGACAACTTTTGTCAGGATACCCAGTGGATGTTTGCTTGTGACTGAAGGCAGATTCCACAGATTTACAGCCGGTGTGCTAGACCAGTACATCATCTGCATTTTACTGGTATATTGTCGAACTGCTGGCTTTTTGGAACTTGACATAAAAAACCTGTTCAAGGATTGTCTAATCCAGTTTGGTCAGAGATTGTTTTAAGGTGGGAAAAAATAGGAATTCCAGGTAGCTGACGTAATACAGTTAGGCATAATATTCTCTGCTATTTATGACTGTGGTTTTACATGTGCTAGTGGTGGTTTCTTTTAAATAATTAATATTTTTGTGTTCATCCTATTATCTATTTTGCCATTGAGTCTTTCTGCTATTCTGATTTAGTTTCCTTAGGCAATACCTCGTGTGTTACTGTCCTCACTTAAACCAATTGCTTGTGGATTTTTTGGACTGTGCATTCTTTCTGATCAATTGTGAAGCTTTCATTTTGTATATTTTATGTTGATAAAAATTTGGATAAAGCTTATGCAGCATGATATACATCTGAGGTATATAAGAGGAAATAGCTTACAGATGCTTGTGAGATATATGTGTCACTAACATTGATAACTATCATTCAAATGATAGGTAAATTCAAAAATGTTTGCCATCTGTCTTGGAAGGTGTTCATGTGAAATAGCTTTATATGGAAGAAAACATTAAAATTATCACATTTGAATATTTGAAGGAAAGATGTGGTTCTTATTGCTGATTAAATTTCAGGAAGGCAGTAATAATGATATTTTCTTACTGCTGGTTTGATAAACTTTCAGAGTAATGCTTTGAACTGCAGTGAAATTTTTAAATAGTTGTACGACCATTTTGCAGTAGCTAACGTGGATTCAGTGTCAATTTAAGTGCTTGTAAAGAGCATTTTTCTGTGCTTTATTGAGTTGAAAACTTGATGGTGCTTTTGGAAAACTGAATCTTAGCATGGAACTTTTAAGTACTTGAAATAAGTAAGATACATGACAGTCTTGCTTTTGAAACGTAATAATAGTTGGAGAAATAAGGTCTTAACTAGTTTGTCTTCTCAAGACTTCTAGTTCATAAACTGTCTTATGATCTTAAATGCTTTCCAAGTGTGTATGTTTGAGGCAGCATAACCAGTACATTGCAGTTGCCATGGTATAACAACTTCTCCATTCTTGTCTTCAGAGCAGTTGAAACTAATGCTCTGATAGTTCAGCAAAGAGCTTGGACTGCAAAGTCAAGTAGGTAAAAACACCTGCCTGGCTGTGTTGCTCTCTGTCCTCTGTCTTTTCTTTCCCAGCTTCTGAATAAACAACTGAGTAGCAAAATGAGGGTTGTATAGTCCATCAAAAAGCATGGATGGTTCTTTCTGATGGATGGTACAGAATTTTGAAGGCCAACAGCTCTAGCAAATTTTGTTAGAGAATGAGACCGGGAGTTGTTTTGTTAGACAGTCCACAAGCTGGCCCTTGCCAAAATGAAGTGCCCAGCTGTAATGCTGATGCTGTGCTCTCAACAAGATTGGGAAGTCCATGTGATAAAACTGATACATCAATGGAAACATTTCTGTTTGACACAAACAGCAGCAGGTGCTCCGTTTCCAAGTGGTACATGCAAATGCTTGTACTCCCAAGCATCACTGAAGCGGTTTCCCTTTGAAGCGGTATCTGTGTACTATTTTGGCACGTTGTTCCCATTGCATGGCCTTTAATAACTTTCTACACTCTGTGAAAAGATGTTCAGAGGGATCTGACTTAAATCTAAGTTCTGGTAGACACGCCCTTTGCGTGTTTTTGCAGAATCCTTGTATTAGTGTTGTTCTTAGAGGATTAATGGATCTTCCAATTTAGTTTGAACTTGTTCCATTCACTTTACATAAATATGTCTCAAAATATAAGAAAAAATGAAGCTTTTTTACTGAATTGCCCTTTGGAAGAATAAAGAGACTCTAGTGTGAAACTGAAGTTTAAGTGAGGCTTTGAAAGTGGAAGTCCAGTATAAACAATCCTTCCCAGTTGTCTTTCTGACATCCATCTTCACTGCTGAAGCAAAACAGCTCAGCCAGTTCAGGTGGCTGTGCTCGTGCCTGGAAAGGAGCAGAGCAGTTGAGAACCAACCAAGTTGCCCTTGCGCTTGAATATGGAACCTGCCCAAACACAAACGCATTAGGGTTGTCTTGTCTTTGGGCACTAGTAGTTCTGTCTGCTTGCTGGAATGATGCTTATTTGTTTGATATTTGTACAGAGGGTCAATATTGTTATTAACAGGTACAATCTTCAGGTAGACTGAAGAGGTGGCGCAGAGATTTAGAAATTAATTTTTATGCTAAGTGAGTTAAAAATATTGACAATAACATGACAACAAGTAATATTTCAAGGGCCAGAAGCCAGTCTTAATCCACAAAGATTTCTGATCCAAGGTGTCTGTAGGGTGATTCAGTGTATGCTATGGTTGTCTCAACTGTGTAAGTAAGGTATATTTTTAGGATAAGTATAGTCTTGGTGTCTTGGCATAGGCTACAGAGAATGGGCCTTTGACTAGCAATGAGGAGGGTGGCATTTTTGGTCATCAACAAAGGTAAAATCCTGCTGATTGAATTGTTTAAATGGCTTTACAGTATCTTTAGTTCTTCAAGACTTGTTTGCCTTCCTTCTTATGAATTTGCTGTCTGTCCAATCATATAGCAGTAAAAGCTGAAGCATTAAATCTGGTTTTCTGTTTGCTGGGTTTAAATAGTGGAATCTGGGCTGTATATCTTAAAGAACCACAGGTATTTTAAATTACTTCTCTCCTTCTGCCTTTTTTCCTTGCATTTTTCTAGAGTACTGTAGGGGTTAGAATAACAAATGCACTGACAATATTATTTGAAGTGGAAAAATAGGTGATGCACCACAACCTGCAGTAGATTGTTTTGTACTTGCAGGGTAAGCTGACACAAAACAATCCACGTCTGGATGAATGCAATATTATTTGTTTATTTATCACAAGCTGCTAAAAAAACTGTACCATTAGCTATGTCCTCTGTCTCTGACTGCCCACCACAGTGCTCAACTCTGTACCTCACTTATTTGCCTGGTCTAAAGATAGAAGATCTGACCATTCATCACCCACTCAGCATCTATTGGTGGAACCTGCTAATACGTGTTTTCCTCTTATCTATTTTATTTAACAAATTTCAATGAATAAGTATCTTTGAGACCTCAGTCCTCTTAGCAGAATTAGCTGAAATTGTCCTACTATTTGTGTGGTTTTGCTAGTGAAATTTATACAATAAATTGTCTCTATTTTTCCTTAGAGAACCAAACTTTCTAAGGTAATTTTACTAGATTTGATTGTTTCAAATATATCCTTGCAGAGCAAAATCACTAGTCTGTATAAGCAATTACTGTATGTTTTTAAAAATGTGCTTTGTATTTGATATCATACATGGATGCACTACTTTATCTATACTGCTTTATCTAACAATATTTTATTTTAGGGAGCAAATAATAGTTTAGAACCAACATATCAAAGGGATTTATTGTTCAGTAAATTATTGTTTTCTTTCTTGGAGACTAATGCTCCAGTTGTACGTGGGTCTTGTAGCTACATGTGTGCTTAGGTTTCTCCTGTATTAGATTACAGAACTGTACTGGACATGTCCAGAAATCTGTGATAGACAGGTGCAAATTGCAAGTTAGCACTAAATTACATCACTGATTGTGCCTAGTCAGTGATATGAAGTGTTCCAGGCTATTGAAAATATACTCAGCTGAGACTTTCTGAAACTTAGAGGCAAGTTTAATGGAAAACATTGAAAATGTTAGTGAGAAGTCATTTTCTGGTTGATGAGCTGTATTTCTGCCTTTCCCATTGGGACAGGCATAATACTGTGAGAAATGTTGTATCAACACATATTGAGGAATTATTTGCATGGTTTATGATCTTCCAAGGAATTACAGAACAAAAGCTAAGACAAAATATCAGTTCTGTACAGGGAGTTCTTCCTTGTAGTCTTTACAACAGCTGTTATTATTGGACCCCATTTGGAGCTAGGTCTTCTGGTCACTTCTATAATCGCATATTAAGCTTACTTTTGGAAAAAAACCCCAAAAACTTCTACAACTTCAAGTGTAATGTTTTATTTCTTGTTTTGGGATGAAAAATATTTTAAAAAATAAGTGTCACTTATTTGGAATTTGGAGTTTTAGCACATCACTTGTATAGATCACAATGAATGAGGTTATACACCTCTAGTCTGTTTTTGAGTTCATTCAGGTTGTTCTGTAGATAGATGCATATCAACCATTCTGCCTTTTTGCCTTTCCACGTAGTTTTTCTTTCCTTAATTTTCTTTCTTTCAGCATTCTTCTCAATAGCCAACATCAATTTTCCTATCCTGTTTCCTGACATTGTTTGATTTCTTATCTTTTGAACTTGCACATTTTCAGGCTGTGTTGTGTGTCTGTGACGTGGTGTTTCTGATGCACAGATGAAAAAATGGGTGATCGTGTTTGCCACCAGGCTGACTTTTATCTGAAGTTCTCAAAGTCATGTGGTGACTCTTGGTGGCATTAAGGGCTTCACTGTCCTCAGTGTAAGAAAGTAGTATGGTGTACAGAGAAAGGTCATAGGAGCTTCTAATGTGCACATCCCACAAAAAAATCTTATTTCTGTAAAGAGCGAATATTCTGAACTGTCATAATGGAGATCTGATTGTGAAGGTGATCCTCTAATCCTAGGATTAACAAGTAACATTAATGAAGGCTTTAGGAAGGGACAGAAGATGGTCAAAGTCCAATAAAGTCAAGATGTGAGGCTGGGTGCTAGGTGGAGTCATGCTTTGCAGACTGTGTGATGCCAGTGAGAACATTCCTCTGGTTTTTAGCTGTTAGAGAACCAGTTTACCACTTTGTGGGAGACTTCCTGGATTTTAACTACAGCAGTAGCTCAATATGTATGAAACATATGTGTCCCATGTAGATAAGAAATACAGCTTATGCGGGAGTATGTTGATGTTGTACATGGATAACTTGATGACTCTTCGGAACTTTTCTCATCAAATTTGAAATACTACATTCTGGCTTTCTCTGAAATACCTTTATGTATTACATCTTACCTCAGTGATACCTTGCTTTGCCTACAGAAAATACAGGGTAGAATGAAAGTAGCACGTGGCATCCTAGGGCTGCAGTAATGGTGTAATTTCAGTTCTTTTACATCTTTTACCTTTGGAAGATGGAAATACACCATAGGTAAAAGTAGATATATAAACCAGGAACTGCAAGTACTTGTTTCAAGTATGGTGTTCTAGAAGGCCACGAAAAGCACTTCCTTGTGTCTGTAATCTCGTTCTATGTCTTTTCTATTGTGAGGAATGATTGAGGAACATTGGAAAGAAATATATGGAGATGTTCTTTACCACACTCTGATCTCGCTTTTCATAATTTTTTCACTACCAATTCCTATCCTTCCTTTGTCCCCTCTTAAAGCAAAATCAGTTGATATATATACTTAAAAGATGCATTTGCATGAAAGACACAATTTCTAAAATTATTGTGAAGAGGTAAAATGGAAATGATCAATTAATACTTTATTTTAATTTCAATTAAAATTATTTACTTCTAACTTGCTTAAAATACCTTTTTTTTCAGAGACGTGGAGCAATTTCCTATGACAGCTCTGATCAGACTGCGTTGTACATTCGTATGCTAGGTAAGCATACCATTTTCTATATTGCAAGTTCCAACATTTATGGTTGATTTAAATAATAACTTTTTTATCTGTCTCTTGAATTAATAAACTTACCATTCTCTTTTTCCTGGGTAATATTTTGGTTAGAATTTCTACAAGACTTTGGGTTCTTTTGTGTTGACTTGGGTTTTTTGGTTGTTTGCTATTTTTATTTTCTTTTTTCATTAGTTAAACATTGTGTAGGATGTTTTACTCCTATATTAAAGAAAAAATAAAGTTCCTATAATTAACCCAGTGTGTTTGGTAGAAGTAAAGTTTTCTAAGTGACTTATGATTGATCTTTCTGCAATGGAATTTGCCGCCTGTGCCTGGTATCTTTCTAATTAAAACTGTAGCTTAGAGAACATTTGTTGGAGAGTTACTACACACTCTTAAAAACTTCAGTACTGAGGCCATGAAATGTGTGAGGTGTTCTTGAAATAATGATATGATTTTAAACAATATTTTTCTCCTTAATCCTAGAAGGTGACTTGAGAAAGGAAAGAGTGCTTGACAGGGCAGGGTATATCAGTTGACTTACTGAGGAGCGCTTCCAGAGTAGCAAGGAGATAAAGGATAAAGCCAAATTCAAATGAAAGAATGGCATTGGGAGGGGAAAGCATCCAGGGGAGACCCTCTGTGATAGTGAGTGCTGAGAAGGAGTTGAGGTCACTTGTTGAGAGGAGATGCAAAGCTCTTGCAGATCTGGCTGCCAGATCCAGGATTTCCCTCACCTCTTCTGGAGGCTGCTGGTGGTGCAGATGGCATGGGGACTGTGTATGTTCTCTAAGTCTGTTTCACTGTTAAATGATGCCATTTAATTTAAGCCACCTTGAGCTGTGAATTTGTGTTGAAATGGACTATGAATGCTTGCATGATGTCTCGCACAGCTCGATGAACACCAGCAGCTACTCATTGCAAATTCTTAACCATCTCCAGCTAAATCAACCAGAACATGTCTTTTTATGCCCTGAGTCTTTTCAGTTTAATTGTATATTGTACGTATTAAAGTCCCAAGGAATTCATAACTGCATTGTCTAGGAATTTAAATTTGTAAGCTATATACCTGTGTGTATATGAATTTATATTCCTAACCTACATATGTAGGAATATGTGGTCATATATGCATATATTCACTTTTTTTTCAGTTATTTTGATTTTTTTGCATTTGTGAAGTTGTTAATACTATACCACTTACTGTCTACTGAAGGAGTTTTGATCAGAGGATTTAATTACTTTGGGGATTTGTTAAGATGAGAACAGAAGATCCTGATTCTAAATGTTTATTGAAAAAGCTGCTGTGTTTGTTGTTGTTGTAAATAGGTTTATTTTGTTTTCAAAACTTGAAATGAAGTAGTTAGGCCCATCATTTCCGCAGAAGGATTTGTGATAATGCTCAAGTAATTGTAGAGAGAAGCAGAGCATGGCTTCCTCTTGGTTTTGGTATATACATCTGAATGGAGAGAAAATTCTAATTTGTCTTGGAAATCTTCCACTATTCTCATAGGTAGAACTGGAAAATATTCAGAACATGATGTTAAGTAAATTAATCTTTCACTTGTCCTCTCATTGGAATTAATTATTACATAATGAGATTGGTGCTTGTTATGAATAGTATAATTCTTGCTGGCATAATTCATTCGTGCTGTTCTGCTATTCAGAAGCAGTAAATATTTTAAAGGACTGATTTCCAACTTCGGTGGGGGAGGAGGGTACCAACAAGCAAACAAAAAATTACTCATGGCATGTTTGAATCATTATGTGATAAATTTGTGTTATTTTCTCACTTAATATAGATCACTTGGTTTTCCCAAATGTTATGTGTACTATACTGTACAAGTTCACAATTAATTACATATTTATTATTTTTGTAAATGGACTGTAAAAAAGACCAGCCTGAAAGCTGAACAGTTGGACTCATCGGTATGTAGAACCATTCATATCAGAGTAGATTCAAGGCTTAATATATTCTGTTACAATTTTTTTACAAGAAATGTGAAGCACTACATTTCCTACATTAGTGTGAGAGTTTTGGTTTTGTTCTATTTAAGTTAGTACACTTGAGCAGAATAAGCTATAAGGAGTCCTCAGCTGTAACTTAATGGGAAGTTAGGCACAGTCATGAGAAGATTTGCCTTTTACTTGATTGGTTTTATTTCATACAGACTGTATATATTAACAAAATGTACCGTATAAAGGTGTTTATCTTAGCAGACCAAAAATACAAGGCTAAGAGTATCTACAGTAACTCTTTCTGCCTTTGTTTAGTTGTGCTGGCCATGAAGTTGCTTCATTCAATATTTTCAGGCTGTTCCAATGGTAATCCAATGGAAATTAATTTACATCAAGTAAACAGGAATTCCTGTGGTGTAGCAGTGTGTCTAGGTTCAATTTAAAAGACCCTGTTTTAGGGGTATGCAAAATAAAAAGCTAACTCCTAGCTGCCTTCATCAGTGTGTCGATATAAACAAGCAGCGTTGACTGTAATGACTCATCTGTCATACCCCATTCCCAAAATATACACTAAGCCACTCCTGAGAGGCTTATTTACTATTTTAAAATATAGATACAGATGCAGCATTGTAGAATTTTTCTTTTAAGACCGTGGAGAGGCTGAAACATCTGCATCACCTCAACCACTTTTCTCAGCAACTATGAGGAATTCTCAAAATATCTTGTAAGTGCTTCTGTGTAGTCTTGATACTTTCTGATTTTTCTATTGCTTTTCTGGTTTCTTTTTCTTGTTGCTTTATATTGACAAAGTTTTTCTGCTGTGCATGGGGTAGAAAGTGTGGGGCACTGACTGTTTGTATTGGTGAGCATGCACCTCTCAGCTACAATTGGAGCATTTATCTTCCTTTAGAGGTCTTGATCATTTCAGATAGGAAACATTGGAGAAAAGCTACTGTGTACTGTGCACACTCTTCTCTGGTAGTGGTTTTTATACTGTATTCTGTTTGCTTTAATTCTGGCACATTCAGCTGACCTGTCATCTGTTTCTCCAACAAATTTAATAGGAATTTTAATCTGTGAAATTAGTAATTCTGTCTGAAAATCCTGCTCTGCACAACCTCATGGCTTTGACTTGAGTCCTTTACCTTGAGGTGGCTGTCACAATTTCTGCTCCCAGCTGTCCTCCATGGTCTCTGAGGTTTCTGTTCCGGATGGCCTCAGCTCCCCAAGCAGCTGCTGCATTGTTACTGTGCCACACTGCAGTATTAGGGTAGCACCAAGTATGTGCTGGGTAACCCTAATGCCCAGGGATGTCAGCTGTGGCATTTCAGCTGCCTTGTAAGTATCAGAGCTGTCCTTGTGGTGTCAGCAGGAATCTGAGAGAGGGGCAGGAGCTAAACAATCTGTTTCAAGGTAAGTTTTGTTACAGCCCTAATTTATTTTCAGTTTTCTGTTATAGCTGCAAACCTCCCTCTTACTTTCCTTCTTCTGTGATTTATATAGTCGTCAATTACATTTCTGCCAGTATAATCTTTGTCTTAAAAATGCAAGTGATCCTGATTATGCAGGACTGTTCTAGAAAAAAGTGTAGCTAAATACTCAGCCATCAGTTATTGTATCATTTTTGTACTCAGAATAAAGTTTGGAAAGGAAGGCTTCGCATTTTTTAAATCTTTCTCTTGATTCTTTGGAATCAGCAAAACTCTCAAAGACAGAAAAAGTTGTTCCTGGAAGTCCAGTGTCATTAAGATGCTGGACTTGAATGTGATCCGTAAAGGTGACATGGTAGTCTTTCCAGTGTGGCTGAAAGTGGCTCAAGAAGAGGCATTTCATATAAAAGCTGTCAGTCAGCTTGCTGCCACTTCTGTGCCCTCCCCCAAGGAAATTTACTTCTAAGCAGACTGTGGGATCTGATGGCTTTAAAAGACTGTGTAAGCATTTTGATGTGTTTGTAAAGGTCTAAATAAACAAGAACTATTCATATGTTATTTTGTTTTAGATGTTAAATTTTAATTGTCTTTCAGCTACCATATTAGAGATTGGCTCTGAGGTTGGACTTCTGTTGCCGTTTGAAGGAATTATGTAATAGTGTCCTTTTGTTTGATAAAAGTAATCTCAAATCTGAGCTATCCTGTGCTTTTTTGTCAAGTTCCCTGTGAAGATAAACATGTCCCTTCCTTAAGATTAAATCCTGCATAACTTCAGAGTCATAGCGTTGCAAAACATGTGTGAAGAATTTCCCAAGCAAACTGATGTGAACATGTTATATTATGTGAAGGTGCAATGAAGTAGGTGCATTTGGGATCCATTAATCTTCTGCAGGTTACATTAACCAAAGAGTGAATGCTTAACAATGATCCAGTATTTCTGGATGTTTTGGAGCTAACTATACATGTACACTAAAGATTAGTTTCACTGTGCTAATAGCGCATTGTTTCATAATGTGCATTCATTTATTCCTTCTTCTGGGTATTTAGAAACTTCAGGTGGATGGATGGTATCTTCAAATTCCACTTGTACCAATATTTTTCAAGTACATTTATTGTCTGAAATCTTGAAAAATGCAGAAATTCTGTAACATGATAATGGAGAAGCCTCTTTTGCCTTTGTTCTGGCACAAGGGAATTTTTTACTTTGCTGTAATGAATTCCAGTCCTGTAGAAGGGGTATATTTTTCCAGAATAAATCCAGTTATATTGTAAAAAAATTAATCCATTGTTGAGATATTGTTTTTTTAAAAAATAGTTTCTTTTACTATGATTAGGGAGAGAGGATTTTGTTCAGTAACTATATAATGAAAATATTTAGCTTTCCTTGCTGGGAATTTCTCATTTTATATGTATGCAAGTAAATACACTCATTTTAGCTTTATTTTATTACAGTTGCCTTTTCCTTAGTTTGCCATGTGCATTTTTAGTATACAATTCCTTCTTTGGCTAAATATTCCTGTAAATAAATATTCTAATAATTCCTGTTTAAAGTAATGTAGTCAGTTGCACTTCTTCATTTTACTTAGACAATTTTTCTTGTTTTCCTCCCTAAAATTCTCAACATTGCAGGCATTTCAAGGGTACCAGGGATACTATTCCGGCTCTGCTGTTAGTCAAGGGTACTAGTAAATGAAAAAGAACAAAGCAGAGAGAAATTTTCTTGACATAATTTATCAGATGAACTTGCTCATTTTGTTATATGCAGAATTCCATGTAGATCTTCATGTGTTTTTCTGTGAACTTTTTCTATTCTTGACACTTAAAACAAATTGTTTGCCAAAACCTAGCTATACACTGGCTGAAATTATTTGCAATTCATACTGTGGTTTGTAAATTCTAAAAGTAAAAAACTGCATTTAAAACTAAAAATAAATCACAAAAGCTCTATCACCTTTTCTGTAAAAAATTAGCTCCACTGAAAAACCTCTTTTATTTTCTTTTAATTTAGCTGGTGAACTCATTCACACAGCTGTAGCTATGCCTGATTACCCAGATAAATATGAGTGAAAGGTAATGAAAGTCGAATTTTCCTCCATGTACACTATTATTTTCATATACAGCTACTAATGCATTTGCCCCCTCTGTTCCAAAGTTTCCTCTCTTTTTCTTTTTTATTAATTTATTTTGTAAATAAAATTCGCCAGTTGCTTGTGCCTAACAGAAGAGTTCTACAATTTGCTGCCTCTGTATTGCCTGGAAGAAGACAAGTCTCTTGCACTCTCCTCAAAATGAATGCTTGAAGCCTTTATAAGTAATATCTTGTAAATGGTTTGAAAAATAATTGCAGATAGTAACTGGGTTGCTTTCCCTTGCAGCTCAGTTAAGGTTGTCAGTTAAAAAAAAAAAAGGATTAATAACTGAAAGGCACACTTATTTACTATGTTTTTACTGATATATAAACCATAGGGGAGTCCTGGGCCTATTTACCCTTTTGTAGTCCTTCCAGCATGCCTCACAAGATAACATTCATGTAAAGTGCGTCACTGTAGATGTGTCAGTGTTTATAGATATGTATCTCTAGAAAGATACCTGTTAAGTATTAAAAGCATACTACTGAAGTGTGAGTCAGTACCTTTAGCTATTTTCTGATAAGTTGTCTCCTTCAACATTACACACTAGCAGGTTAGGAAAGAAAAAAAGTAAAAAAAAATGGTCTCAAGATGTCTATCACTTTATGAAAAATAAATAGCTATGTTTTTTAGTTCTTATAAACTCAGTCATAGTGCATTTTGTTAATTACTTATTTTGGTTTCATATGGAAAATGCCGTGTTTGAAGTGAGAAGTATATGACACTTGACGGATTTTTCATAATTAGAAACCACAACATTTGCACATCTTAAATTTATTTTTGTTAGGGTTCAAGGAGGGAAACACTATTGCATTTGGACCTCGAAGATTTCTCCAAATTTGTAATTGCAAAAGGATTTTAAATGAAAGCTTTTAATCCAGGTGAACTGCTTATATTAATACATACAACTATCTAACGAAAGAATACTGATCAGCTTTCAGTTGGTAAAATGCATAAGTAGAAGTCGACTAGCATGCTAAAAGATTCAGGTTGAAGCTGATTACAGTGCAAAATAGTTTGATCAAATTTTAATACTGAGTTTTGGTATTTTAATAGGCTCTTGTGTAATATTCAAACAGCTGAGCACAAGTAAGTAAATGCTAGTGGGAAAATATTATATAATATAAAACCATATTGTAATTGGCTTATTTGCTAAAAGCTACCATTTCTAGAAGTTGAAGCTTTTTTGTATTCTACAGAATGTTATCGTTGTATGTGTGTTATTGAGGAACAACAACTTTAAATGTTCTTGTTTTCTGTCATATTAAGGTGCATTTTTACCATACTGGTATAGCAAGCTCTCCCTAATTTCATCTGAATGCTTATCACATGCTTCTGGCAACGTATGCTTAGGCA
Source organism: Toxostoma redivivum (assembly GCA_013397375.1). Taxonomy (NCBI): domain Eukaryota; kingdom Metazoa; phylum Chordata; class Aves; order Passeriformes; family Mimidae; genus Toxostoma; species Toxostoma redivivum. The sequence continues at coordinate 246,451 of VXBI01006658.1, read as the reverse complement.
GAAGAGATTTTGGCAAGAAAGCATGTGATTGCATGTTTAACAAGTCTTCAAACTTTGTTTTGAATTTCACCTTTAAAACAAAAAGCATTGAAGTAGGCCTATGTTTGAATTACTCTCCTCCATTAAGTACATGAATCTTTACCCCTCCAGGCTATGTTCATTTGCATTTTATCTCTGCCACTCTTCCACACTTTTATTTCACTCTTGACCCTGTTTCTAGGAGATGTGCGAGTAAGAAGTCGGGCAGGATTTGAAACAGAGAGAAGAGGTTCTCATCCATACATTGATTTCCGTATTTTTCACTGTAAGTATTTAAAAGCAGATAAATGACAAATAAACAAAGGCATCCATCAATTTTAACTACTGAGCCTCTAAAATACAGTTAGTAGCTCTTATAGCAAGACTATTTTTTTATACTTCTAGGAAAATCATTCTAGCTTGTTACCAACAGTAGAAGAGGAAAATCTTCACTGCTAAATATTTTTTTAAAAAAAGTTATAATTTTAAACTCATTTACTTTAGACTTGAGTCCATATGGAAATGAAGACTTATCTTCTAAACAGCTACTGATATGTGTGCTGTGTGCTTGGCAGACACAATCAGTTGAGAATAATTTTCTGTTTTTGTAAAGCACTAGAAAGGCCCTGTCCAGAATGATGCTGGAACAGAATTACAGTAATACCAATATTCTTGACCTCATAATAATGAATTAACATTTACATCTACTCAAGTGTGTAACAAGGACTTACATTTTTGGACAGAGAGAAATCTTTATTAAAAGTTAAAGTGTTAGGAGAAGGCTGTGGCCTAAATTATTTTGACCATGTCTTTGAGGAATCTTTTTTTTTTTTTGGAAGTATTACTAGAATTCCTAGAAGAATTACTAGAATTACTAGAAGAAAATTTTTGTAGAAAAAAAAAGTAAAAATTTCCATCTATATTGTTAAAATTAAATTTGTCAGTAGTTGTTGTAGTGTAGTTTCAACACCACCAAACCAATATGCAGCAAAGGTGCAGGGGACCTGAGTCTTAATTATGCCAGTAATGAATGTATTAAGTGTCATAAAGCATTGTATCAGCATAATTCCAAGTATTCTGAATGCAATGGAGGGATATAATAAAGCCAATTTCATGGTAGTAAGTGTGGTTGTTGTAATTACCTTATGAATAAAAATGAGTGGCAGAAACTGGTCTTATGCTCTGATCTTAACTGAAGTTATTATTTTTAAAAGTAAATGATTTCTAAAACTCTTAAACTTTTAGTTTTGTTCAAAACTTTAATAAAAATAGGTGAGAAAACAAAGTTTGAAGAGTGTGCTATGTAGATTTTTTCAATAAAAAGGATAAGAGTTTCATCTCAAGTCCTGATTGAGTGTAATAAATTCTCTGTAGAAATAGCATGCAATTTATGAAGTACATAACTGTCTTTGTGTATATATATATATATATATATGTGACATTTCATGCTAATATAGGAAAATACTAACAGAATTATTGAAAGAACTGCCTGTTAAAAGGCAGTCAACATATGATATTATTGCTGTTGTCAAATTAACTATTTTCTACGGTCCTCATCACACTGTTTCTTTCCAAACTGATGATTATGCATCAGGCAGATCATGACTAGTCAGGAAAAGGACTTACACACCCTTTTCCTTGCCCCTACTTGCTCAGACACAGCCACCAGCTTTTAGCAACATTACCTGTGGTGTCTGATGACAGCAAAAAATATTGCTAGGAGGCCCAAAAAATTCTTTGGCTTTAACTTCTCTTTCAATTCAGCTGCTGTGCTAGTTTTCAGACTTGTATATTATAGTCAGATTTTTTGCACTTCAGCATTGTAGCTTGTTGTTCTTTGACTTCAGGCTCCTGCCACATTGTGGAGTTTCTTTCAAAGTCAGGAATTCAGCACCATCTCTCACTGTATCAGTAGGTTATCTAGTAATTTACATAAATGTGGGATTCTTTTTTAAACATAAAATATTTTCTTTCTCTCTTCAATGCTAATTTGGTCCTGATGAGTGTTTCCTTAATTGTTTAAAGCCAAAGAGATTTAGTAATGCACTATAAGACTGCCAGTAGAGAGAAGTTGCAGGAGTCAGACTTGACCTACTTTTTAGGATATTCTCCCTGTCCTCTCCCGGTTACTTCAGAAGGAGTTGGTTTTGTCACATAGAGGTAAATGACTGAAAAATATTCAGCCATTTGAGCAATAACATGTGAGAGGAGTCAGTCAGCTCTTCTTTCCTTGGGGCAAATACAGAACTGGAAAGGGTCTCTTCTGCAGCTGAAGCAGACTAAACCATCTGAATATTGCTTTTTTTTTTCTCCCCACCACAGCTGTATCCTGAACATCAGTAATGCATGGACATGCTTCCTCCATTGTGTTTGTATAGTTTCAGTGTAATTTTCTTGTACTATCCACTAGCTTTATTTTGTGGTTCTAAATATTTTGCGATGATGATTGCTTATGTGTTTTGCAGAGGACTTACATAGTGGCTGTCAGTCACAGTGCTGAAGCATTAGTGCTGTTTTGTGTTTTGCTTAGCTAACTTTGGTTGTTCAGCATTGTTTTCTTTTTCTGTCAGTGATGTTTTGAGAAGTTGAATGTCTTTCAGGAGGTTTAGGTAATAATATGCTACTGACCAGTCTCTTTCCTAATATTTTATTGATAGACTCTTAACCCAGTCTTTTACTGATAGGTTGGAAGAGTACTGAATTTTAAATGCATTGCTTTCCTTCATAACACTATTTGATCTTGCAACTTCAACAAGTGTTCCCGAAGTAAAGTTTGTCAGCAGTTATTTCTAAAGATCATGTCTGTATCTTCTTATGCATTATAAACTCGGCATCTATATCTTCATCCCAGAATTCTGTAATTGATACATGAATATTCAAGTTTCTAATCTGTCTAGAAGTATTCTCAACAGTAACTTTTAGAAAATTTAATTTTAGAAAGATGATTGGAAAAATACTGTTGTTAGTGGAATGGGAGTCATATCTGAGGATTATTAAAAACAGGGTTTGACTAACGATCAAGCTAACTTTGTTGGATGGTAGTTTTCCTTCTACATTATCTGTTATTCCAGAAGTCACCTTTTTATAGGAAATTGCAGGAACAACCAAGAGGAATAGCTCAATAAACAAATTTTTGTTTTAACAAGACTGCATCCTGGTGAATGGGGCAAGGCAGGATCATGTTCTTCGTGTTGGTTGGCAGTTGGTTAATGTTATCAGTTTTCTCTTACTGTGTTTTGTTGGCTATGCCTGTGTCGGATCATGGGCATAAAGTCAAGATAGCATCTTAAATTCACCATTTCTGGAAAGGAGAGAGCAGCCACACAACTTTCTTTCAGCAATAAAGTTTTAGGCTTTTTGTTCTTGCTATTGAGAAGTTGTTAAAAATGTCTATTTTTTATATATATATGTGTGTGTATATACACACACACACAACTACACTTAAGAAATTTTGATTGTTGGAGGTCTTTCTAGCATACACAAAGGCATATATAATGTGCCTTAATCACTTTCTTTCTCCTGAAAAAACCCCCAAACAGTGAGTGTGCACAGTGATACATACAGTATGTTGTAATGAGGAAGTGAAGCCAAAATGAAAGTAGATCAAATGAATAATTAAGATAATAGAAAAAAATACTGAGAAGTATCATATGCAGATACAACTGAAAATAATGCTTTTAAGTTCTTTGGTTTTATTTTAGGAAAGGGTTGTTGGATATAGTCTGGAGGATCCAGATAGAAAAATTAATACTTTGGTTTTGCAGAGAAGAAACATGGTTTTCTTCTTGCTTTTCCTGTTGTGCCTGGCCCAGAATAAGTAAGATCTTGTCAAAAGATTTTTAAAATTCCCTTGTACCAGTCTCATCTGAGCATGCTTCTACAGGGAGATGATAATGTTGCCAACACATGGAGCTCTGTTTTGTGTTTTATAGATAACTGAATCTGTCACATCTGTGAGTTGAAATATCTTAGAAGAAGGGATTTTGAATTAATCAGTAGGTGTTTGGTAACATTCAGGAATGTTCAATTTTGAAGAAAACAGTTCCTTGCATACAGTATAATGGTACAGTATAAGACTTCATTGAGACTTCTCCTTAGCTGTGTATAGAGCCTTTTTAGGGGGGAATGGAAATAAAGGCAAAGAATATTTTCATAAATGATGGATAAATCTAATTCTCTTTCCTGAGAGTGCAAATATGTGATGAAATTTCAGAGTTTACCTTTATTATACAACCTTCCGACTGTTTACTTGAAAATTACAGTTTGTGGAACATATTATAAGCTATTCTGGTATCTGGCAAAAATGTCAACATGTGCTGTTTCAATGATGTTTTTAACTTTCTGGTTCTTAGTTCATGAACCACTGGAAAATGTTTACCTTGAACAGTGAATTTAGACTGCCCTTGGCTGAGAGGCCAGAATTTAAAGAAGAGACAAGAGTACAAATCCAAATTGATTGCCTGAAACAATTTGAAAAATCCTTGCTTAGCAGCAGCTAATGATGCTTTTGATGATACCATCTAGAGATTGAGATAAACTAAGCAGAGTCCAGATGAATTTCAATGCCCTTTTTTGTTTCAAGAAAATAGAGGAATTACCTATTTGGTTATGTTTAACAGTAATTGTCTGTCTCGTTCAGCAGTCTACTGTAAAGAAAGGTGAGTTTCACAATGAATAAAGTAATGCAGGAAGATGTGTGATCATAGCTTGAACTATTTGTTTCCTTTTGAAAATAGCATCACTGAGGAGTAAAGAGCTTGTACTTGAGAGATTTTTTCAAAAGCTGCCTTTCTGTGAATGATGCAATTCTGAAATTGTCTTCTAATTATTCACAGTTCAGGTTATTCAAATAAATTATGTTCCACAATGTGAGAGAAATTCTGACTTGGATTTAGTTTGGAGAATGCAGTAATACAAGGGGGAAACACAGAAAATGCTCTAAATGCAGCTATATTGGCCAAATGAAAAGAGTGAGCTTGAAATGAGCTTGGTTAAGGAAGATTTGGGGATGAAAAGTGCCAATTGAGAATACAGAGCAGGTTTGTTTTTTCTTTTGTTATTCCAGATGTTTGTTTTACCTACAGTTTCTTCTTTCCAAGCTACTGTAAAACAGCATGTGTGCTCTAGAGTCTTGCAGAGTTACAGGCCACTCTGTATTTCATTGCTGGCTTATGTTTGACCATAGAAGAAGACAGAGATACATTGTAAATTTTTTTCCATTTCTTTTAAACCTTCCAATGTGTTTTTTCTCCAAGTACCTTATTTGGAAAGGTTCTTGTTTTTTTGTTTGTTTGTTTGTGGTTTTTTTTGTTGTTGTTATTTTTTTTCTTCTTTTTTCTTTTTTTCTTTTTTTTGTGTGTGTGTGTATGTTTTTAGTTTCTCTTTTTCTGGACAATTTGGTAGAAAATATGTGAGAATTCTTTTGTTTTCATCTCTACTCCCAGTTTGACTTTCTGTATTGGCCATCATATAGACTGGTAAAGGAAATTCTTTTTCTGTTAACCATGATGGGTTACTTTTCAATTTTTCTTTTATTTCTGGTGCTGAAAAATGGACAAAAAATAGATTGAAGGTTGTGTCATTTCTTTACTGTAGAACTGAAGATTTCTAGGACACCAAAGAGAGGTGGGTTTTTATGGGAAGCAAGAAAATGAACTGGCGACAATCTGGAATATATAATCCTTTTGGGAAAAGAGTTTTGAACCATTATGTGTTGTGTTCTTCAGGAGGATCAGTATCTTGGTTAACATGGCATAACCCTTTTTGTAAAGGCTATGTTTTTATATATTTTGTATATTTATGTTCTGATGATATTCCTCTAAATATTTAGCTTCAGTGAGGTTTCCTAGTTCACAGCATGCTGTTGTGAATTGCAGATTTGCTGTGCCCAATGAGTGCAGTCAGGTTAAAAAAACCCCAAAAACATAACTGCAGGATTGCTGGGCTTATGATTCAGTAAACTGGTATGGAAAGACTGCCTTGTTTATAGTTTCCTAGTTCTGAGATTATTGCAAAATGTTACTCATTCCAGCACAGAAATGGCATTGTTTAATTAACTTAATTTTGTATCTTTCCTGAGGCATTTACAGAAATACTAAGATGAGCCAAAATTCAAAAGAGATAAATTAATAATGTCCTGTAGATACCTTTTCATTATGTTTTTTTTACACTTCTACTGCTGTGCAGTGACTTACAGTGCCATTGGAGAATTGGCACTTATTTCATACTGAAGTAGTCTAATCCCTTCACTTTGAGTAACTACTCTCAAATTAGCTCTGCTTTGAGCAGAGAATTGGACTAAACGACTTTCAGAACTCTCTTCTGCCCCTTTCCACCTGAATTATTCTATGGTTCTGTGGCTCTGTGCTTTGCTAAGGCAGTGAGATCCTTTTGCTCTATAAGATTCTTCAGGAAAAGTTATCTTTGGTGGTGGTAATGCCTAGCACTTCCCTCCATCAGGGAGCATCTGATGAAAACCACTAGTTTTTAATAGAGTCGTGGTACTAATAGAGTTTCTTGAAGCTAAAATTTTTTTCTGATTCCACTCAGTCAGAAGACACTTGCAAAGCCATGTTTATTTCATTAATCCTTAACCCAGCACATTTACCAGCAGTCATTATTATTTGGAAAATAATGGAAAGCATTTGGAAAAAAAATTATGAATGCGTGTATAGTTATATATAGGATATTGAAACTAAAACAATATGGCTTAATTTTTTTTAAGCAGAAGGAGCATAGTGCCTTACAATGATGCTAAATGAGGCTTCTAAGTGGTTCTAAGGAAGACAGGAAGTATAATGAGGTAATTTAGACCCCAACAGTCTAAATTAGTATTTTTATGTAACTTTAAAATCCTTACTAAAATTATATCTTCCAAATGAAGTCCTAGTTTTATATAATACTTGAATACTGAATGTCATAAAAATATTTTAAAATTCAAACCATGAGTGGTAAACATACAGGAGAGTTAAATAGCAGGACTTAATTTAAAAAAATGTTCATGGATCTAATATAGTGCATTTCTTAGCAGTCTGATGGAATATATGCAAAATTAGAATGCTTATGGGTCCCTCTAGTGGTGTGAAATGCTAGATAATACTTTCAAATTATTCATAAATTGAAAATTATTTGTATCATAGAAAGGTGCATCCTTAGAAAGATGGTTTTAATTGGCATGTGAAATGGAATATTTCTTTCCACCAAATATTTACAGGTAGTGGAAAATTTCAGATGATATGTCAGTTTTAATGATGGTATTTGCTATGTAAAAATGATAAATGAGCAGTTGGGTTAATACAGAAAAATCATGAGAGATCACTTCCATTAAGAGAAAATAATTCCTTCATACATTTGGAGGAAAAGCCTCCTCTGGTAGGCTTGTGCATCTCAAAGTTCAGGTTTTACATTCAAACATAGAAAGAATCCATTGTCTCAAATATATATTTTTTTTTAAATTTTTTTTTTAGTGGCACTGATACCCAAGACCTCAATTATGCTCTTTCTATTAGCGTGTAGCAAAGCTCTGCTTTTTATAATGGATAGTTTTCTATTTGCCTTTTGGGCTATAGGAAGGAAAAAATGGAGGTAAAGTTCTTATTCTGGATAGCCTTGTTATGACCAGATTCCCCTAGCTTTACATTATAAGAAAATTGAAAGAATATTGCTAATATTTAAGATTCCATTAAAAATTAAACCAAATAATAATTGTCATTCTTACTTGTGTGGACTGTCCTTATTATACAGAAGATACAAAAATTTTGAGAGTAAATCCATCAGTATATTGTGATCTTTTAAGTGATTATCACTTGCCTTTACTTTGGATTTTTATATTGGCATGAGAAAAATAAATAATATCCCTGTGAAATGCGCTAAAACTTTTTTTTTAGGTTTTCATGAAGTTAAAAGATTGAGAGTGGGAAGAGATTAAAATTAGCGTCTCAGAATACAGATGAAATCTGTTGCATGAAGGCGACTTGTGTTATTTTATTGCTATATGTGCATCACATTAGCAAAATAACTGATATTAATAACCAGAATCACTTCTTTTTCTTTATTTTAGAGAAAGTAATTTTTTTATTGCACCAGCATCTCACTTAAGATGCTTAGAAACAAGAATATAACAATTTTAATCAAACAAACAAAACGCCCCCAAATCTTGGATTGGTACTTTGGATGATACCTCTAACTTATAAAGGAATGGTAAGAAGAATGTCATAGGACAGCTGCTGTTGGGTAGGCACTAAGGCCTACAGTTTGTCTTCTGGTTCCTTGCATCAAAAGCAGTTTTCAATGCTGCAGTGTCCTTAACGTGCCCATCATCCCAACTTTGCTTTCATTCTCTTTCAGTTCACAAGGCTGTCTGTAAATGTAGTATTTATTTTATTGTTCTAATATATCCTTAAACTGTCCTTGAGAGCAAATGAGATGTCCATGAGAGCAAAATCAGTTTTGGGTATTAGAATGGCATTTAGCACACTGAAGGCTCCAAATGAAAGGAAGGATGTTTGGGCTGGAAGGAGAGATGTTTTTATACCATGCTTATTCATGAGCAAATGCAGTGCACTCTTCATGCTTCACTGTCTTCTTTCCATGATCTATGCATTACTGAATCTTGGTTTGGTAGGGTCTCTGAAATTAGCATCTCTTTTCATGACTCGTGATAGAAGAGGGGAGGTTGTCATTCTCATATTAATCATGCATCTAAAGGGAATGAATGTGCTAGGAGGGAAATGCCAAGTTTTCATTGCACAACTGTATAATTCTTTTTACCAGTCTTTTCCATTACCTGGCTGTAGCTGGTCTGCCAAAACCACAAAGCACTTGGTGTTTGTATCCTTAACAATAATTTATCTGTGAGGAAAAGAAAAGGCAGGCACAGTAACTATCAGTGTTCCTGCAGCTGAAGAACACATCTTCCCCTCACCCCCTGAGGTGTTTCAGGCTCACCTTTAAATTATTAACCTGTCAAACCTCTGCATCTGACTCGCTTATTCTGAATTGTCCTAGGATAAATGTTTAACTGTTAAAGAGAGAAATTTAGGTTTTGTGTTGGTGTAGTCCCCCAAATCAGGTGCTCTAGAGCTGCAGAGGAATGGCAAGGCTCAAGATCTCTTGTCTCATTTGGAAGTTACTCTGATCATTTCAGATCTAAAGGATAAAGACATTTAGTCATAGGTGTTATTACCTAGTTTGGGCTATCCATGTGCAATAAAGAATAGCTCAAAGGCAAGTGCAAAGCCTGGCCCATGGGGAGGAACAGCCCCAGACCCCAGCACAAGTAGGGGGCAACCATCTGGAAAGTGACTTGACAGAAAAGGAGCTGGGCCTCCTGGTGGGCACCACGTTAAATACGAGACAGCCATGTCTCCTTTCTGCAAAGAAAGCAAGTGGTATCCTGGGCTGCATTAGGAGGAATGTTGCCAGCAGGTTGAGGAGCGTGATCCCTCTCCTATATGCAGCACTGGAGAGGTTTCACCTGGAGTCCTGGCCTGGGCTCCCCAGCAAGAGAGAAACGTGGACATATCAGAGAGAGTCCAGCAGAGGGTGAGGAAGATCAAAAGGGTGGTGAGAAAAGGCTGAGAAAGCTGGGACTGTTCTGCCTGCAGAAGGCTCAAGGGGAAACTTCTCAGTGCATACAAATACCTGAAGGGAAAGTGCAAAGGGGACAGAGCCAGGCTCTTTTCAGTGGTGCCCAGTGTGAGGACCAGAGGCAATAGGCACAAACTGAAACATGGGTGGTTTCTTCTGAACGTCGGGAAACACTTTTCCACTGTGAGGGTGGGTGACCAAGTGTTGGTGCAGGGTGGTCTAGGTGACTCTGCTTGAGCAGAGGAATTTGACCAGATGAACCTCATCTGATACTTTCCTACCTCACCTGTTCTGTGATTCTGTAATAAGCAGCATTGCTGCTAGGAAAGCTGGAATAATGTAGGCTTTGCTTCTTCTCTTTTAACAAGCAGTAGAAAAAGAAGGATTAATAGTGTAATAATAGTAGCGGTTTGCGAACTATGCAAATTGGTGATAATTTAGAGAGTTTAAACATATTTGTAAGATGAATAAGTGTCAATAGTGTATTGTGAAGAGAATGATGGTTTGGCTTCACAGAAAAACAAGTAACTCATTTGCCTCTGTACCTCTGTCATCATCAGAAAATAATCCTGAAGCAAGATGATGTGCAGCCCCTCCTGAATGACTTATGAATACAAGCATAGGTGGAGCACAGGCCTGTACTGCCAAATTACTGTATTTCTGTGTTCTGTTGTGTACTTTGCTGCCAGAACCTACTATTTTACTTGTAGTAGCTACATCATACTGTTCTGTCCAAGATTAATGGGTGTTACCAGTGATGGTGAAACTTAATATGTAGCATGACAACAAAAACAAGTTTGTGTTAACTGTAGATCTGTAGAAGAGTACTTGAGAACAAGAAAATTATCTATGCTTCCAGAAAAGTGCTCATTTTCCTACCTTAAATACTTTTTTTTNAAGGCTGTCTGTAAATGTAGTATTTATTTTATTGTTCTAATATATCCTTAAACTGTCCTTGAGAGCAAATGAGATGTCCATGAGAGCAAAATCAGTTTTGGGTATTAGAATGGCATTTAGCACACTGAAGGCTCCAAATGAAAGGAAGGATGTTTGGGCTGGAAGGAGAGATGTTTTTATACCATGCTTATTCATGAGCAAATGCAGTGCACTCTTCATGCTTCACTGTCTTCTTTCCATGATCTATGCATTACTGAATCTTGGTTTGGTAGGGTCTCTGAAATTAGCATCTCTTTTCATGACTCGTGATAGAAGAGGGGAGGTTGTCATTCTCATATTAATCATGCATCTAAAGGGAATGAATGTGCTAGGAGGGAAATGCCAAGTTTTCATTGCACAACTGTATAATTCTTTTTACCAGTCTTTTCCATTACCTGGCTGTAGCTGGTCTGCCAAAACCACAAAGCACTTGGTGTTTGTATCCTTAACAATAATTTATCTGTGAGGAAAAGAAAAGGCAGGCACAGTAACTATCAGTGTTCCTGCAGCTGAAGAACACATCTTCCCCTCACCCCCTGAGGTGTTTCAGGCTCACCTTTAAATTATTAACCTGTCAAACCTCTGCATCTGACTCGCTTATTCTGAATTGTCCTAGGATAAATGTTTAACTGTTAAAGAGAGAAATTTAGGTTTTGTGTTGGTGTAGTCCCCCAAATCAGGTGCTCTAGAGCTGCAGAGGAATGGCAAGGCTCAAGATCTCTTGTCTCATTTGGAAGTTACTCTGATCATTTCAGATCTAAAGGATAAAGACATTTAGTCATAGGTGTTATTACCTAGTTTGGGCTATCCATGTGCAATAAAGAATAGCTCAAAGGCAAGTGCAAAGCCTGGCCCATGGGGAGGAACAGCCCCAGACCCCAGCACAAGTAGGGGGCAACCATCTGGAAAGTGACTTGACAGAAAAGGAGCTGGGCCTCCTGGTGGGCACCACGTTAAATACGAGACAGCCATGTCTCCTTTCTGCAAAGAAAGCAAGTGGTATCCTGGGCTGCATTAGGAGGAATGTTGCCAGCAGGTTGAGGAGCGTGATCCCTCTCCTATATGCAGCACTGGAGAGGTTTCACCTGGAGTCCTGGCCTGGGCTCCCCAGCAAGAGAGAAACGTGGACATATCAGAGAGAGTCCAGCAGAGGGTGAGGAAGATCAAAAGGGTGGTGAGAAAAGGCTGAGAAAGCTGGGACTGTTCTGCCTGCAGAAGGCTCAAGGGGAAACTTCTCAGTGCATACAAATACCTGAAGGGAAAGTGCAAAGGGGACAGAGCCAGGCTCTTTTCAGTGGTGCCCAGTGTGAGGACCAGAGGCAATAGGCACAAACTGAAACATGGGTGGTTTCTTCTGAACGTCGGGAAACACTTTTCCACTGTGAGGGTGGGTGACCAAGTGTTGGTGCAGGGTGGTCTAGGTGACTCTGCTTGAGCAGAGGAATTTGACCAGATGAACCTCATCTGATACTTTCCTACCTCACCTGTTCTGTGATTCTGTAATAAGCAGCATTGCTGCTAGGAAAGCTGGAATAATGTAGGCTTTGCTTCTTCTCTTTTAACAAGCAGTAGAAAAAGAAGGATTAATAGTGTAATAATAGTAGCGGTTTGCGAACTATGCAAATTGGTGATAATTTAGAGAGTTTAAACATATTTGTAAGATGAATAAGTGTCAATAGTGTATTGTGAAGAGAATGATGGTTTGGCTTCACAGAAAAACAAGTAACTCATTTGCCTCTGTACCTCTGTCATCATCAGAAAATAATCCTGAAGCAAGATGATGTGCAGCCCCTCCTGAATGACTTATGAATACAAGCATAGGTGGAGCACAGGCCTGTACTGCCAAATTACTGTATTTCTGTGTTCTGTTGTGTACTTTGCTGCCAGAACCTACTATTTTACTTGTAGTAGCTACATCATACTGTTCTGTCCAAGATTAATGGGTGTTACCAGTGATGGTGAAACTTAATATGTAGCATGACAACAAAAACAAGTTTGTGTTAACTGTAGATCTGTAGAAGAGTACTTGAGAACAAGAAAATTATCTATGCTTCCAGAAAAGTGCTCATTTTCCTACCTTAAATACTTTTTTTTACTGAGATTTAGTGAAGTTTGTGGCTTTTGTGTGTGACTGTGGATGTTTTAGATCATTTTATGACCTAAATATAACCATATTATATTATTTTATTTTCAACCAAATAATTTCGATTTTGAAATTTGCCACTTAAGGAATTGGATCAAGATTGAGGGGAAAAAACTCCTTAGCCATATCATACACTGCATTAGCAGCAGCAGCAGCTGTATTGCTCCTTGCTTCTCTCTTCTGCAGGCTGGCAGTGCTCAGACTGTAACCTCATGGTCACAAAGTCACAAATGTGCTTAGAAATATTGGTAGAGTAATGTAGCATGACAGAATCTATTTATTTTCCTGCTATACACGTGAATGTTGCTTTATAAGCAACCTTTATCATATGTATTACAACTGTTTACTTAATATATAAACTGGTATATATTATAGGTACCAGTGTCTTCAGAGGAAGACCCCTTGGCCTTGAGAATGGTAGCTTGAAGAAGGATACTTCACTTGGAGATGACTGTGTTAGCCCTGAACTTCAGTGTCTTGATGAAGTGTTTCAGGCATGTCTGAAAGAACATTCAGTTGTGTCAGTTTAATCTCTGTTCACACAGATGGTTGATAGGGAGTGGTGCTGCATTTGATTAGATACTCTGCGATCATGCCACTGTCAGCACTGTTTTATTTAGAGGTGTTTTATTAGTGTGGTTTGGGAATTAATTTAATATTGACATATTAATGAGCTAGCATAGAACAGAAAATAAATTGGAGCTTCTGCAGGGAGAAGAATTTAAATGGATAAAGATTTATCTTATGTAGGATTAAGTTGCTGTCACTGGGAATCCCTGAGGCTTTTAGTTCAGATTGTCAGTAAGGCCACACCTTCCTGTGTACAACATTTTAGACTGACTTTAAGAACAAAAGTTGTAACTCCTTACGTCACCAACTTCTAATATGCCTTGTTTTTGGAAAGTCAATAGATACATGCTACAGAGTTGTGATAATGTTGGTTTTGATGATCTGTATCTTTGAAAAACATGTTGGCATTGACTTTCTTACTTAATACCTCTTTTTAGAATTTTATTATTTAACGTGAGTCATTTCAGGCAGATTGAATGAATATCAAGATAAGATTGTTGGCTTCCTCTTGGTTATGTGAAACTGCTATTGTGGGGCACTGTTAAAAAGAAAGTAAAGGTCAAGTTTGGCCTAATGTGTTTCAAAATGAGAATATCTAGCTTTCTGCAAAGGAACTGTAGCTCTGTGTAGTTCGATCTGGGGTTTCTAAAACACTTCAGGCATACCAAATGGAATTGGGCATAAATTAGTATCAGTAATTTGTATAAATCAGTTAACCTAATAAAAGTAAAACAAAATATTTGGATTAATCTTTGAAAAGAGGCTGAAATAATTTTCTGTTGTGTTTTCACCATACTGGGAAACTGAATTAGATATGCTGTGAATGTAAAAGCCGTAATTGTTTGACAGAAGAGTGTAGTTATTAGCAAAAGCACCAAAATTACTTGAGTGTGTTTAAACTTCAGCACAGTACAGTTAAGAGGTCTTCTGAGCTCTAAACTGTGTAAAAGTAATTTGTACGTGCTCAAAGCCTACTCGTGTCTCCTGTATCAACATGCAGTTTCTGATACTCTCTTGCTGGTGTACATATCATCTTAGGTGATTTATTAGGGACATGGATTGGATGTGTATATATGACAGCAATTTTCCAAAAATAATTTGTTTGCAGTAATATTTGTGTTTTTAAACAATATCTGTAATATTTTTGTTCTTTCAGTAACAGAGTTCCTTAAAAAGATAAGTTGCAGCTATGATTTAAGTATTTGTTTTTCTTCACAGGATGCTTACACAGAACATAGTTTTTTCTAATCCATGGATCTGTATTTAGTATTAATAAAAACATCTGTATTTGTGCTGAAATGTTTGATACTCAAAAAAATGGCATTATCTTTGTGCCAGACTTCCCTGAGCACTTGTCTTTTTGATAAAGGTTTTTTAGAGAGAGTGTTTATCTTCTTGTTTTTTGTAGCAAATTCTGAAATCGAGGTATCTGTGTCTGCAAGAAATGTGAGAAGGTTGCTTAGTTTCCAGCGATACCTGAGATCTTCCCGTTTTTTCCGTGGTATCACTGTTCCAAATTCTTCAAACATTTTAGATGATGATTATAATGGACAAGCAAAGGTTGGTTGCTCGAGTTTTATTTTTTTACAGTATGTTTTTCTAAATGCTTTCTAGTATATATAACTATATCACATACTAAAAGTGCAACCAAATACCAATTTTAAGCATATTTTTTAATGTGTGCATGTATATATTTTTGTGTGTTTTTATATATATATATGTGTATATATGTATATATTGTAATGAAATCCAGAAAAAATTTCATGGTTTGTAGCAAACTCATCTACCGCCTGCAAGTTTACTTGGATGATTTATATGTGACTAGTGGGTTTTTTTTGTTGTTACTTTCTGTTGTTGCTGTTGTTGTTGTTGTTTTTTTGGGGTTTTTTTTTAATAAATAACTGGTGAATTAAGGACACCCTTGAATAATTGAAGAAAAAAATGAAGAGAGGAAAATGTATTTAAGAAATGTAATGGAGTAATTTAGACAGCTATTCTCTTTGATTTTTAGACTAAACCCCGCTAGTGAACAACTGGAAGAGTGACTGCCTAAATTCAATAAAGTGTATTAAATGCATTTCTCAGGACATCGTTATGTCAAACTGACCTTTTCTTTGGTAGGCACTTCTAGAAGAGAAACGTGATAGTTGTAATACACTTTTGCAGCACTAAGGCAGGGAAAGCAGATACTGGGAAGAGAGTTGGTGCTAAGGGAGCAGCTGCCTGGATGAAAGGCTGCTGTGTTTGCAACCGAGGATGCACAGTGTTGAAGGGGACTGAGCAGGGAAAAGTTTGTTCAGGTTATTCAAGATTCCAAAGGCTGTGTCGTTGCCTCTAGTGCTTTTTTGTCATCTGACACAGAAAAAGAATATACTTATAATACAATGGATGTATCCATGCCAAATATGATCAGGCTGTGGTGTAGGAAGAAATCTAATAACCTGGACAATGTATCTTAAAAATGTACCTGTAATTTAATCATAAGATATTGTTAATGCTTTTGTTTCTTCTGATAGCAGAGTCTTAGCAGCTGGTAGAGAAAAGCTAGAACCTAATTGGATCACAAAATAGCTCTACCAATCTAATGAGAGTAGGAGAAGGTAGAAATCTGTTGTAAAATGTGCTGGACAGGTATTTCTGATACAGTAAGGGAAGCAAAGATTGGGACTGCTCAAATTTGGTGAGGCTTCTTGCATGTTTGCTGTTCTTGCTCATCCCTGTTGCAGGAAGAACAGTTCATGTCGAGCAGCTGTGATAAAGACGTGCTGGTTCAGTGGGGTGAAAAGTCTAAAGCCAGGTTCTTGAATTAAAATGCTCATACAATGGCTCAAATAGCTAGTGAATAATCTAGATACTGTTCTATAAGCAGGGGGGAAAAAAAAGGTAAAGGACTACACAGCTTAATTTGCTAGTCTGAGTGCACAGTTATTCTGCCATACTATTTCTGATTGAACCTAATTGTTTTAAATTGTCTTTTGAGAGATTGACTAAAGGTTGAAAGGGGGATCTCCAGCCAGTTCTGTCAAGGCACTTCTTGTTTGATTTTTTCTCTCCAGTCTTTTTATTGGTAAATGTGTGATGTTTTTCTGTTATCAGACAAATTTAATTATTCTTTTACTACTATTTTTTTTGTATGTAGAAATTCTAAAGACTTGATCTGTCTCTGAAATCTTAAATACTCTCTGAGCTACAGGAAGATAGACATATGCTGATTAAAAAATGACTGCTTTTGTATTTCTTTTCAGTGTATGCTGGAGAAGGTTGGAAATTGGAATTTTGATATTTTTCTTTTTGATAGACTGACAAATGGTGAGTTTATTTTTGGTATTTCATTTGTGTTGTATCTTCTAGCGTAACTGTTGCACTTACATTGCAGTGTTGTATGTGATTGTTTTTTCACTAAAGAGCACAAGTTCAGGTAGTATTTTTTGATTTAATAGTCTTTAATCTGAGTCCTAGTTTGCCTGATCATTCCATTAAAATAATGATACTGTCAGTACTTATACTAATCATTGATTTTTAGAAGAGGCCCTTGATGTACTTTATAGGTTGTTGTTCTTTCTTAGTAATTTATAGTGGTAATTTGATACAAATGAACAAATCATTTTATGATCTTGGACTTTTTTCTCTTCAATTATAGGGTGCTGGTAATTTTTATGGTTCTGTCCAAAAGGTCATTTATATTGAAGAAGTATTTTTCTGATAAATGTAGTGTGAGATAGAATAGTTCTATTACATTATAGTGCTGTAAGAGGCATGTTGGTGTTAAGCCATTATAATTATGACATAGAATACCTGGAGTATTGGGAGCTGAGCAGAGGGAAGCTGCTGTATACATAGCTTGCACAACATAGAAAAAGGAAGATAACATTTTGGTGACTTTTATGTGCCCATTACAAATAGCAGTAGGAACTACTGGAGTAGTTGGTTAGAAAAAACCCCTAAGTATTGTTCACTTATAGGCAGAGAAGAGATCTGTAAATGTACTGGAGAGAAGGAGGGAGCACTGCTGCAGTGGGTAGTGAAGTGGTAGTGAAGTGTTGCATTATAATCTCAGCAATGTCAGCTGGGTTTTGAACAGAATGGAAAGAGGAGATGAGCAAGTCCAGCATCACAGTGGCATTTGTGCCAGTGTGGGAAGAGAATGGAGGGCAGCTCTTGCAGATTTTTCAGCAGTCATATGGAGTAGGTAGCAAAGTTGCAATTAAAGTTGCCAGAACAAGAAATTAAGTTCAGAAATGAGAATGTGGCACCAAAAGATCTTTTTCTCTCTTGTTTCATTGAAAGGGTGCTTGGCTTAACCAAGTGTAAAAGTAGTAACCTCACAGTTATATTTAATACAGAAAATAGGTAGGAAAACAATGAAAATAGCATGGTAAAAATAGAATGCTTAGATAGATAATGATAAACTTTACATAACTGAATGAGAAAAAGCTATGTATACAAGTTAACACGTAAGCATAGCTTCTTTTGGATCAATTTATCAAATGGGAGAAATCTGAAGTCATCCTCCTCACAAGAGCCTTCTCTACCTTTTATATGTGCTTTTTTCAAATACATTTAAAGTACTACCAGAAGAGCTTCTATTGTGGAAGCTTTATGATACCACCATCCATTTTGCATCGTAATTGAATCATTTTAGGAGGACATTTTGATCAGACTGCCTTGTTCTTGAATGTTTGTAAGGGCAGAATGCTGTATTTAAAACGCTGCTGGATGAGCTGCCCTGGATGAACCTCTACAAAAGAATTTCCCCAGTAAATGTTGTTCCAAGAACTGCATATTTATTGCATTGTGAGGATATGGCATGTACATGAAAATACATTAATTCTAGCCTAGTAACAAGCTTGATACAGAAAAAATTTGTCTTTTTGTACCTCAGTTTCTGTCTGTGCTAGGTTGTTAGTGCTAAATGAAGATTGTCAGCCATGACATTGTTTGCAGAGCAAATAATGGACAGGCTATTTCAGGTGAACATTGTGGACTGTCTCTCTTACAGCTTTTACTTATTTTACCACTGCAAAAGATTATAATAAAGCTAAGAGTAGACAACATATATTATATGTTTGTAAGAGTATGCGGTTTTTGTAGAGTTTTGTAGAGTTCCAAGTAGAAGTCCAGCAAATATATGATGAAAATAAGAGATAGCATATTTGCAATGTGCTCTAATCAATAGTGTTGTCTATCTTTTCTCTTTGCCTGATTATATTTCTATTTTGTATATATGTTTGGGATATGTTGCATAAATATAATTATAAAATTTAATACCATTATAATGGATTTGCATGTTGAAGCAGGTTGGTTTTTTAAAGTTCAGTAACATTTTCTTCCTATAAGTTGTCATTGGACAGTTGGTGAATGCATTAGAATTAAGCAAAACCACTAGTTACTAGAGACAGCTAATGGAAACTTGTCATGCAGTAAGATTTGCATATTTATGAATTGGTGTAGAATATCATGACTTGGTGTAGAGAAATTTGCTTGTAAAATTTTTGTGACCAATTTGGTTGAAATACTACATTTCTTATTGAAGAGTCACTGATTTCATGGCTTCCAATGAATTAGTATTTTCATCTTATTTTTAGGAAACAGTCTAGTCAGTTTAACCTTTCATCTGTTTAATCTACATGGACTAATTGAACACTTCCAGTTAGATACGATGAAACTTCGTAGATTTTTGGGTAAATACATCTTTTTATTTTCATTAATATTGTTGTTTATATGCATTTTTATACCTTAACTGAAGTCCTGGTTGTAGTTTTAGCAATAAGGTTTGAAGGGTACTGATGCAGTCTACATTGTGCAGTGATTTAAATTATATTAATTGAGATGATCTCTCAAAGTTTTATGAGTATAGAATTCACTGTTTTAAATCCAAACAAGTATTAAAAAGTTTAATAGTTTCATAGCTAATCCTGTATTCTATTTATTAAATCTATTTAGTATCTATTAAACAATCAGGAATATTTGTGACATTGTGTGACATTTGTATTGGGCAAGACTAGACAGCTCCTTTCTTTATTCTGATTTTTAGTTCTGTATTGATCTTTACTTTTTCCAATTATATAGTTCCCTAACTGTATGCAATATGTCAAAAATACTTTCTGGTGCCAATTTGGTTTTATCTCTGGCTTGCTCAAATTCTCCTATAAGTAAGCATTGTATTGTGGGCATAGTTTCTCTGTAAAGTGTAAAGAGTACAGGACAATTTTAATTGTATGTCTGGGCCTCTGTCACTGAAATGCTTCTTTGGAAAGAACTGTAAATACAATGTAGAATATTCAAACCAAGTGGTACATTCACTCAGCAGAGCTGTCTGCATCCCAGTACATAGACAGGTGCTGGTATGAGACCCCCTTCCTCTGGTTCTTCTGTGACAGTATCTTTAATTTTGTAAAGTAGGATGATTATTTTAACTGAGCAGGAAAAACAAATTTCTGGTCCCTTTCAGCAGTTTTTCACAGTTTCAGAGAAAACAATTCTGTGGTTACAAAGCTTGTCACTTAACAGGGGAGCAATCACTTTTGGAAGTCTCTTTTTCCCTTTCAAATAAGAGAATGTTTTTGTTTTCATAATTTAGTTCTCTTTCAGTTTAAAAAAATAATCAGTTCTGTCTTGCATTTCATGTTGTTTTAAAGTGGACTAAATTTTCTCCAGTTTCAGGAATGTTAATCAGCTGATCTTAATGACTGTTATTTGGAATGGAGGAAAATTATTATAGAAACCTGGTTTTAGGTTTCTCATGTTCTAACTGAATGTGGTTTGTCTTTCTTATCTGGTTAGTTGACATTATGCAAATGATAATACTTGAAGGACCAGTTAGAAATGACTGGTCTAGTTACCTGGTTATCAGAAGATGAGAGTTTTGACTACATATGACTATTCAAAGTCATAATCCACTAAAATGAGATTATACTTTGAAGAAGGCAAAATTTATTCTAAATCTGAAATTCAACACCTTTCCCTTTATGTAATGCCTTCTACTTAGTATCAGTAAAAAATTTAGTCCATTGTGAAATCTAAGAACTTTCTTCCAAATGCAACTTCCTAGCATGAACACAATTCATTCTTTTCTTTTGCTACTTCTTATACTCTAATCCATAGCAATCTGAAGATCAAATTCTAGAAGACTAGGCCAGCTCAAATGGTCCAGTGCCACACAAAATTCACATTATATGAGAATCTACTGAAATCTTTTTAAGTAGAGAAATCTTGATTTTAGTCCCCTGTAGGATCTTAACTTTTTTTTATGTGTATATATATACATATACACACACACACGGTCTTTGAGTGATTTCCATAGTCTACTTGGAGAGCTGCATCTTCTTACTGTGTCTATAGAGGTTCTTATTCCAGACCTGAACCAGGGGAGAGAAAATGCAAAGTACTACATTCCTGAAAACAGGATTGTTGTGCTATTCTAGCTGTGGCAAACTGTCATCAAAGTGTTGACCTAGGTCTGTTTTAATAAAATAAGTAAGTTAGGAAAATTGTAACGTTCAGGTAGCTGGATCAGCCTGTGAAGCCATAAAAAAATTAAAAAGATAGCCAGGGATATATGCATTCATTCACTTGATGTGAGGAATAGATGGGAGAGAGTTCTACTGCAGGTTAATAAAGCCCAAAGACATTAATATAGATTTTCTTTTTTTTTTCATATGAGCTGTCACCTATCCATTGAGTACTATTGAGTTTACATGGTGGTGACAGTATTGTGACTTTTCATGAACTTCAGCTCTTCACAAATAGCATGTCAGTAATGCTGTAACTCACAATTACATGGATCCTTTGGGTTTGTAAATTGAGTAGAAAAGAAGCTTGTGGGCATGTTTGTTTGGTGGGACTGACAGATTGTAGTCAGACAGGAAAACGTTCTTTTGAGGTTTGCTTGGAAAAACTAATGTATTGCGACAGGCAAAACTTTAGAATCTAGTTTGATTGCTGTGCTTTAGATTTCTTCCCCTCCATCCTTTTTAACGTTATAGTTTTTTCATTCCCTGTACTTGAGCTTATGTTGATGACCTTTAGAGAATTCTGCCTATAATGTTCGAAGAGACAGCCAGGAAGATGGAGAAAAGAGGAAGGCAAAAACGTTAAATAGGCAATATTGAATATAGGTAGTTATTCTGCCCATCATCTAAATGAGATTCTCTCCTAAACTGCATATGGGCTTACATTTGCCTGAGTACAAGTATGAGAAAATGTCTAGAAATATATAGACTTGACTTTCCATGACCCCTTTCCTAAATGGGAAAACAAACCACTTCATATGACAGGAAAGAAGCGCTTAATTCCTCTAAAATCCTATCTGTTTTCAGGTCATGATATGAAGTCATCTTAATGATTTGGTGAATAGCATAATTTTCATTTTGTATTTAGTGTTGTCTCACCATTCAGATAGATTGTAAAAGATGGCCTTCCCTGGGAAGCTCTCAGAGTATCTCAGATTGTATATTGATTTCAAGTTGTTTAATTTTTGCTCTGAGGTGACTTTACATGTCACCTCACTTTACTTTACTTACTTTACATTAGCAAACACTTTCTTTGCATAAAAATCTTACTGCTGCATCGTGGTTCAGCTGATTTATTGACTCGGATGCTTTTATGTGTATGTAACTTGTGATATTGCATATTTCTGTGCCTAATAGGGGCATATAAAATGGCCCTTGAAAAAATTGCAATTTTATTTAAATTTGGATATTTGTTATTTTCCCGCAGTTATGGTTCAAGAAGACTATCACAGTCAAAATCCTTACCATAATGCAGTTCATGCTGCTGATGTGACTCAGGCCATGCACTGTTACTTAAAAGAGCCCAAGGTAAGGCAGCATTCTCACTTTTACATCACTCATACACAAAGAAATATGTGTATTTGTGTGTATATGCATATGACTGGATTATGTGCACATATCACAGAATCATTTCAGTTGGAAAAGACCTCTGAGATAGAGTCCAACCTGTGACCAAACACCACCTTGTCTACTAGACCATGGCACTGAGTGCCACATCCACTTAAACACATTTACTTAAACACCTCCAGGGACAGTGTCTCCATGACCATCCTGGACAGCCCGTACCAATGTCTGATCCTTTCAGTGAAGAAATTGTTCCTAATGTCCAACCTAACCCTTCTCTGGCACATCTTTAGACTGTGTCCTCTATGCTGTCACTGGCTACGTGGGAGAAGCAGCCAAACCCCAACTGTCTACAACCTCTTTTCAGGCAGTTGTAGAGAGCAATAAGTTCATAGGTCTATATATAAACCTACATGCATACGTGTATGTGTACATGCACATGCAGGTTTTATCAAAAGTAAAGAAACCTAAGAACCCGACAAGAAACACTTTTGAACTCTCCCTTGCCCACCCTGTTGCTGAGGCTGTGGATTCACACTTAGTATGTTTTCTTTTTATTCCCCTGACATGGTCTTTTGTGTGGCTTCCCACTGAATTAGAGCAGGGAATTAAAGTTGTGGCTGCCCCAAGACATTTATATAGAATTGCAGCCTGAGTCAGAGCTGGCAGCAATAAACCTGTGTTCTTGTAATCTGGGGTGGTTTCTTTCTTCCATAAATTACCATTACCCTTGCTTTGCTCATCTTTGCTGTTAGTGGACAGTTTGCTTCTACAAGAGGCAGTTCATAGCAATACATCAGGAGTTCCCTTTGGCTTTCTTTTTAACAAAGGGTAGAGTGACAGACCTTAAGGAGCTAAACTAGTTGAGTGTTTGTTTCTCACTACTTGGACTGTTGTCAGGCGGCTGTAAGTGATGTCTTGGACAATTTCAGGGCAAAGTCCTGTCCTTCTGTATTAAATTGAAAGAGGTAATGCTCTGTAGCTAGATGAGAATTATCTTCCTTGATGCAGATTATCACCAGTATGATACTACCTTGAATAGCGTGGCTCCTTATTCTGCTTCTGAGGTAAAATCAAGTAAGTTTTGGCTCCATAAAGCCTTTTTCAGAGGCTTTTTGCCCACTCCTCCCACTCAGTTTCTCACTGCTGCTCTCAGACCAATTGGTGCTGTGAGCCTGATCAGAGCTGATACATGATGAGCTTTTTTTATGACATTCAGTTTGGAAGCTCTGAGCATTTTTAATACTCGTGATGGAAGTTTTGTAAAGCTTCAGATTCAAGTATAGACTTTGTATTTTTAGTAACATATACAGCTATAATTCAATATACTGAACTACAGCTCTGTTGCACTAAAGTACAATTTAAACATGTGTGGTGTGATAGATAGCAAATGCAATAGGGAACATAAACTTGTGTCCTTGCAGGTTGTTTGCTGCAGTTCACCTTTATATGGGCAGAACTGTCCTCTCTGTTTTAGTGCTAGACTTTATTACTGAGTTAAAACTTTCAAACCTCTCAATCACAAGCAAGACCAGCTATGAACAGTTAAATTAGGTCCATGCAGGTCCATCTTGAGTTAATTGACATGTGCATTGAAAATATTTATTTGTGGTAGATGTTCCTCCTTTGGTTCTGTTCCTGGTACACCTTGAAATACAATTTTGCGTAAGAGTAGAAATACATCCAAAATAGTTCTAAGTCTTCCAGAGCATTAGTTTCTTCCTCTTAGGAGGAAAGGTTTTCATGCTTTTTGAAAAGTATGAATTTAAATAGTTTTTAAAGAGGAACAGACACATACAAATGGATTTGGTAAATGAAAAGGAGAGCTTATTTTAAGAATTTGCTGCTTTTATGGGGTCTGGTTAGAAAAAGTGCTTCATTACTACACACAAAGGAATTTTTTTATGGCATTTTTTTAAGAATGAACCTTGCCATTCAGAAATAATAATGCTTAAACCATTGTTGAAATTTTGTAGCTTTTGGGGGGGAATACTGTGAAAAGTCAGTGGAATGCTAGTTTTACATCTTCAAGATTTTCTCCAAATTACTATTGGCTGTTAGTTACTGAAAACCAAAAAAGCAACACTCATGCACTTTTTCTAAGACCATATTGCATTACTAACTTCTGTTGGGTTTGCCTTGCAGCTTTCCAAATCTTTAACTCCATGGGATGTCCTGCTCAGTTTAATAGCAGCTGCCACACATGATTTGGATCACCCAGGTGTTAATCAACCTTTCCTAATAAAAACAAATCATTATTTAGCGACTTTATATAAGGTAAGGATAAAAATCAGTTGTTATGTTAAAACCAGGTTTGGAGAGGAGTATAGAAAAGGAGTATAAATTGTGTTATGTTTAGCTAGTGGTAGGATTAAATGCAGATGTTGTTTCTATGTGACGGGTAAAAAATTGTGCAAATTAATTAAGTATTCAGGATTTGTGGGTTTTAACCTCTGGGAAAAACAAAAAAAAAAGAAAATAAAACACCAACCCCAAAACACAGCCAAATTGTATATAGCTCTTCAGTTTAAGTAAAAGGCATTGACTGATATGTGTTACTCCCTTTTAATTCGCAGAATACCTCAGTATTAGAGAACCATCACTGGAGATCAGCAGTGGGGTTGCTGAGAGAATCTGGTTTATTTGCACATATGTCATTAGAAAACAGGTATGTTTATACTACATAATATAGATTAGTTTCAGATAGAAGCAATCTGTCAGCTAAGGCAGCCCTGCAAAAACTAGATAAGTTATTGCACAGCACTTTTGAGTACAAAATATGGAGATCTATTTTAAGAATTCCTGGATACTGTGCTGGTAGAGTAGAGCAGTTCATGGTGCAATGTGATACTCGGAAAATAACATTTATTGCAAGCACATTGAAGGAGTGTATTCATGTAGTCAAGCACCTGTTCAGACTAAACTTGGCTGTCTTTTCTCATTCTGCCACCACAACTGTAGTTTAAAATAGACCATCTTCACCTACTCTTGACAAGAAATAATCTTGAGACAATCAGTTCGTGCATTTTTAAGAAAAAAAAAAAGGGAGGGGGAGGAAAAAAAGCTAAAAACTGTTTTAGTCTTCCTGAAAGCTGCCTGTGAAATATTCTGGTATTTCTGTGAATTTTGCAAGAATTTTTCAGGAAAATAAAACAAACACTTCAGTGAAAATGCTCATTAAAAAGCTTCTATTTGTATAATAATAAATATGATTAAAAGCCATGTAGATCTAATAATGACTGTTATTCTTAATTGATATACTTTTGAATGTTTGGTGTCCCTTATTCAGGCAGCTGATGGAGAGCCAGATAGGCGATCTCATTCTTGCCACAGACATCAGTCAACAAAACGAGTACCTGTCCATGTTCCGATCCCACTTGGATAGAGGAGATCTATGTTTAGAGAACGCAAACCATCGTCACTTCATCTTACAGGTGATCTTGCTGCTCTTATTTTTGAAAACAGCATTTTAGTGTAAAAACTAATTTACTTTTAAATACTAAATACTACTTCTGCCTGGCCTTCTCCTTTCAAAATGGAGCAGAACTGTCTTTTAGTCTTTCTGTTCCATTGCAGCCTCAGAACTGTGAAATGCTTTGTCAGAATGTATTTTGGGGAAGGAAAGCACTGCTGTTGTGAATCAGTTTGCAGTTGTGCTAATAAGCTTTAGCAAACTTTAAAAACAAAAGCCATGAGAATCTTCTTGGGTTTGTAGGCATTTTCTTTCTAGGTTCATATTGTGGGCTATAAGAGAAAGTGGACAAACAGATGAGAAGTTCTGTCTTGTGCAAACTATTGCTAAAAATACAAGCATGAGAGCCAGAAATGGAAAATACTGCTTGCTTGCTTTGATGCTTCTTTTTCTGAAGTTATTTTTGGCTCCTCTACCAGTGAGTATACTAAATATAGTGGTCCTGAAATACTTTGAGTTGACTGAATTTCCATATTACTCAGGGATGATCATGAGATCTTACAGTTCCTTGAGTGTTTTTAAAATATTACAGAACATAACTTTGGAGCACAAATGGTAGGTAGGTTTGTTATTCACAAAACCTAAAATAATCTGCTATCATGAATTAAGTAATTACTTCAGTTGAAGGAAAGATGGTCTAACACTGTGTGTTAACTTGTTAGATGGCTTTGAAGTGTGCAGATATTTGTAACCCCTGTCGGACATGGGAGCTGAGCAAGCAGTGGAGTGAAAAAGTAACAGAGGAGTTCTTCCATCAAGGCAAGTATAAGTAGAAGTATCTGTTAGTATTTAATGTATTTAGTGTGGACAGAGCGTCCATGAGCCCTAGTCCATTTATATTTAGCACTAACAGAGATGTACAGTGTGGGATTTTTTTACTTTCATGGGTTATGTTTCCTGCAAAAGGTCAGAGTTAGTAAAACTCAGCAGAGAATCTGCTTAGAATCTGAACCTAGAATGACTGATGCAATACATCCTTCACCTGAAAGGGGCTTCAGATTAATAATTATGGCCACTTTAAAATTGCCCTAGAGGTTTCAGCAAATTATGGAATATGTTCATCATGTGTCTTCTATATTTAAATTTCAGCTGTGAGGCCTGTTGATAAGCAGGTAAGAGCCAGGGAGATTTTTAGTTACTGTGCAGTTTAGACTACTTATGTAAGCAGTTAATAAGCCTTTAATTGACAAACAGAGTGAATTTGCTCCGTTATTATTAAATTGTTTTATAATAAAATTAAGGCTAGCTTGGTGGACTTGAGACCTGCTAATTTGCATGTGAATATGGTAAATGGGGAACAGACTGCTTTATTTGGTGCTAATCATGTGAGACTTAATCTTAGATAAAGGTGATGGGGAAGCAGAAACACAAATTGCCTTTAGCAAGAAATTTCTGAAGGCTAAGCTGTCCTCTTCCATATTGCTGAAGGGGGATTAATTTGTCATTTCTATGACAGTATAGGAGGTTTTGCAAGAAAGGATAGTAATCCTTCAGGAAACCTGTGGTTCTCTAGGGCTTCTATAATTACTGTTTGATGAAAAATACCAAGTATTTAAATACAGTAGGTGTAAGTATTGTTAGTCTGACAGATCTACTTGTTTTTTTGGGAGATGGGAAGAGAAGTAAATGCATTCCACCAGCTGCAGGGTAATGTCCTTGTTAACCAACACTCACAGCTCACTTCTGTTAGTGTTTGATTTGTTTGGGACTTGATGATTTCATGGTTGCATTATACTTTGTTTCTTTAGGTGATATTGAAAAAAAATATCACTTGGGTGTGAGTCCACTTTGTGACCGACAGACAGAAACTATTGCCAACATCCAGATTGGTAACTGCAATTCAGTTCATTTTAGTAGATTTCTTTCAGCATGCAATTTGAATACAAGCACCTTTTGGATACATTTCCTAGAGGCTGAACATACTCTGTGTGTGTGTGCATGTGGCACCACTCTATTATAAAGAGCAATTTAATTTTTATTTGCTATATAACATCTTTGGAATTGTTTATGAACGGTGCTGCCCTGACAGTCCTGGAGCCCCTCTGTTGCCTCAAAGAGCAGGTACAGCATGAGAGGCAGCTGTCTGACTTCTCCCTTGCTGCTGCCCTGAACTTTCCTCATCTGAAGGGTATTTTGGGAAGGGGAGAGTCCCTTCCCCTTGCCATATGATCTTGGGTGCCTTTTGCAATGAGCATGTCACAACTGGGCATGCAGGGTTTAGCTTTTTGGAATGTCAGCATTCCCTTTAAATGCAGCCTTTAATGAGGGTGGTGGGCAGAGATGTGATGAAGAATGGTGGATAGCCATTATATTAATAGCTTTTGCTAACCTGACTTGGATTTAAATAGTAAAATGTCTTTTTATAGTTAATTTTAATAAAAGTTGAATATGGAGGTGAAGTAGGACTCAGTTAAAAACACAGTAAAAGAAAAGAATAGATTTAACAACAAGCACAGTATGAATTAATGCTTTAGACTGAACACATCAGCTTTTGTGTCAATCAGCTGTACCGTTATAATGTAGAATGCCAGGAAATTATATTTTTTAATTAAAAATTTAATTTTGGCTATCTTACCACTGAATTCTTGTTTCATGGAAATAGACATTACAAATAAATGAACATGTGCATACACACCGACAAGTACCTCAAGGTGTTATTTTGTGGCCTTGTTAAAAATTTCTAAAATTTGTATTTTAAAATATTTTTAGTCACCCTAATAGTGTGAAAAAATATATTCTTTTTCCCCCTGTATAGTATAATTCAGACACTCTGTAGGGCAATCAATTATAAAATCTTTCAGAAATTTAGGTTTTCTAAATTGTGTGACTTAATTGCTGATGTTTAGATTTCTCTCCCTCTCCATATTGTCCATTATTTGTTTCCATTTGGTCATTGCTGTGAAAGAAAAAAGGTTCATTTGTAATGCAGTGTATTGCTGTTCTTCTGACTGATTAGTGAAATCTTTTACATTTTGAGAGACTTTTTGTAGATGCCTGAAATATCTAAATGAATATTTAAATGCACGTTGGAGAATAGTAGTTTAGCGCATTTATTTATTTGCTACTAAATGCTATTTAAAATATTTGGTTTGAGTATTTTATCTGTATTTTTTTTTTATTTCATCTGCCTCTGTTTGCTTGTTTTTGAAGGTTTTATGACTTACTTAGTGGAACCACTGTTTGGGGAATGGGCCCGGTTTTCCAACACGAGGCTGTCACAGACAATGCTTGGCCACCTGGGACTGAACAAGGCAAGCTGGAAGGGAGTGCAGAGGGAACAGCTGGGCAGCGGTGACGATGTTGACCCCACTTTTGAGGAAATGGACTCAGACATTTTACCTCAGGAACCTCGATTGTCCTGACCTCAATCTCCATGACAAAACTGCCTCTTCCCTTGGTATCTGCACGGTTGGATTAAAGGAGACACATGCCAGCCCAAGGTTTTAGTAAAACGGTAAAATTATGCCAGCATTATTTATTTCCAAGTTTTCCTTTGACACAGACCATTTGACCCAGAATTTTTTTAAGCCACCAGATCTGAACATAGAGCAATATGCACCCGCCTCAGTTGGTTGTCGTTCGGAACCTCGAATATGCAAAGCACAGCAGTGACTGAGCCTTGGAGCAACGGGACGAAAGCTTCATTGTGCCCATGGCTTGGGTTTTCTCATGATATTTGGAAT
Organism: Toxostoma redivivum; assembly: GCA_013397375.1. NCBI lineage: Eukaryota > Metazoa > Chordata > Aves > Passeriformes > Mimidae > Toxostoma > Toxostoma redivivum. The sequence goes on along the minus strand of VXBI01006658.1, from coordinate 217,186 downwards.
AAGGTCTTCAAATCTAAGACTTGACATGGATTGTTTCACTCCCTTGCAATTTAGCAAGACTTGCATAAATGTGTTCAAAGCATACCTTCCACTCAGTCCCTCTTTTAATACGGAAATGTGAAGTGCCCATCCTCTGCTGCCTCTGGCAAGACTTGATGTTTACAAATGTACTCTGAAACTATTGGTTCTAGACTTAACCTTTGCGCATGGCTGTGAAGGAACCACTAACTTGGGTTTTTTGCTTTTTTAAAAGAAAAAGATCAAATCTGAGACTGCAGCTCTTGTTTCTTTGGATGCCAGAAAAGCCTCCCATTTGCCATAATTTTGTTTGTGCACTGGGAACTGAGCATTCATCATAGAGCACAGCCAAGCTTTACTCCAGTGCTATATGGGAATGCAATTTTTTAACGGCGAAAAAACACTTCTGAATCTGGGAAGGGAAGGGGTGGGGGGGGAAGCGTCCGAACTGCATTGCGATTCTGCAGTGGGAACATCGCATGTTGTTCTCACTATTGTACACTTGAACTGCACATGCAAGAAAAAGGTGGAATGTCTAACACCATAATCAGCTCAGGGTATTTGCCAATCTGAAATAATGTGGGATGGGAAGCGTGTCCTTCAGAACAAGGGTACAAATGCCCCTTTCGCTGCAGCGTGTGTGTATGTGTGGGTGTGTGAGTACGTTTGGGATGGGGGAGGGTGGGGGGGCTCGGGGAAGGGTTTGAACGGCAACATTTTTCCTTTCTCTTTTTTTTTTTTTTAATTTATTCTTTTAGAATGTGACAATTTCATGAACAGCCACATTGGGGAGGAAACTGTAACAAATTGCTACAGATGCCTTAAACTATGCACAAAGCTAAGTGACCAAATTTGTTTTTGATTTGAAAAAAAAAAAATTAAAAAAAAGTGCATTGTTTACGTATTCCTCCCTCTACTGAAACATTACCCACTGATGGGTTTTTGATGGGAAAAGGAGAAAATGTTTTTTAGGACAAAATTAAAGGACTAATTTTAAACTTAAAACATTCCATTTTTGTAATTTGTTTTACATTGTTTTAAGTACAGTAAGCACAACTGTAATCTAGTTTGAGAAACTGGTGCTTTCTTTTAGTTCATTTGTATTTCCCTGTTATTATTGTAAAAGACTGTTTATTATTCTGTTTACAGTTTGTTGCAACAGCCATTTTTGGAAGAGAGCTTCAGCGTAAAGCCATTTGTAAAGGCTTTGCCATATTCATTTTAATATGTGCCTGTTGCTGTTAACTTTTAATTAATAAAACAAAATCTTTTCACATTATGCTCCTGTACATTTAAGTTATGACTGAGTCCAGCGTTGTGGAAAGGTAGCTAAGGTTGCAGTCAGCTTCCACTGTAAAACTAAGCCAACTTTTGGATTTGAAAATACTAGTCCTCATATGCCAAAATTTATTGCCTCTTGGAGCTTGGCCTTTTACTGTTTGAAAAGCAAATCCTGACTTACCTGATTGTTTCCCTTCTAAATCTGTTTATTATTCTTTCATGTTCCCTGAAGTAGTATCAATAATCTCAAAGTGGCCATGTTTAAAAAAATAAATTTCTAATAAAACCATTCTTTTGAGCCTGTGTGAACTTCCTTCCTTCACTGTCAGTGCAAGTTCTTGATGTTGTCTCCAACAGAGAAAGATCAATGGGACAATGAGCTCTGGTTGTAATTTTCAGGAGAGAAGAGCCATTTTTAACAGGTTGCCTTTGAAATCGTGTTTAAAGCTGGGAAACGCAGAGGTAACAACTGTGTGTAATTTACTACAGAGAAACTGAGAGAAACTTGCTACAGAGCATCACTTATCTGGGTTAAATGTGGAAAAGTGCTGATTCCACTTAGACCTTTTTGAACAAAACATATGCCAATCCTTCATCTATTTTCAAAATGACCACTAAAATCAGTATCTGATGATGCCTTCTGTGACACATTTGCAAAAAATGAAACTTTGCTTAAAGAGCATCAACTGCATTTTAAGTTTTGCTACTTATTACAGGCATATGTTAATACGTAATTTTAATGAAAATTAATAATTTAAAAAATAGGTATACAGAGTATTTCAATATAGTATTTATAAAGAGCATGAGATTTTTAACATTGTGCAAACTTGCTGTCCTTTGCTCTGACAGGACCCAGAAGAGATTATCAAAGTGTAAAATAGAAGTAGCTTTGTTCTAAGCCACCCTTCCTGGAAGGTGGTTTCTGTCTTTCCAACCAGACTGGATTTAGAAAGACTGGTTCTAATTCCATCTCCTCATGCATGTGGAAGCGTCTGTCATTGGGCTTGAATTAAAAAAAGAAAAAATGCCTTTTCCATGCTGGCTGGAAGTGCCTTTCTACAAATGTACACCAAACTTTAATGTTCCTGCAGCTTCAGCATTTTACATGAGAGCTGATAGCTCACATGTGCTAGGTACAGGGCCTAGAGCCCACGGCCACTAACAGCCCCTGGAGGCCAGAAACCTGTTGGGGAAGGGGGCCAGGCCCCCCCCAGCTGTTCAATTCACAGATCTGCCCCCAGCACTGTTCTGTGCACAGACAGACCCAGAGGGGCCTCTGGTTATGTCCAAGGGCCCTGCCCAGCCTCCATGGGTGACCTTAGTTTGAGCACTTGAAGTGTTTTTGGTGGGCAGTGGCATTGTGTGTAATTTCAAGTAAAAAGATACAAATTAATATACAATTTAAGTTATTTGATGGCAACTTTGTGGTTTTATTTTCTTGCACAGATGACATGTTTTTGCAGTAATTTTACATCACTGCTAAAGTTCACCTGATTTCTGGTAAATACCCCAGTTCAGATGGGCAGTGTCTGGTGTGGGTGAGTCTCATGCCTGGTTTAATAGGTCAAGTGACATCCTGAATTTTACAAGTCAGTGATTTGACTGGACTGCCAGAGGAAGTGAATGTACCAGGGGATGGAGAGGCTGTTAAACAAGTCCTTTCCTGCTATCATTGTGGTGAGGCATAAACTCCTCACTGGTTCCTGAGAACCTTTGTTTTGTTTGTTTGTTTGTTTAACCAGCATGCACCTGAATTCACAGTGCAGGGCTGTTTTACAGCCAACCCTGCTGTTACTCCTGCTGCACACCAAGGTAAGCAAACCAGCCCTGGAGGAGATGGAAGGAGGTTGTCACCACACTGATTTATAGTCACTGTAACAGAATAGGAACATACATTATTGTGGCCATCAGTTGTAGAGTACCACAAATCAAATATGCCATGTTTATTTTATCTGCTTTTAATTTTATATAGTAGCAATAGAGCATAAAATACAAAACTTAAAACCACAGTTAACTTCCACAAAGGTGTTTTAAAGGCACTTAGAAGAACTGAAGGATTGAATGACCAATCAGTAGGACTGATGGCAGAGCACTTTGGAAGGAAGTTACATTGTGCATGTATTAATACCACTTCAAGTTCCACACCAGAAACCACAGCTCCTCCATGTAAAACCAACATTCCAGTTATAAGCAGCAAAGCTTCCCTATCTTCAGTAACCTTGTCAGAGCCATTCAGCTGTCTTTATTAAAGAAGTGCTGCTTGTGTCTTTTCCTAGCAAACAGAAGCTCCCAGAGGCAGTAGTACTTGTCTCAGTAGTCAGGAGCAGCTTAGAGCACCAGAAATACCCAGGACTCAGCTTTTTCAATGCTTATCCATGGCCAGACCAAACCATGGCTTTGTTTCAGAGTGTACCTAAGCTGCAGCTCTTGGCTCCTGACCAGCTTTTTTCACCCTGGCTTGTACTTTCAGCTTGAGCCTTTCTACACCTGTGGCTGAAGATGAGCTCAAGTTATGGGTTATGAGCAACAGGTTATCCCATCTCTTCCCTGCAAACGGTGACTGCAAGCCCTGTCTACCAGAAACAGACCCAGGGAGCCAGGCTGGGGAGAAGCCCATGAGTATCTCTGAGAGCAGAGACAGCTGCTTTTGGCAACTTGCACCCCACAGTACTTTGTACCTTTGTCTTCTTACCTACAGCACTTTATGACATTAACACATACTCTTTATTATTTTAATCTGCTGCTATCTACTGTCTAATTCACATTCCATTGACTACCTTTTGACAGAGGCTCCCAGAGCATGATTTTACTCTTCATAATGGCCACAGGATGATGCAAGCAGGTTTTACTCTCTTACCCTTGCAAGCTCATGTGAAACAAACAAAAAACCCGCACAAAAATGTACTGCTATGTAAAATTTAGGTGACCTCTGCAGCAGGTTCAAGTTTTCACTTTGTTTCAGTAAGAAGCAGAGCACCTCCAGGTTTTCTTTGGGCTAAAAATTGGCTACAGTTAAGTTTAAAAGAAAGACTTCAACATGAAGATCTCAGTATCAAATTACGCATTGTAGTGCAAATTATAGGTAGACCTCACATAAAACTGGTATTAACTTAAGGATGTATCACCATCATTAATAACATGTACACAAATCTTTAAGCTGGTCAGTTATGCACAAAAAATGTTTATATACATAACTTAGTGTTAATAAACTAAACCCATCACATAAATCTGAGTGGAAAGCCAAGCTTGAATACAAAATTAATACCTGAGTATAATGGTCCAATTTATTCCCCTTGATAAATCACATACATACAAACATGTTTAGTGCCTCATTTCTATATTTCACATTAGGTCTTTCTGTGCTGTAAGAAAAGAGACCTCTCATTACTAGTGCTATTTGCAACATAAAATATTTTATACAAAGCAGCTTAACAGTCTTTTGCAGAATAATCATTAACACTAAGATTTTTCAATTAAAGTCTTCATTTTTCCTGTAGACTTCAGCATGTGTGGTCCAAACTGGAAAGAAAAACAGAAATACGTTCAGATTGCTTTCAACAAAACCCTTGCTGAACTACTATCTATTCAAGCTGTAAAAGCAAAACGGGCAGAAATAATTTCCTTTATCACCTTGCTTCTCTGCATGTGGATGTCACAAAGAAAAGGAAAACTTGTGTTAGCAACAGCTGAAATTGCTCAGAGGAGGGAGCCAACGACCTGCTGGAGCAGGGCTGGAAGCAGTTGGCTCTACCACAGAAAAATAAGGAGATAGACTCAATTATCATTACACCTTGCAACTGCTCCAGCAGCAGTTTAACAGTGCTTCTGCTCTTACTCTACCCTGCATTTCTGTGCAAGTCCTTGTCAAAACTGTCATGCAAGTCTGATCTAACCAAGTTAGATACAGTTAAGTAACTGATGGACAGATTTTATTAGCTCATTATGGATCAACATTTAATGAAAACCTTCCATTTTCTTAGCTCTTGAGGACTTGATGATCCTTTACCTGGAAAGGTGGACTGTAAATTTCAAAATGATGCTAACTTGTTTAACATCTACGTATGTTAACAGAAAGATGTAGGTTGATTTGCACAACTATAATTCAGTCCACAGATGTGTTCAGAACCACAATACTCACCAGCACTACCTCAGACTGTGTCTTTGTTTCGGCCTTTGGAATAACTTTTTCTATTTCACCTTGGCTATCATTTTGGTATCGATATGCAAATTTCTTTTTGAGAGCTTCTGCTATTAATGTTGCAGGATCTGCCGGCTGAGGCACTTTGGATTTTGTACTTTCTGAGGATCTAGAAAAGAAAATGGCATCAGCATGTGTCTCACCCTGTAACAGTTTTGAGTCATTAAAACAAATCATTAATGCCAATCTTGGTACATTGACATTTATTACCTTTTCACTGAGCGTAGTTTCACGCTGTTCATGTCTTTGAGGATTTCTAGCATGTTTGGTACTTCAGGCTTCTTTGGCCCATTTTCCACCACATTCTGGCCAGCGTTCATTTTTTTGTTTTTCCTTTCTTTAATGAGATCAACTGTAGACTTTCTCTGATCCAGACCTGAGGGAGGGGGTGGAGGCAGAGGAGGAGGTGGTGGTGGTGGAGGTGGAACAGGGGCAGCAGCTGAAGCAAGTGGACTTGGCCCAACTACAAATAAAACATGCATTACCGGTCAGTTTACTTGTAACTCCCCTCCACACGTCACAAATACTCAGGTAAGAAAATAACTGTAGTAACTTGAATTGTGTCCTCTCTGCCACCTTTAGATTGTCATGTAACTTCTTCATTCCTAAACCACCTAAGCAGACTCAGCTAAAAAGCCACATGAAAATCCTTAAGGAAAAGTTAGAAGCATCCTCTGAAATTCCAGTCCTAATTCTAGGTGCATTTGTGTCTTTACTGCAGTGGGACAGATGCCATGATATCTTTTAGTTGTGTTCTGCCCCTAATGTTACCAGTATTTCCCTTTCTTCTCAGGGGCAGCTACTGAGATGGAAGTCACAATCTGCCATAGGAGCAGTGTTTCTTCCTACTTACCATCACAAGTAAGAAATTACCATACAAGATTTTAAAATGTAAATTTCAGACCTCAAACAGTGCTTAAATTGAAGCTTATTCCCGCTGTCCAAGGTTGAGGATTTTTAAGCCAGCTACTCATCTGTCTCTACTCATAGAGATTCTCACAATAATCTTGATTTTGAGTTCCATGTATACTTTAGGTAAAAACTGGTGTTATAAATAGAGTATCAGTAATAACCTGACAAATAAATGAGGAAACCTCTGTTTAATTGCACCTTTAAAAAACTGGGAAAAATCAGATCAAACTAGAGTTTTGAGGCTTGGAGTAAAGTGTTTCTAGAAATAAAACAGAGAAGTCTACTCCGTGTACCTGTAGGCAAACACACAGCGTCATTACCAAGTTCTACCAGAAGAGGGAGATAAAGATGATAAAATAAAAATTTAATTTCCTTAATAAACAGAGGTAAAGGGAAAAATTAAAAACAAGTTAACAGTTATTTCACATGCCCCCACCCTCCCCCCAATAATTAAAATTCAAGAGTGAAACCAGGTGATCCTTAAAACTATTTCATAGTTTTGAATACAAGCAGTTCAGGAGAAATAAAGAAACTCCTATCAGTTAACAGCTAAAGGAGCATATGAAACATCAGAATATGATTTTATACACAAACACAGGCAAAGCTGTACTTGCTAAGTGACCTTAGGAAAGAGTGACAACCAAATGCCTGTCATCTGCAGCCGACAAGGGCCATCTCCTGCTAATCTTTGAAGACTTAAAACTGAAAGGAGTCAGAGGTGATGGAAAGAGGAGAAAGAAATTCAGGAAAAGAATTATTCTGTTTACTACCAGAAACAGTGCACCACTTTTGCTTCCATATGGACAATGTGTCTGGTCCCAGAGATTATTGCAGTAAACAATTAATTGCCTTTTCTGTTACTTGAGATGTATATTACATATTCCAAAAGCATAATTAGCATCTTGTATGAATACTTAATGATATCAGAGAGCCTATTTCCTTACTGAATGGAAAGACTTCAGTGTCAGTAATTAAGTTACATTCTTTTAGTTTGGTTTAAGCCATCATGTTTATCATGAGCTTTGCTCTGAAAGCTGTTTAATACTTCTTTAATCATTCACAGATTCAGAACTCTGGCAGATTTAAAGACAAACATGAAGACTTTAGGAATACTAAAAAATACAGAGAATCTGGCAAGTCTCTTGTCTTCAAGACCTATTCTGTATCCCTTGGTTATTGTGCCAAACTAACCAAAACAATATGGAGAAGTGCTTGGTGTTGCAGTATCTCACAAAAAAGAATTAGCATAGTATTAATTATAAAAGGGACACATTCATTAAGTAATTTTTGCTGAGAGTACAGCAAATTTAATACCTGTTGTCAAGTTCTGCTGTTCTTGCAAGGTTACAATTTTGGCTATTTGTGCTCTTAAGGAGGCCAGTTCATTTTCTAGGGCACTGATCTTCTGCATCGCTTCTTCATTTGCCATCACTGCACTCCTGGGCACTGGTTCCTCTCCTGACGGGCTCTGCAAGGACGTTTGTCTGTGTTGAGACTTCCTGAAATGATGTGCTTCGCCTGGAAGAGGCTGGGTTGTTTTTGACCAAACTTCTGACCTGTGACAAAAATATCACAACATATTTTGAAGGCTTTGAAATAGACAAAAACTAAACCAATGTTACATACAAATCAGTGGTATGAATTGAAGACCTGACCTCAAAATTGTCTTTATACAAATCACTTCCATCAAGATCTTAAATAGTTTAAGATAAATAAGAGCTTCACATCCTTTCTGTTTGCACCATGAGCTGTGTTTCTTCTCTTCCCCCAGACAGTGTTTTGTGGAATCCTTGATTTCAGCAAAAAAGAAGGAATACATTTCTCCTTATCCCAAACTATTTTTCTGCCTCAAACCTATTGTATACTTTATTTGAATTAAGACTTAATTTTTCTTCCCTTAAATGCTACCATTTTTCCCAATGGGAAGCAAATAGCTTTTTGCAGATGATTCCTTTAAAAAAGAAAGAGTTTCTTAGTTCCACAGGATTTTTTTTTTACTGTTTGGATTACTTAAAGGACAATCCCCAATTTTAGCAGCATTGGGAAATATGGAGCACATGAAACAGCTTAGTGATGCAGAGACTGATTCTCAGTTGGTAGAAAAGGGTCTCATATCTAGTTTTCTAACACAATAATTAGAACTACAGAGAAAAAAATTTCAGACAGTTTTAAAGAGTCCCTGACCTTCCCTCCACTTCTCACAAGAAAATGCAACTCTGTTGCCTTCCCTTAATACCCATCAAAGCTAAAGTCATATTAAACACTAGGGAATAATTGAGCATCTGGTCAAACAAGTCCAATAAGCCCTTACAAAGACACCAGCATTTTAAAATCGTTTATCTCAAGAATCTGAAGACACTTAGAATGTGAGGATCAAGTTAAAGATGTCCCTGCTCATTGCAGGGGGCTCAGACTAGATGGCTTTTAAAGGTCCCTTCCAATGCAAGCTGTTCTATGATGCAAGTAGAATTGATAAGGACTGATAACAACAGATGATCATAAACTTTAAAACACAAAATATGGCCAGATACTTAATTCCTCAATCCTCCTTAATGTCAACCCCAAACTTCTCAGGCAAGCCAGGATTCCATTGTTTATTTAAACATGAGAGTGAAACAGGGCCTGGGAAAAGGACGTTTTGAAATGGGTAGAATGGCTCCAGACTAACTCAGCCCAAGTGCCCCATCACTCTGGATGCGTGGATTAAGCTACTGTGGGTGCTCACCATGTTAGATCTGCAGCTGTGCTAGACCTAAAGCCAGAGCCAAGATTTAAGGCTACAACAAGCCCTGTGCTCTGACCACATCAAACCAGGATTAGATATACATTTAAGTCTTCTATGACACTGACAAAAACCGTCAGCACAACTTGCAGAAATTTGATCAAGGAGAATTGAATATAATCATGGATGATGAAATTTAGGTGCTGCTATCTGGACAGGAATAGAGAGCAACTAAAGATGAGAACAGGATACCTCCTACGGCAACCACCTCCCTGCTCTCCTTAAGTAAAGTGGAAGGAGCCAGTGGTCACTTCAGTCCTTAAAACTGCCTTCCATAAACTCTTTAAAGGAGCAGAATAGCTAAATAACAAAGGGTATTTTCTGCTCAGACCAGTAATAGAGTTTTAAGGAGATATCTTGATTGGAATCTAACACTATGGAAAAACATAATGCCTGAGTTGTCACTACTGCTCTGACTAGAGTAGAGAAAAAATGATTTGTCATTTAGTTGCTTCCTCTATAAAACTGTATTCACAGAAAAAAACCCTATGTCTGCAAGACTGTTTACTAATTTTTACAGTGGATAAATATTTAACAGTAACACCTATGTGATTCTGTTGAAACAGAGAATTTCAAATGCCTGGAAAACACCTAATGGATACCAGCTCCACTACTAATACTGTGCAGACATAATAAACAGTGCACACTGAAATACTCATATTTGCTTAGTAATTCACTTCCTGTGCTCCATCATAAGCTGTTTGCCTTAAGGTCACTATGTATCTGCAGGATTATTTTAGTCCCATCCCACATCCATCTGTCCCTGCTCCCCTCTTCCCCTGCTGAAATGCAGACATTTCAGCAAATATGCAGTCCTACATCTTTCATAATAGGTTCTTTAAAGCACCAAAGAGCCATTCTCCCTGTTGTCTCCATTAAATGTTAATAGCTTTACAGTTCAATCCTTAAACAAAATACTTCTGTGCAAACAGAAGTAGTAGTGGACAGTTAATTTCCTTTGTATCAAACAGACTTCAGGAATACTGTTTCCCAAGCAAGTGCTGATTCTGCGACTCCCCTCTGAGTTTGTGAAATTAATGTGGTCGTGCCAGAATGTTTGTTATGCAAAGCTTCACTGTAGCAAGGCATGTTGGAGGGCATCTAGGTCATTACTAACCTATTTTATGCTTTCAAATTAAGAACAGTATCCTCCTGTAATATCTGAAGCCAACAATCTGTGCCCTTCTCTGACCGATTAGTTTGTTTAGAAGAAAAACCTCCTCTGCACTACAGAACTGTACTTTTGTTTCTGGATAGTCTGAGTAGCAATCTGAGTAGGATGGAATAGAGAACTTCATCCCTTCAGCCAAACTGTTTCAGGTAGTAACAGTAGAACCCTTTGTCCAACACAATAGTCCCATCATTCTGGACACAGGTGCTCACATGCTTCCCTGCCAGTTTTTGTTATGAAGATTAAAGACGTGAAACACAAACCACAATTTTTTCCCTGTACTTAGCAGACTGCGGAGCCTTAACCAGAAAGGTGAAAAACAACATGCCAATTTTACTGGATTGCTAGAATTACCACTGCTGCTAATGAGGAAGCTGTACAAAGTTCACTGCCCCATGGTAATGACAATCTCAGGAGAACTGGAGAATCACCATTAGCAATTGTGCCATAGCACAGCAGACATTTTCGTTGCTTGAAGCTATTTCGTGCAGTTCTTTGCAATACATAAACAAAATCGAGTCTTCCTTGTATAATGCCCATCTCCTCTATGTTTTCCAACAAGTCTTGGTTTTGTAATCCTATTAGTCAAACCTCTACTACTTCTTTTCCAGACCCTACCTCTGTCTCTTCTCCGAGCATTCAAGTGCTCTTTGTTAACTGTAATGCACAGTAGATTCTCACTGGAGAGAAGTGAGGCTTCTTCCTTTCAGTTCAGAAGTTCAGAGAGAAGATTTCAGAAACATACCTGAGCCTTGTAGAGACTTCACCTTCTTCTTCAGCAATCCATCCCACATCAGCAAAGGTGGCCACTGCATCTTCTCTGAGCTGAGCAGGACTGTTTCCTTCCGTGACACGAGAAATAAGCTAAATTTTGAAGGCAGGATTGAAGGTTTTAGAGTCAATACTCTCAGCCCAAGTTACATTTATGTTACCCAATACTTCTACTGAGGCTACATGTAACTATTAACACATACATGCAAAAAACCCATCTGTAGACTTGAAACACATTTCTGTCCTGTGCTCAGTCCAGAACCATTTCACACTGACTTCAAACTATTCAATCCATTCTGCTGAACACTTTGCAGAAGTTCATGGCTAACCACATACACCATCACATGATGCTAATGAACACTAAAAATCCAATGCAAATTGTTACTTTTAAGACAAGCAAACATCAACATTCTCACAGTTTTCTACATTAACTCAAATAGTATATTTTTAAAATTATATTCATTACCAGTAGTTAAAAAAGACATTAGGGCTGCCAGTACTTCTTAAATATTTTGCTCTTAGTATTATTTTAAAAGTGAAATTCTGCCAAAGCTTCCCTTTCCCTACAACTTCTGAATTTCTGTACCAGTATGTACATTGCACAGGGGGGAAAGCAAACAAGCAAGCAACCCCAGGCAGAAAGCCAATTCTACTAGCTCAGTAATCACAAAGACTTTGAGTGAGAGGTAGGATGCAATCATAACATTATACACTACGTGCTAACAATCTTATTTACAACATGCCAAACAAATGGACCATTCTCCAGCATGATTCTGGCCATTAGCTTTACAGCTGTTTCAAGCCAAAGGTGAGCAAGGCTTAAGAGACTGGAACATTTCTTCAATTTCCAGTTAAGTGATTTGAAAAATTGTTTGGACCATCAATACTTGCTCCATTGTCACAATTCAACAAAACAGTTTCAGATCTATTTTGAAATACTGGTTGCTTCCCCAGGTCAGACAAAGGCATGTGTTCAGAGTCATTGGATTCCTGAGCAGCCTGGGCTCAGTATGTCAGCTGATAAAAGCTACTGAAACAACTTTCAGTAATTTGTTCTCCTCAGTCTTTCACCTTGAGCTCCATATCTCCAATGCATAAACGCCCCAGATTTTGCCTGTATTCCACAGAATCACAGAATGGTTAAGGTGGGGAAAACCCTCATAAGATCACTGAGTCCAGCTGTTAACCCAATACTACAGACAAACCCACAGCCAAATCTGCATGAGTTGTTGCAGCTGTTCAGGTGCTGCCCATGGCCAGCAGTGGCCAAGAAGCTGGGAATACTGACAAAGATGGTGGCAGCGAGTGCCAGTCTGCAAAGACAGTCTGCATCCAGCCCATTAGCACTTAGGTCAGTTTTCAAGGCAACCTCACTCTGTAAGAGCAAACCACTATGAAATGTTAGCATTAATCTGAATTTGTAGCTGACCTATCACAGTGGGACTGCAGCCTGGATGAGGTGTAACCATTTCAGAACATCCATACATATTTTAGTAGTAGTCTCTGATACAGAAGTCTCAGGAAGAGAGAAGTTGTGGGCTTGGGGCTGTTTTTTTTCCCCGGGAGTTGTTGCAAACAGCCTTAGAAATTGAGATTAGTTGCCTTCACCTCACACTCTCACTCGTATGAGAGTCTTTATCACAGCTCCCAGGAGTGTGTATTGGCACCATCAGATCATTTGGAAACAACAGGGTTTTTTCCAGGTAGCATCAGCACAGATGGTAATATGTTTATCACATTAACAGTTGTGCCTAATACCATTACAGTCGGCCTCTCTTTAAAGCAGTCTAGAGAATACTATATTGCATGTTAGGATTTTTGCTGTTTGAGGTTTCCTTGGCATTTTTCTTTTAAAAAATGAATAGAAATTTTCAGGACCACAGTGTTTGTATTAATGTTAATGGCAATTTTAAAAATCTGTAATACATTAGCCACTTCTTGCAGGTGATACAGATTTTTCTGGCAGTAATATTACCATTAAAAGACCGAAGCCACTTTTAAATAAAGGCACCACACATACTTGAATCAAAAATAATTTTCTAAATCAACAATAAGGAATATATTTACCACTGCCAGAATTCCTGCATCAATAACTTCTAATCCAAGTTTTAGTATTAAGCCTTCTGTTATATTGTGATACAAGTTTCTCCTTAATTTTAATTCATATTTATATGTAAACAGAATCTGCTTGTTATCCCATATACAGATGTTTCTTTTCTCTATTCCTAAAAACAACAAAGCTTTCCTCAGTGGAATTTGAATTCCAAGTTAATGCAAGATTTTTACTTTAATTTAAAGGTGAAAAGCCAATACCCATCTCTCAAAACCTTCACCTGCCTGTGAACACCTCTGTGACTACCCTATTCCTCCAATCGGTCCCAGCAGAAAAAAACCTGAGCAATGGCTCTGTCAGCACCTAAAATGGAGAACAAAGTACTGAAAACAGAGGCCTAGTTCTACTGGATGGCAGGAACTGAATGAATCAGTGCAGTAGCCTGCTTTTCTTTCTCTGGAAACTTGTAGTTGCTTCCCCCACTTCTTCCTTCATAGGCTTTTTGCTACCTTAGTGCGCATGTAAGCTGCATACTCAGACATGTCTGAGGGCTGCAGACCCATCACGGATTTCTGACCACTACACACACTGTGCTGCTCTGGCACCTCAGGTTGGAAGGGACACATAAAGAATCACCGAGTCCACCTCCCAAAGAAAGAGTCAGCCTCGCCAGTGTTTCCGCCCGGTTTCGAACCGGGGACCTTTCGCGTGTTAGGCGAACGTGATAACCACTACACTACGGAAACGCTGCTTGGCAGCGCCGCAGGGCAGGCTCCCTGCTCTTCTGTTTGCTCCACAAAGTGCAAAGCACGACACTTTTATACATTTGAGGACAGAATAAAAACCTCTTGTTTCAAATTAGTAATACAATTTTGTGTTAAACATTTGGAAACACTTCAAGTAAGACAAAATTGCTGTGATTTTTCAAATTAACCCAGTAATTCTCGATGTTTATTACACGCACCCCAATTTATTAAGAGACTTCTACTGAGTTACCAGGTATCCATCAGACAGACAGGAGAAGCATGGGACTAAAATAGAGATGCTGTAGCTGAAGGATACTACCTTGAGAGACACTAGTGCAGGTTTAGTTGAATCTACCTAGGCTATATCAATAAGTTTAATTTTATTTTCTCCTAAAGACTACATATAAATCTAAAAAATGTCATACAAAAGATCTCTAAGAACTGTTTTCATTTCTTTATGCCATATAGAGTACATGCCACCTCTTACTGAATATGTAAGCAGCATTTTAGTATTTAGCAGTTAATTTAAATGTTGACTATGGCAAGATGCACAGAGCCAGCAGACCTCAAACATCAAAATGTTTGGCTACTATTTTTTTTTCAGACTAGCTGAACAAAAGCATGCTAGAAAGTAAGTATGAACATTACAGAGATATTATTTCAATGAGTTTCACCCATTTATCATAAGGAAAATGCAGACCTATGGAAAGCCTGCTGCTCTGGGGTTAGAAACACTGATTACATACATGCATCCTCAGATGATGCAAGTAAGATTTGAAGATTTGATCTGGTTTTTTAAATAGAATGACTTACAGCAAGGTTCAGTTCATGGTCCTTTCATAATAGAGCTAAAGCTGGCAAGAAAGAAAGAGGAAGAGACAGCTATAGGAAAGCGCCAGTTGCAACAGCATGAAAACGATCAAGACCATTATTGAACTTTACTATAGAATCTGAATGCTGAGATAAAGACACAAAAAACAGATGTTAGCAACACACTTAACATGTTCAGCAGTTCACATACTAAAAATAGTTTAGAGTCTGCACAAACCATATAAATTTTAATGTGTTTCAAGGCTCAAATTTTAAAATTCCTATTTCTAATTAGATCAACTCTCACAACTCTACTTCTGTTTTCGGGAGCCTTTCCTTTCATCTCATAAACTTAGTGCATGCACAAAGCTGAATAAATGTCTCTTTAAGAGGACTGAAAGGCAAATATCGTATTTATTTTAACAGAATCCAGACCAAAACATATTTATGTGTTTATTTGCTTAAACACTAAAAATAATCAGGAACAGATTCCCCAGATATATCTTACCATTCCCTGCAGAATGGCAGAAGAACATAAACCAGAAACATTTTCTTTAAGGTACCATATTAAGAGAAGTCAGTATTAAGCTATCTGCAAATGAGCATCATCTTCCCTTCTATGGCCTTTACAGTACAGAAAATCAGACACATAGGATGACTTCACTACCTTTTTAATCTGAGGCACAGAGAGCCTTCCTGCTGGTAAAACACCTACTTATTACATATTCAAAAGTTTAATCCAGCACACTACTTGTCCTCACCTACACAAAACCGCACATGCCTTTATTTTTTTTTTCAGCAAGCCACTAGAAATGCAAGATGCCTGCCTCCAGTTTTCTCAATGTGATTTTTTAAAGAGAGGCAAAATGTTAGCATGGCTTTTACTATCACACCAATAAGGCTTCTATGGTAATCTGAACTATCTGGTTATGCCACTATAATTTCAAGTCTAAATATTGTTCATATATTTCATTTATGATAAAGAAATTAATTTAAACATTGAAAAATTTAGCAGTGTGGAAATTACTTTATCTTAGTGTGGCAGCTGATTCCCTCCATTCATCTTTACACTACCAGCCCTTGCTCAGCCCACGAAACATTCCTTTCTCAGCTTGAATTTCAAACACTAAATTGCTCCAATTCTATACCCACCCCCTACCCCTAACACCAGAGTTGAAGAGATTATGTGTAACAGCTTCCATTTTCCCATCTGTTCTTGAAAGACTCATTATAGAAAGCATGGGTTTTCTCTTCCTTAAGCTTTTACACTTGCTCTTTACCCTACCCTTTCACCTACACAGTGCTAGCCTTGTATTTTAAACAAAAGCAAACAGGGTGCTCATGTAATCTTGTTACTAATTTTTTGATTTCTGATAAAGTTGTTTATTTTCCCAAATATTTTTAATACTGTTCATCTTTACATGCCTCTTAGGCCTAGCTTGTAAGTACTGTTTAGATAAGTAAGTTTCAATCATTTTTCTCTGCTATTAATATTTTTTTCAACTTTCTTGTTTGGAAAAAATCTGAACTGGAAGCAGTGAGAACTTAAGTAGGCTAATTCTCCTATGTCTAGTTTATGATATTCTACTTTTACAAACCTTCTAGTCATGAGCATATCCTTTTATCAGTATAATGAAACACAGATTATAAACTGCTGAGGACACGTACCTGAAAGTGAACTCTTGGACACTGTATAAGAGAGAGGTTAGTACCAATTTTTCTTACAATACTTCGAGATGAACCGTAAGGCTTGCTTGACCAAAGCACCTGCATGGGAAAATAAAGAAGCCAGCTGTTAAGGGAGCTGATTTTTGTATCATATTGTAACAGTTCTCCCTTATTCTTCCATACCACGCTTTTGCTAAATGTATTTAGCAATCCCTTTCATGCTAGAGTAGGATATCATGTTTATACACTGAATTCTGCCCCAGTGAACTCCTTACATTCTATCCCCAAACTGGCACAAATACATTATACATCATCAGTACAATATAGCTAGGGCTGCTTAAGGTCAAGACAGCCCTTGTATTAAGTCTAAAATGAAAGCAATAAATCAGGTAATGCACAAGACTTCAGGAGCTGAAAGTATCTTCAAAAACACAATATTCAAATTTTCAAGACATTAAAGAACCTACATTCAGTCAGACACCTCTTTTTATAGGGTTTCAAGAAAAGCCACTCAATCATTAAAAATCTATAAAGTCGCATAATTCTTCATTTCTCAAAACATCTTTTTTCTTTTTTAATTAAGAGCTCTTCTAAAACAGGAATAGTGTCTACCATTCTTAATGAAAATAAATGTCAGCTACAATAAATATGAAAATGTAACTGTGAAATTAAAGAGCAAAGGAAAGTAAAAAAGAGAAAATAAGATGAAATTTTTGTAAGGAAAGAATTTTGTCCTCTGCCCCAAAGAACAGATTCACCTAGAGAAAGCTGCCCATAGCAGCTCAATACATCAGGCTTCATTATAACTGTTTCTACTGCAATTTACATTTCCTCTATGTTGTTTCAACAGGGATTGAATTTGCTTCTTTTTGTTGCATTTAGTATTTACAACAGCCTTATGAAAGGAAATGAAAAAGGAGCTTAATCCTAGGAGAACACTACAAAATGAGCCAGAACAGAAGCAAATACTGTGGAAAGAAGTAGGAAAGATTTCAGCACAGGCAAAGGCAACAAAAATAATGCAAACAAAAAAAAAGAATAATGAGGAGACTAACATAGGGTATATTGTTAGTAAACAATAAGAACATTGTATGGTAATTTTAAAAACTCAGTCAGTGTTTAATTATGGCTGTAAATATTAATTTACAAGTCAGACCTTAGTTTTGAAAAGATCACAGCTTCAAACAAACTTGACATCCTGGTAGAAGGTTGCTCAAAAAGAAAACAGGAAAAACCCAGACTATTCTGGATTGGCAATGGCAATATTGCCTGTATGATGACTGTAGTGGTGCTGTGGAAGTTGCATAACACACAGCTGAATATTCTGATATACTAAGCAAATATCCCTACTTGTAGATGTTGAAGGTTCTATTAAAAAGGAAAATGTATGTAGCATGGTATTGATCCCCAGATTATTTCACAAACTTCACACAAATATTTTGCCTATTTCTAATTTCTATCCTTCCTTTCTCTGGCTTTATTGGAATGTAAAAATTATGACAAAATAAATGTGTACTGCACATATGCTATGCTACATCCTCACAACAGAGCTGCAACTTTGCCATGAATCCACTCAGATCTATTTTGTTTCCATTCTATAAAAACTACATTCTCTTGCTTAAAACACTGCTAAACTGAACACAAATTTTTCAGTGCAGAGTAGTCTATTGATGCTGCATTTTGGTTGCCTCAACAAAGACCTCATATTTGTGCCTATCACCTTACTGTTTGTTTACATTGTCTGAGCAAACAGCAGGTAGATCAATGGCCTTCAAGAACAAGTCACTGGCAAACAGCACCACAGTAATACAGTCTCATTATTCACAACTGATTCTAATTAAAGCAGAACTGTTGGCAAGAGACTCAAAGTGATGGGATATTTGAACAAATAATGCCAGTCTAAGGAAGGCTTAATTAGTTGCAGAAGTGCTTCCACAACAGCAAGTGAGTCTAGACTAGATGCTCTATTACCAACACAAGTGCAATGCATTTTAAACAAGTAGCAAAACTTGTTTAGATATTGCTCACACCACAGACAAGCTGTTGACTAGTACTCAAAAATATCTGGTTTCCAAATGCCCTTGGGGCTCTTCAGCAACAGTGGCTTGGTGCACCAAAATGTTGAATGACTCAGTTTTGGAATACAAGATATGACAGGACATTATTTTCAGAAAACTTCATGCAAACTGTGCCACAAGGGATGCAAGTAAACTAAGTTCCCCGCTCAGCTGAGTTGAGGTCTCAACATTGCTCTAACCAAGTTCACACAATTTCTTGTTGACTTGAAGCACTGGCTGAGCAAGTCTGCAAAATGCCATTTAATCATACACTCCTATTGCATCAGTGTTTTGCTGTCATCCAGAACTGCTGATATTTGGAAATGTAACTGCATTGTCATTAGCTTGATATAAGAAGAGAATGGGGAGAAACAGATTAGAAACTTTTTCCCCTCTCTATTTAGGCTGAAATTGCTGAATTACCAGTGTAATAATGCAACATTCTTAAACTTTGAATTTTCAAAGTTACACAGATCCTCAGATCAAAATTCAAATAAAATCCTAAAATACAGATTCTTGTTGTCAATTTTAATTTACACCATAAAAACAATTTGCTCTCCACAGACTCCCAAGACTGATAAAAAGTTCTACTGCAATGATACTGACTAAACACTGCCAGCAGCTGTTAAGGATTTCTCCATACTTAAAACATTAAAATATTTCAAAAACTTACAGGGATTACTGCACTGAGGTCATTTGTACTCGAACATTTGTACTCAAAATAGCTTCCTAAAGGTCCCAGTGACACAGCAGTTGATGTGTAGCAGCTCTCTGTCTCTCTCTGCTAAGCATTCAAAGAAAACTCTCAATAGTCTCTTCCAAGAGAACAGCTATGCAGGCCTATTCCTCTCTGTTTACACAATAAAGAGCACAGCTGTATTGCTCTCATGTACTGTTCTACCGCCAGAAGAGGTAACTATAGCACAGAAGTCGTAAATGTACAATAATCTCAGTTTCATGGGGCTTTTTGTATCTCCAAGGTAAGAACAAGAAATAAGATTCTTTTTCATCACTGTTAAAAATAAGATGAAATTCTCCTTCAGCTTCGAAACACACAAGGAAGTCCAGCATGAAAAGCAGTGTTTACAAAGTAAACAGTTTATTAGAATAAGAAGGAACTGCACAGTACTTTTAACACATTTATTACTCAACATTTCAGTGCTCAAGTCATAAACCTTATGACTTAACAATGCAAAATCATCCCAGTATTGAGTATACCTCAAGTGCTCTCCTAGGTAAGTACAAACTAAAAAACATGAAATACCTTATTTTCTGAAAACATAAAGGAAGTTTGAAACACTTACTGATTCCATGTTCAATCCAATTTGTTCAAAAGCCATCCTAATTAAGTGCCTGAGCCAGCAAATCATCAGGATTGGAAAAGGCCTTTCCGAACTTGGATTTAAGCCTTCCAAACCTACAAGGCTGCCAAGGTTCCATAGTAGTTCTGAAATGAGACACATAAGAATTTAAGATGCATGATGTGGAACATGTACAGAAGTAAACTGCTACATTCCTAAAAAAAGAAGCTTTAGATACAAGACATATTAGATGCAAAGCAAAGGCATTCAGAAGGCATCTGCTTAATACAGGTAACAATGACTTTTTAGTAGTGTCATTTTTATAGATTCATAGAATTGTTTGAGTTGGAAGGAGCTTAAAAGTTATCCAGTTCCAACCTTCCTGCCATCTGCAGGGACACCATCCACTAGATCAGGTTGCACATGGCCCCATCCAGGCTGGCTATGAAAACCTCCAGAAATGGGGCATCCACAATTTGTCTGGGCAATCTGTTTCTGA
This sequence comes from Toxostoma redivivum, assembly GCA_013397375.1. Classification (NCBI taxonomy): domain Eukaryota; kingdom Metazoa; phylum Chordata; class Aves; order Passeriformes; family Mimidae; genus Toxostoma; species Toxostoma redivivum. The sequence goes on along the minus strand of VXBI01006658.1, from coordinate 196,919 downwards.
GCATCAGGACTGCATGGTGGTATGCATCTAATCCAAACCTATCCTCTGTCAGCTGAAAGCTATTGACCCTTGTATGCCCTTGCAAAAAGTCTCTCTCCAACTCTCTTGTAGCTCCCTTCAGGTACTGGAAAGAAATCCAAGCTGTTGTAAAGTTAACGATTAGAAAGTTGGGGAAATGACTGCTCACTTGAGCTTGGACAGATGATGGCGTTCAACAACTCCAAGTGAGCATCAAGCCCTATGGAACGCCTGCAGATGGGGATTAGCACTAGGATTGAAGTGCCATACCCATATCTAAAACTCATTTCTATGCAGGAACAGACTGCAGAAAGCTGATCACCTCTTTTGATTCACATTCTCTGACAGCTTTGTTGCTCCTTCCTTTTTCCTACAACTAAGGAGAGAAAGGAAACATGGAAAAATGACTAACGCAGGAAAATGACACAAAATACTGTAGATGTAGGACATGAAAATATTCAAGCAGTTTATAAAATTACACAGATTGCAAATTTTGTCTATTTACATACACTTGTATGCAGTTGACTCAAGCTGGTTTTACTGCTCCTCTAGTGAAAATAGTGTACTTTTCCTTTTACTGTGTTCTACACCAGTCATAACCTGGACACCACTGAGAAGTGTATGCCACCAAAACCAGAAAAGAAGCCACAGATTCAGGTTTAGTTTGTTTTGTGTATCAAGCTGGACACAACACTGTTGATCCACTATGAACACTGTATTTCTGTATGAATAACAATGTTCCTGAAGTCACTCCATATACAGACAGGGATGACTAAGGCAATGCAGCAGCAAGGAACTGCTTGGGAAGTTTGAAAGTCAGGAGGTGGGAAAGCTCTGCTGTTTGGAAGTGCCCACAAGCCCTACAATTAAACCGTCACTGTTTCCATTAAATATTTTTCAACAGTTAACAGTTCCTTAGTAATAACATACTTCTTGTGGAAACTTGGCAGAAACAGTACAATTTTACAGTTATCTTTTTTTAGACAGGCTTAAAAAAAAGTTGATATTAGTTTCTCATCATCACAGGATTTTCTTTTATTTGTGACTAAGCTTGGAAGAAACTATTAATCTACACCAGGAGATTAGAATGAAAACTGCAACTGTTACAAGAAAAACATTAGGGAAAAATAATGGGCTAGCTACCAAACAGCCATGAATACAAGCTACACTCATTCATAATACATAAATAAGTCATGGAGTTCTTTATGGAATGCTGGAAAAGTCTATTAGGGAAGCATTACCATCTACCTGATCTATTATTCCTTTAGGCATCTGTTATTCTTCCCTTGCACAACCTACTGTATGGATCTTGGCTCTCACTGCACGTGCTGTGTTCTTAAAACAGGAAGAACACAATGCTCCACATTGGATTAGGCATCCTATCTGGCACTGCAGCATGCAGTGACATAAAAGAGAGAAGAATGCTCCTCTAAAAGGGGAAACTTGTTCCAAAGGTGTGATTACACATGATATACTCCACCTCATTCCAAAGTCCAGACTTGTTCAACAAGCAGTGTGGAAATCAAAGGGAGAAAAATGAAAGCTGTACCAAGACAAATTCAAACAAAAGAGAAAAAGGTAGAGTATTGCTGAGCAACTGCAAAGACAGGGCTGGCTGAGAAAGGCAAGTGATAGGACTAAAAGGAATGACTGTATCCCGATACATTGGTCTCTCAGCCTGCACATACATTTAAAAGTCAGTCATGCTTTCTTTCAGGCAGAGAAGAAAATGTATGATTTTGTGTCTGATCAAATGAGAGGCCCAAGTCTAACAACAAGGACAATTTGGACTGAAGTGAAAAGTGAGTGTTAGAACTTCCTCCAAAGAAATCAAAGCAGGTCTAGATATTTCGTTTCTATGAATGTAAGAAACTTAAATGCAAACAGGTAAAAGAACAACACAAAAAACTGACAAGATAACCAATTAAAAGCACAAAACCAGATGTAGAAAAAACGTAGTACAACATGAGGATGACAGAATAGTATAAATATGAAGTAGTAAGCTAAAAAGACAAGCTACAAAATGGGTTCCCTATTATAGGCATAAAAAAGTCCTACACATATTAGCAGTAAGAGACAAGAGAGATAACCATAATGTAAGAGGAATGAAAGCAGTGAGTGATGTGGATAGTCAGTATGTATTCAGTGTTTTCACCTGACAATGGTAGATAAAACAGACAGATGTTAGCATGGATTACAGACAATGCTGACAAGTTACAAGCATCCAGGACAATAGTATCTAGTGAACTTCACCTTGCAAAGTTCAGAAGCTTGTCAAAGCCATTTTTGAAATACTGATAATTAATTTCAGAAACTTGTTCAATGGGATTCAAAAAACCCAGGAATAAAAGAAGGAGCATGATGACACAAAGCACTGGAAATAGTCCAAAACACTTATCCTGCTCTAAAATATTAAGGTGACCCTTTATAATTCCAGGTTCCAAGACTTTGATGACTGAACACAAACAAGCATTCATTCAACCAAACAACTTCTTCAGTAAAATGAATATTTATAGTTCACTTTGTAAGTCACCATTTCCTATGTAGCCGAAATACTTAAAGTAACTGAGACTGAGCTCATCAATGCCTTGCTCTTGTCAATGACCCGTTTGTTTTTGCAGAAGAAAGTGAACGAAATCAGTCTACAAGAGAGCAGAGTACAGCCCAATTCCTGGATTAGCTTCCTTAGTTTGTGGCACTAAGGAAAACCACCATGTTTGAACAACCTCCAGCTAATCTGTTATCTAAAAGAAAAATACTTCTAAGTATATCAGATTGATATTTTTATATGATTATGAGTTTACAGAACTATCTCCAAGCAAACTTCATACTTATTTCTTTCAGACTATGTTGCACTATACCTTTCTTCACAAAACTCAGCTATTTCATAATTGGTTTATGTGCCAAGAACAGACAGGGTTCATCCCAAAAGAAACTGCTGGACAGCAAGAATGAAAGCATTAGCAAATTTTTCTCTCATGCTCTGTATACATGCCATTTTCAGAAGCATGAGTTAAATGCTTATTCCTTTTAGTAAAAGAATAATACTTCTTTTAAAATATTGATGTTTGTGGTATTTATCCTCTGTCTTCTTAGTGCTACCAACAGTAAAAATAGTTCAATTCTCAAAAATTTCCAAAACTCAGTTGAAGAGCCCTGAGTGATAGCAATGTTGCCATAAAAAATGGTCCTTCTGTTCTGCCTCAGCATAACTATTACAAGGATGAGCAGCAGCCATAGACAAGATTACCGAGATGTCCAAAGAGAACTAACATAAAGAATTACATTTCACTGCATAAAGCATGAAGGGGTTGGAATTTCATAAGTTCATTTCAATGAAACCCAGAAATCAGTTGAAGAACTTTCTTACTGATGTGGAAATATGAAGGAATTCCTTGGCTTAGAAATGAGGAGGTCTACATTTCCAAGCCCCCTGGAGGTTGTTTGCCCCTACTTTTCCCAACCACTTTTGCAGGCTCTGCTCAATACTCTCATATCAAATATCAAGTCTACAAAGTTGAGAGATAATACCACTTACAAATCACAAGAAGTTCATTAAATAAATATAAAAGCTCAGGAGTCTGTACACATAAGGCATAATATCCAGTAATTACGAACAGAAGTCCTCTGCCAGGCTTTCTAGTGAGTCCTACACATGAAAGATTAAAAGAAAGAGAAATCAGATGCAACTGCAATATTTTTTTACTGAAGGTTTATCTCATTCACTTAAGATCCATACAAACGTAAAAGGGAATGACTTAATGGGACTGATGGAGCAGATTAGCCCTAACAAAGAATAAATAAAGGCTTGATATGTGAAAAATGAAAGGTGTAGTCTCTAAACTGAAACGGTATGACATTAAGAAGTATAAAATTTTCTTAGAAGCATGGGTTCAAAGGAATACCAAGCACACAAAAAATCAAATGCAAAAAGACCAGGCTGCTCCTTATTTTAGCAAGAACTAGGGCAAGCATATCTCTTCAGTCTTTTAAATTGTCACATGACCCAAGTTCATCTAATAAAATTACATCCACAAGGAAACATTTAAAAAGTAATAAAGGAAGTAAAAAAAAAAAAACAACAAACCAAAAACGAAAACCCAATATTATTGCAATAGCTAAATAGGCAGGAAGAACTGTCTGATAAAGGACCAGACTCTGTCCCAAACTGACACAGACCAGCTATAAGTAAATATGTGCTTGGCAGAGGTCATATAGCCAGAAGCAGAAGTCTGCTTTTTGGTGTGGATGCTACAAATAATGAAGCACCTCAGTACTAACAGAAGCACCTGTTTGGAAAGATACGAAGAGACGAGATAAAAGGCAGGGACACTACCTGGACACTCTTAATACTAAAGGGACAATCTTAAGCTAGTACTGGTATGAAATTTAAAGCAGGAATTGAAAATCATACATACTTGCAACAGAAGTTTCTAAAGCTTCCTTAAAAATATAGCCTCATCATATTTACCTGAATGTGTAAAACCGTATTAATCAGATTTCATTCATGCTATCCTATCTTGCAAATTAAGGTCAGAGAAAAGAAACAAAAACATGTTTCAGCACTTGTTTAATCAAAAGCCTTTGCTCAGCAATGATTATACCTGCACAGTGCACCATGATACCACTGAGAGGTAAATGTAACCCTTCAACACCTACAGACCACAAGGTATTATATGAGGCACAACCAAACACCTACACCTCCCTGCCAGACAGACAGACAGACCTCTCCACCACCTGCTGTGAATGTCACGCTTTCTGCTACAGCTTTGACAGACAACAGCAGGTAAGTCTTATAAACAAAAAGGTGTATTTGTCTGAAAAAGCATTTAAAATCATTTCCCCCCAAATATCCCTCTGTGTAATAATACAGTTCCTACACAAAGTAATCATATTTTAGCTAGTGACCCCTATGAAGCATATTATTTACATTCAGCAACAAGTAACCAGAACTTTTAGACCTGATGTGCAGATAACTCAGCTGCCTCATTTTTATCACTTAGGTAAAACCCAGTGAGGATCACATAATTCCTACTCATTTAGTTTTTGTAATCTTGCCTTCACAAGAACTGTAGAGCACTCTTGAGGACAGCATGTTATCATTAATGAAGTACTGCTGACCCTGTCAGGCAGAGATCAATGCACTACGATTGATTTCAGCATTCAAACTCTACTCACCCTCAATATCTGGAATTTCAACAGCTCGTTGAACAAAATGAAAACACGCAACCAGCAAGTTATTTATTTATGATGACTACAGAAGAACCTGAGCACGGCAGCAGTATCACTAAACGTGCACAAAGCAAGCAGTGTAAGTTTACAGAAAAGAGAAATAAAACCACCATGGCCCCTCAGGGCTCATTTTTCCTCTTATACGCCAACTGTCTATTTCAAAGCCTCCTTAAAAAACTTCCCTCAAGCTCCTCCATACTATCTCTACATGATTTTGTATTTACATTATTTCCCGTGACCTGTCACCTTCTCATCACAGCAGTTCCCCTGCAGGAACAAAAGCTTCGGCCCAGCACCCCGAGGCGCTTCCACGGTCCTGCCCGGCACCTGCCCTGCCCGGGACAGGCCCGAGAAAGGGGACGGCCCTGCCCGGGGAGCGCTGGGCCGCCCCGAGCGGCCTGTACGTGGTTTCAGGCAAGCTTCCCCCCTCCCACCGCCTCTCACCCGGGATCGGCCACGCCAAGAGGGGCTGCCCAGGACGAAGGGGCTGCCCGGGGGAAGGGGAGAACCGCAGCGGCCACCGCCGCCACCGCCTCCACCTCCGCCCCTGCCTCGCCTTGCCTCACCCGCCGCCGCGGCCGCCGCGCTGCCTCACCCGCTGCTCGCGCGGCCGCTTGCGATCCTGCCCCGGCAGCCAATCCGCGGCCGGCTCGGCACCGCCCCGGCCAATCGCAGGCCCGGCGACGGGCGCGGGAGGCGGGACGTGGCGCGGGCTGCGGGGGTGACGCGCTATCCGGCAGGCGCCGAGCCGGCAGCGGGTGGGGGAGCCGCCCCGCCCCCTGAGCGGTCACGTGAGCGGGACCCGCCAATAGGGGCGGGACGCCGGGCGCGCAGCCGGGACGGGGAGTTTCGGTCCCCATGGCACGGCCGTGTGCGGGTCGGACTGATCTCCCTGGCAGTAACGGACAGGCTAAAGGACACAGCTTCAGGCTGGGCGGGGGTTCGGGTTGGACATCAGGAGGAATTCGTTCACAAAAGGAGTAGTTAAACGTTGGAATGGGCTGCCCTGGGAGGTGGTGGAGTCACTATCTCCAGAGGTGTTTAAGAAAGGCTGGATTTGATCTCAGGTCTAAGATGATGAGGTGGTGTTCGGTCACAGGTTGGACTCGATGACCTCAGAGGTATTTCCCAGGCTCGCTGATTCCATGATTCTGAGGCGGTGGGGAACGGCAGCGGCCTTCCCTTGTCACCGCCGGGCCAGCGCTGCCATGCCCGCCTGCAGCCGCCCTCGTGCAAATATTATTCAAAATAACGTGCGAAGGTGACGTGGAGGAACGAGGAAACGGAAAGCCTTTGCGACTTGGAAGAGATGGGAACCCTAACCATCGTAAAGGATCAAGATGTTCAACCTGGTGCTGTTAGAGGTTTTTTCCAGCCTTAACGATGCTTTGATTCTATGTTAAACCAAATTTAATTATCGATCTCTCATGGGGTGGGGAATACCAACTTCGGATTTCGAACCAGGAGATGGGCACTCTCTGTCCAGACAGCATTAGGTGTGGTTCACACTAGATTGTTTTATACTGCACGCTACACTTTATTTGAGCAGTAAGTTCAAGTTCTGGTGATAACCGTCGTTAGACGAAAAAAAAAAAATCCAAAGCAAATGGAGCTGCCCGAGGGACGGGTTTCTGGACTACAGCCCTCAGACTACATCTCCCGGCCTGCACCGCGCCCCTCCCAGGAACAAAGAACTCCACGATTGGGGGAGAGCTGCGCTCGGTACGCGCCAATCGCGCTGCGTGGTGTTGCGCGGTGCCGGGTCAGGGCGGGCTCCGGTGGGTGGTGCGGTTGCTCTCGTCCCGGTGATCTTCCCGCGGTTCTTCCCGAGCCTCTTCCCGTGCTCCTCCCGCCGCTCTCCACTGGCCGCCCCGCCCCGCGGGACATGGGGGCGCGGGGCTGAGCTACTAGCTCGCCCAGGGACGGCTTTTGCGACGGTACGGCCCTGCCGGGGAGGGGAACAGGCCACGCCGGTAAGGGCCGTGAGGGGGCGGCGTGTGCGGCCGAGAGTCCCCCTGCTTTCCAGATACATCCCGGAGCTCCTGTTGCCCGGTGGCTGCGGGACTGAGTCTCTGCCGACCGCGGGGCCTGGGAACTGAGTCCCGGGGCCTGGTCCCAGCCAGGCTGAGGCCTCGGCCGCCTAGGGAGGGCTGATAGCAGAGCTGTGGAGGTTCCTCTCCAGGGTCCCGGCGAGAGCACAGAGCAGAAGGGGAGAGCGGCAAAGAGATAGGGCTGCTATTCCTGGGTCAGGCTTTGATGTCAAACCTACGAAGAGGAGACAGGATCAGGCACCTGGCTTGCTGCTCTGCCAGACTCCCGAATTCTAGTTATCTTATTGTAACTTTTAAGACCACCTAATGATTTTAATTAAAAAACTGTAGGAAGAGGGCTGTGGTTTTGATGGAATTGATTGTTGCAGGTCATGGAGAAGGGTGAGGATTTCAGAGTTGTCTCCAGAATTGAGGCTTAGGAGAGATGGAGGAGGGTCTGGGAACAGCAGAATCAAGTTATGTTTTGGGTTGGAAGGGACCTTGAAGAGCATCTAGTTTTAACCCCCCTACCCTGAGCACAGACACCTTCCACCAGACCAGGCTGTTCAGAGCTCCATCCAAGCTAGCCTCGAATACTTCCAGGGATGGGGCATCCACAACTTCTCTGGGCAACTTGTTCCAATGCATCACCACCCTTACAGCAATTTCTTCCACTGTCTATTCCAAACCTACCCTCTTTCAGGTTAAAAGCATTACCCCTTGTCCTATCACTATATCCCTTTGTAAAATGTCCCTCTCTATCTTTCTTGGAGCTCCCTTCAGATGAGTGTAGTCTAATGGAATAGGAGGGGGTAAAACGATTTCGTGGGTGGGATTTTTCAGAGGATTAGAAGGAAAAAGGCAACAGGTGGTCAGGATGGAAAGAGTTACAGGAATGATCTGGTGCTTAAGACACAGACCTGGAAGTCAGAGACTTTGATTAGCATCAGTTCCACACCTGACTTGATTTTTAAGTCTCGAATAATCAAGTTCCTTTCTGTACTATGGAAAATAGTTAATAATACCCAACAGTGTTGCTTTGGCTTTGTTTGTTTGGTTGTTTTGTTTTAATTTGGAGTTTTTTCTTTTGGAAACACAAACTTGTATTGATTGAGCTGCTGTATCTCCTAGGTGATATCTTTTTGATTTCTGATAGTCAAGAGAAATAGTCTGGAGACTAAGCATTGGCCTGTGCTTTTCACTCTAGCACTCTCTTTCCTGAAGTAGGAAGCATTGACTTAGAGGTTAACAGCATTTTTTCTATATGAAAATGTCAGAAATTATCATATTCCAAATGCATGTTTATGGTTCATTGTTTTTGATGAGTGTGATAAATTTATGTTCCTCAGAGGCCAACCTTCAGTGAGGAAAAACAATGTGATGTTGGCAAATTATGTTAAAAGAATGTGATCACTTAAAAATTGTATTTGTTCTTTATTTAGAGGAAAATGAGTGATTTAACAAATTAACAATATGTATTCACTCCCACTTTTGTGCCTTAAGTTATTTGGCTGAGTTGGTGCTGGCAATAACCAGGACTACAGTTACCATTTAGTAGTTTCAGAGGCATAAAGAAACTTGTTTTTTTTTAAACCAAGATTTTAGCTTTTTTTCTGAGCAAACCGATGCTTTTGTTGCCTGTTAAGTAGTTATTATTAAACAACTCTGCAATCTGATACTCTCAAGCTAACACGTGTCTCCTTTGAAATTGATCTGATGGCTTGGACTTCGACTGGAGCAAGGCGTGACCTGCTTGCACTCTTTCTGTCGAGGGATACTCGTGAAAAGGAGAAAAAATAACTCAAACCCAGCCTCTAAAGCCCTTTCTGCCTTTGAATGTATGGCATTACATTAGTTATTTGATATATAGATAAAGAATAAAGCTTAATGTTCGCTGTTCTTGATGCACTGTTAGTGTTTTGTTGACTTTTGTGGTTCATTTTTCTGTAAAATTTTTTAATTGCCAAAGCTACTCTGAAAATACTTTGATTCTACACCTTTACACAGAAGGATGTTTATAGACTTCTAAGGTGCCTTGTGAGAAAACTGGATTTGTTGAAAACATTTGTCACTAGTTTAAGGGAAAAAAAACAACAGAACAACAACAGAATACTCCCATAAAGATTGACTGGTCTAAAATGACATATAGGAAATAAATAAAAACCTCATTAACCAAATATATCTGTTCTCTGCATAGCACGTTTAGATTTCCAGTTTAAATTTCAGAACCCACATCCTTATCAATTCCATCTACCTTCCATGAATTCTAGAACAAATCATTCTCTTTGTGTTTTTTTTGTCTGTTTTAATTGATGATAAATGCTGTGATAGTAGTAATATTTTTTTTTTCAGCAGGTATTTTGAATGAATGGTGCAGAAAAGATGAATTCTGCTATGAGTGAGGAACCTGATGCACTATCTGTAGTTAACCAACTCCGAGATCTAGCAGCTGATCCATTGAACAGACGGGCCATTGTTCAGGATCAAGGATGCCTGCCAGGTCTTATTCTGTTTTTGGACCATCCTAACCCTCAGGTTGTTCATTCAGCTTTACTAGTAAGTATTCTGGAGATAAATTTCTCTGTTGGTAGGGCTTTAAATTTTGTTAAACAAGTTGTTTAAACAAGCATTTTACAAATGAAACTGTTTAAACAATTTGTTTGGACAAGTAAAAATGTCAAAATTAATGCCTGGTTTTATGTTATGTTGATATTCATTACATGTCTTTTTTAAAAAAACATATATTTCAAAAATGACAGATTATTCCAGGAGATTTTTTAAAAGATATTAATTTACTTTGCATTTTTTCCCTAATACAGCTATTTCACTTTTTGTGAGGAGGGAGGTAAGGACCCTTAAATCTCTTTTATAAGATGAAGTCATAGAGCTTGGTAAATATGGACAGTGATTTGATATTCACATTATAAAAATCAAAATCCAATCATAGGATATCTTGGGTTAGAAACAATCTCCTGAAGTGATGTAGTCCAATCCCATGCCCAAATTAGATGCACTCAGGTCACAACTCATGGTTGTGTCTGCTTGATCTTGAACACCTTGAAGGATGAAGATCCCGTAACCTCTCTGAATCACTGTTCCAGCATTTGAACAGCCTCATGGTATTAAAAACAAACAAAACCCTCTCAAAACCAAAAGAACCAAGCAACCCAAAATCTATCCATATCTAATATAACTTGTTTCAGCTTTTACCTGTTTCTTCTCATTCTAAATCATAAATGCTGAAGTCTTGATTTCTTATAGTGAATTGTAATAATAGCTTAAAAACGTATTTCTTGCTAAGAGATGGGAGAAACGAAAGTCAGAATTTAAGAGTTGAATTAGACTTCTAAGATTTTAAGTTACTGAAATTTATGTGCTTTTTTTTTTCAATTATCTCATTATTTAATTGTAAAGAATGCGGAAGAACAAAGAGCCCTGGCTTTTACGTGCAAGTGTGCATTATTCTTTATATCACTGAGACCTATCTGTACCATAATTCTTTGTTTTTCATTTGGATATTAGTAGATATTCATTTTCATGGATATTAGTAGACTCTTGCAATTACTTTAGTGACTGTGATTTCTTTTAGGTTTGGGGAGGGAGTTCCCATAAGCCGGAAAGCCCGTGTCCTGCTCTTAGTTTTTTTGGTTAGCCTTGCCATAGCATTTGGCAGACTATAATTTTATTCAGTAGGAGAACATAGATTTGAGTTTATTGTTCTTGGAAATGTGTTGCATTGGTTTTCTTCCCAGTGTAGTTTCCTTAGGCTGTGAATTTAAAAGAAGATCTTGTTTGGATGTCCCACTGTATTTTTCCTTCCTTTTTTATGTTGGGCTGTGTATTCTCACTGCCTGCATGAGATTCAGAAATCAGGCTCTTGATCATGTTACAAAAATTAGTTTTGTGTAAAAGGACTGGTTTCGTCAAGAGTGATGAGGACTGATCCAGTTGGCAGCGTGGTTCCACAGCCTCTTATAGTATTCAAGTTGTGTTGAAAGGAAATCTCCTCAGGTGAAGATGGGAGGCAGATGGGTTATTCCATGTAGTGATAACCTACAGTTAGAGTGGATTAAGAATCAGGATTTAGAGACCAGTATTTGGCTGCAATGAGAAATGGATCAATTTATTGTGGAAGTATGTTCTGGTCTGCTACTCAGGCTCCTTGTGTTCATGAGTTCTTGAACTGCTTTGGTTTTGAAGGTTTAAATATCTTTGCTGACAACTTTTTAGACTTCATGTTTTATATTTTTCCATTCTGAAAAGTCATTTTGTTTTTGTAGTCATCCTCTTGGTCAAAAAGGGCTTCCATTTGAATGGTAATAATTGAAAGTAATGACCTTGCATTAAATATGTACCTAATAAAGGGATGTGCAGCACTGATTTTAAATTTCTTCTCATACTACTCAGCAATTCCTGTACCTGAAATTGTAGTAATCTATATGACTCATATATTTAATCCATAAATAAATCCATATTTAATTTTTTGTGTGTTTTAGAACTTTTGAGGGAGGGTGTTTCCTCCCCATGTGCAGTTTCAGCTCAGTCATTTCTTTGTATCTGATGAAGAATTGATATATACTTACTGTATATTTCTGGTTTTCTCTAGTCTCGATTTCAGAAATTCTTTATGATAAACTTCAAATGCTAAAAGTTCTGATTTTTTTAACTTAAATAATTCAAAAGTAATGCAGGCAATAGTACTTTTTTTTTTCTCCTCTTAAATTTGGGCTAAAATTTTATAAAATAGGACCCTGAAGTTAAGGAACTACTTTAAAATTTCACATAAAAACCATCAATGATGTCTTTTTATTAAGATGGGCAGCAGTGTATTTTGTATTAAGTGTGCAGATAGCTTTAAGGTAAGATCATAATGAATAGGACTAACACAGGTAAGTGTTTAGCTGAACAGAAGCTGAGCCAAAGTTCATAATGCTAACTTTCCCTATGCTTTCAGTATACTAGATTTAATAAGTGTAAATATTTCTCACTTCTTCGAAGGTTCAGACCTTTGTGTCTCCCATGGGAGGCAGGAGGAATGGGAACTTCCTAGTGTTGGAAAGTTGGGTCAATTAAGTTGGTCTCATGACTTCGGTCTTATTTGAGCTGTGACTCAAAAAATTAGCTGTTAAGGAAATAGGTTTTTCTTTGCTCAGCTGAGTTGCACCCTTACTAAATTGCCAGAATAAAAATGAGAAACTTGTTATACCAGCAAGGATACATTTCAGAGCATGCAAGTTAGTTGAGAGCTATCATTTAGGTATATCCCCATAGTTGAAAAGTAAGATAATAAATGGATATACGACATTTATAAGTCACAAGTATTGATACTGGTCTGCATCAGGAAATAACAAAAATCTCATCTGAAGTTCTTACCATGCCAGACAGCAAGCCAGAGTTTCTTGAAAGACAATAAAATGGTCTTGTGAATTTTACCTGATATGTGCTGAAGATGACTTGGAAAAAACAAACCCTGATGATTAGTTCTCTATTTCTGAAGGGATTAAGGAGCATGTTATTTTTAAAGCAGTTACTGTGCAGTGTAGCTACTACGTGACTATATATAAAGAGTTGATGCACTTCTAAACCTTGTGTCACAAATCCCATTTTATAAGTCATTGTATTTGTGTATTGCAGGATTTTTCAAGTGCAGTTCTTGTACCTACATCAGTAAAACACCTTTGGAAGCTCCTTCTAGAAAAGCTTTCTCAGCACAAACAATAGAGAGATATCTTATGAAAAGAAGAACTGACATTTTAATTGGAAGAGTGTTATGCTAGGAGGATAATATGAATATGCAGTTACTGACTGGGGTCAACAGTGTAAAATTGTGCAAAGAATCTACCTTGAAAGTCAAGTAAAAAAAACCTTGGGCAATAAATAAGTCTAATTTCCCAGTTTAGGTCACAGTAAGCTAAGAACCTTGCTGCTGCTTGTGTTCTTATTCCTACATGGAATGATGAAGTTGTAATTAGTCTTCAATAGCTTATACATGTGTTAGACCTCTTTTTGTGGACCATAGGAACTTGGTAGTGGTGAGGTTTCTAGTACTGAGGGAGCCCACAGAATTGATGGAAATTATACTGGAAGCATCATGTATAAAAATTACTTTAGATCTCAGATCACATAAATGTTTATTGGAAGGGACTTCTGGAAGTCATTCACTTCAGTTTGCTGTTTGAATTGGGACTTTCACCAGCACTCAATCAGGTCAGTTTTAGCTTTGTCTTGTTCATTCTGCAGTTCCACTAGGTCATCTGTTCCAGTGTTGTACTGCCTTCAAAAGAAAAAAGCTTTTTATAGTACCTGATTTGAACTTCCCAAGTTATAGTTTGTGGCTGTTCCCTGTTGTCTGCTGCTGTAGAGGAAAGTTGGGCTCAACCATCTTTGTAAAGGCTTCTTGCATAGCTGTAGACAGCTGTTAAATCATCCCTTAGGCTCTCAGCTGGTATAAACAAACCCAGTCTCTCAACCCTTTCTCATAGATTAGATACTCTGTGCTTTCTGTGTGTTTATAAAAATAAAATATTTTCTCATGTTCGTGGTAGGTGATAATTCTTTCTCTTTGTGCTAGAACTGCCTCTGTGACTGTTTTGCAGATGTGCACTAACAGAAATGACAGATAATGTACTGGATGTATTGCTAATCTGCTGTGGTCCTCTTTCTTTCAGGCTCTCCGCTATTTAGCTGAATGCCGTGTCAACAGAGAAAAGATGAAGAGTGAATTGGGTATGATGCTCAGCTTACAGAATGTAATACAAAAGTAAGTTTACAATGAGGTGTTAGATCCAAGCAGTATAAACATACAGTAGTGATACAAAGTAAAACTTGGACTGAACTTGTATACTGAGTTTCTAACATTTCCTTGTTGAAATCATGTGACTGAAAATAATCAGTGGTTTTCATTTTATGGTATTTTGAGATAGTCACATCATAGCCTACAAGAAATATTAATTTGCAGGTTATTTGCTAAACAACAAGTCTTCTTTGCCTTGTTACAAGATAACTAATTTTGTCCCTTTCCATCAGATTCTCTTATAATCCTTCTCATCATTGTATAAAATTGCCTTGCAGTAGTACATTTAAAGAAATTGCTTGGCATCTGCCACATTTATTCTTTGAACTCCACCTTTGGGTAGGGAATTTGTTTCAGTGTATTTTTGGAGGTATCTGCAGTTCTGTGTTGAGAAAACCCTTCTGACACTTCGACACAAAGATATCAGAGACCCCTACAAACCTCATTAATTTCTACCCCATCTGTAAGATGTTATGTCTCTTAAAATTTGCAATTGTTGGATTTTCTCAAGATTTATAACTGCTGAATCTTGAACACTGGAAGATCTCTGTGTACATGCCGACTGGAGATGATGCACGTGTGCATTTAATCAACAGAAATTTATGTGATGAACTAAGGTGAATCACTATTCAAAAGAATCCCCAACAACCTCTTTCAAAGATTATTCTGTCATAGTAAAAATTAACTTCCATCAAACTGTCTGAAGGGGATTATTTTACACACAGTTTAGTAGCGCTCTGTTGGAGCTCTGGACATTGAAGATGTTAGGAGCTGTTCTGTGGGGGAGGAGAAAAGCCATGTTCCTGCATTGAGATGTCTCAGATGAATATTTAAAACAATTATCTAGAATAGGATAAAACATGAGTGAAATTGTATATTAAATATTCAAGTATAAAGGTTTTGAATCTTTTAGTATGTTAGTTGAACCTGTCACTTGTCCTGTAGATGTACAAGTTTCTTTAAGAAGAAACGCAAAGCTAGACTTCACTAGTTCTTCATCCCACAGCCCTGCCAGTTCTTGGCAATGTGTATCCTATTATCATAGAATGTTAAGGGGTTGAAATGGACCTTAAGGATCATCAAGTCCCTGCCCACTAGATGAGGTTGCTCAATGCCTTATCCAACCTGGATTTGAACACTGCCAGGGTTGGGGCACCCACAACCTCCCTGGGCAACCTTTTCCAGTGCCTAACCACCTTCACAGTAAAGAATTTCTCCCTAATATCTAACCTCTTTCAATTTGTACCCATTGCACCTTGTCCTATTGCTCCAGTTCCTGATGAAGAGTTTCTCTTTGGCTTCCCAGTAGGCCCCTTCAGATACCAAAAGGTTACAATGAGATTTCCACCCAACTTTGTCTTCTCCAAGCTGAACAACCCCAGCTTCCTCAGCCTGTCTTTGTAAGGGAGGTGCTCCAGCCCTCTTATCAGCTTTGTGGCTCTCTGAATTTGCACGAACAGTTCCACGTCCTTATGTTGGGGGCTGCTGGAACTGACCTCAGCAGTTCAGGTGGGGTCTCACAAGGGCAGAGTAGAGAGGCAGAATCATCTCCTTAGACCTGCTGCTTTTGATGCAGCCCGGGATTCGGGATTGTTGTTGTATTTCCCTTTGTTTGACACTCCTTATCTATATGTGTGAACCTGAAGGAGGGTAAATTATGGTCAGTAGTCAAGTTCTGTGTGATTTAGGAAATATTGCTACTGTTTACCTTTAAGTACTTCATTAATTGTGCTAAATCCAAAGACAGTTATGTATTGGCAAGGAATTCAGCATTATGCCTGAATATCATCTTGGATTCCCCAGTTATGCAAAACACATGTCTTAAAATGAAAAATGAACAAAGTTACTAGAATTTAGAAGAGACGTCAATTTTCAAAAACCAGTGTAATAATTATAACTTTTGAAGGGATAGGTTCTAATATGATATATAGAGAGAAGAATGGAATTAAGTCTTGCAATATTCACCCTTTCTAAGGGCAGGCATAATTAAGTGAAATATACAGAAGTCTTTGCTACTTTTATAATAACAATGGGATCTGAAACATTTAGGTGATGACAGAAGCACGTTTCAAAAGAGTTTTCTTTTAGTGTAGCTTGCATGCCTATTTATAGTGCAGAGATGCCCTGAAAAAGTTGTTGAGAGGGGAATGGTAGTTCATTATCAGTCTCTGTAGCTTGCAAATATTACTTGGGAAACATTAAAGAATTTTATGGAAATCTCTTCAACAATATTTTTTTTGTCTAAGTTTCAGTTTCAAGGCCCAAAAGAGCGAAGTTCAGATATGTGCAGAAAATGAGAGATAAGTCAATGAAAACTGGAAATCTTGTAGGTGTTTTTTTTTTTTTTTTTTTTTTTTT
>VXBI01006658.1:74923-180413 GCA_013397375.1 Toxostoma redivivum | reverse complement strand
TTTTTTTTTTTTTTTCTAGAAAGCTCTCTGGCAACAGTAAGAGCATAAGACAGTAAGAGTTTGATTTATATGCTGGTAACATTTGAAAAGTGTGATATCATGAAAATTTAAATACATAGCATCTTCAACCACAAGACTTTGTCATGTGCTTGTCAGGATTTTCGGTTTTAATGTTGACAGGAAATGCTGAAGTTAAGTTTTGTATTGCCTGCATAAACATGGGGAAAGATGGTAGAAAAGTGCCGAGAAGATAAATGTGGAATTATTTTTATTCCAATTAAGTTTTGGGTTGTGGGATTTGTTGTTAGAAAGTTTGTAGGGCAGAAGACAAGGCCTCTTCTGTCTTTGATTTGCTTTACAAAATGCACGTTCTAGCTTTTAATTGATTTCAGTTTACCAGAAGATATTGTAATCTGTTGAACTGAAACTAGACATTAATAGATGCTTTGGTCTAAATGACTCCATGCTCTCTCTTCTTGTGTACTTTCTAGAATCTGTGTATTTAACTCATTGCTCTATCTAAAATAATTTTTTATTACTTTCAGAATTTAGTTTGGGATTTAAATTTATTTTTGGTAATGTGTTACAAAGATGTGAACAAATTATATGAAAAAGATAGGAACTTCTGTCAGAATTCTGCTTTTCCACTTTTAGTTTCTTTCTTTTAAGCAAGACAGAACCCAGCATCTTCTGGATCAGAAGTTGTAGTCACTGGCTTTTTGCTCCTGACAGATGAAGCACATCCTGTCATCTGAATAGTTCCTTTTCACCAAGGATTTTTCAACTCTTGCTGTCCATTTTCTCACTCAACTAAATATTATTCAGTGGCTTTCCCTGTTCAGTACTGATTTATGCAAAATGTATTCTGCCACCTATGAAGCTGTGGTATGTCTTCTTGAGCAATGAAATGGAGCCCAGGCAAATCACAAACTGAATATTTGTCTCATTTCAAACTTAAGTTTATGTTCGGCAGTGCTGAACTGACACTGTGCTTGGAAGTTTGCTTTTGCTTTCTGTTACACAAATCCTGAAATTTGAGGGCTTTTCTCATCATGTCTTCTTATAAGCCTTGAAGGTTTCTTTGTTAGAGACATCAACTTCAGATATGGAATTTCTTGTCATAACCTAAGTGCAGCTAACAAGTCCCTAAATGGTCAATGCCGTCAACTGGAAAGTAGTTGGAACTGGTTTTCTACTGACGGCTTCTTGTACTAGTACATGGGAGCCTGAGACACAAGCCCCAACCCTTTCATTGCAAGTAATACTCAACCAATGGAAAAAGATTATACTACTTACTTAAACTCAATATCATGATGGCAAAGTATTATTTCTTTCATGAAAGCTGCTGAGGCTGAGAGTTGAAATTGAGTGCCACCTGTTTATCCAATCATAGAATGACTGGGTTGGAAGGGACCTTAAAGATCATCTAGTTCTAAGTCCCTGCCTTGGGCAGGGACACCTTCCACCCAACCAGGTTGCTCAGAGCTCCATCCAGCCTGGCCTTGAACACTGTAGAGATGGGGCATCCACAGTTTCTCTGGGCTGCCTGTGCCAGTGCCTCACCACCCTCACAGTAAAGTATTTCTCCTGTGCTAGGGACCTCAGTGATAAAGAGTAAATAGCACTGCGTCATGAAGAATGGGTAGGAAATATTTGAAACAACTGAGTTTGACTGCTGAGGTACCTTCATGTCTCCTTCCATGGACTATCAGTCCTCTAGTATTATCTGATCAACTTTTTGATGTTTTGCTTATTCTAAGTGTTCAAGCTCAGTTGTGAAAATGATGCTGCTACTCAAAATTGATGTCTCGCTGACTCCTTAGTTGATACTACACTTAAGGGACAAAGGATAGGTTTCACGTTCACTGTGGCTGATTTCCAAGGTGTATGAACACTAGATTTAGCTAACAGAAGAGTGACAATTTTTAAATGTAGATCCTGGAAGTTACAGGTTCTATAGAAGTATGGAATGTCAGCTCTAGGAGTTCAGAATGAAAATTTGATGGCAGCTAGTTATTTTTATGTTTAGGATTTGTTTTCTGACTGAACTTGATTTGGAGCACATGACTTTCTAAGCTTCTTCATGTGAAAGACTTTATATACTTTCACATTTTCTAGGACATATGAAGAGCTGTTTCAGCTTTCATGAAATACTTCAAAACATTTCTCAAGTATAAAAATTTCTGATTCCCTTGTCTATACTTGCTGCTTTTTTCCTTAGTAAGGGAGATTTTTTTCTTTTGTTCATCTACATATCTGCATATTTTTAAGTGAAACTTGATGCATTTTTCCATGTTACAAGCTAGGAGTAAGTAACTGTGTTGGGGAGATATCAGACCTTTAAAATCTCTACCTGGAGATTTCCAATTCTCTATTGGAAGGAACATCTAGTTGGAGGTTCCAACTTTTCTATTTTTTTTTATGGCTGATATTACAAAAATGTTACACTCCCTTGTCATGTGTATGTGCTGAAGTGATTGCATAAATAGGTTAAAATAGAGAAGAGATTGAAGCTCTTTGAATACTGGTGTATCATTGTATTCCAGCTGTCACCAGCAGTTATTTAATATTGAAAACTGGTTTAGTTGCTGGCTTTATGAGTTGTGTAGAGGACTTTATGTGTCCATATGGACTTTCTAAAATGTTATTAGCAGCATCTAGAATTAAAATTAATTAGGATTTATTGCCTACAAGGAAATACTCTAATTTGTGTTCAGAGCGAAAGTGTCTTTTGATGGACAATAAAGGTCAAAGTTCATAGTTTTTCATAATCTTTATGAGCAGCATAATGGTACTGTTTCAGTATAACCAGTACGTATTTAAAAAAAAACACTGATGAAGAGTCAATATACTAAATAGCTCTTATTATGGAATGGCAAATTACTGAGAGTAAAATTCCAATTACTTAGCTAAAAGAGCTTTTCAAGATAGTCTTCCTTTGCCAGGTTGTCAGATTTAACAAGCTGAACTAAATCCAGTGCATTAATCAGCTCTTCCAATTTATTACTTGCCTGAGAAGATTAGGGCAATTAATATGTGTTTAATTAGAGTCCCTTGCAGATCTGGTAAAATACATGCAGTCTATAATTGCTGACTTCTTACTCAGTTTTAATTTTTGGTAGTCTTAATTACCTGCACTTTTTGAAAATTTAATTATTCATTGAAACCAGAAAAGTTTAAATTTATGATGTCTGACAAAAAATAAAAAAGGCAAAAGCCAAGCATTTCAGATAGTATTAGTTGAAATTAAAATAGTAGGGATATAGCATCACAATAGTTCTATAGTTTTATTTTTTTGTTGTGTGGCATGCTGTTTTTTCTTCCTTGTCAAAGGATGAATAGTTGGGAAAAGACAGGGCAGAGACCATATATTAATTAGGAAGTAGGCAAACTATGTATTTAAAGGGATATCTGATGATAAATGGAAGTTGCCATATAGCTAGTTTCAGTATAATACTTTGTGAGAAATTACAGTTAAAAAACGGTAAACTTCTTACTTTTAATGCATTTATGTTATTAATTGGAATACCTAAATTCTGATCTGCAAAGGAGAAGGAAACAGCTTTTTAGAGACTAGAGATCTTATTTTTCTCTACCTCAGTCACTTAGTAATGCTGTTTTTGTAATCCTTGGCATGTGGGGTTTTTTTAACACGTCAAAATTGAGAAACAGTTGAGATTGGGTAATGGGAAGCATGATTCTGTTGCATGATTATTTTTGAACTCTACAGTACTTGTGATTCTGCACTGAGAAGTTGTGTTTTTGGAGAAAAATACGATTATCCTAGGCCTTGGATTTTCATGTAAGCGGTAGGTTCCAAAAACTTTGGTTTTAGTCAATCTTTCCAAATTGTAGTGTATCACCTGGAGGAAGAATAATACACACATCTATCTGTTCCATGTTAACTTTCCTGGCCTTCACTTTCCTGTTATTTTTCCCAATAAAATGGCACCCTTGATTGCTGGTGCATGGCTGGGCTGTGAGGCACCAGTGTATTTATTGCTGGAGCAATGTGTTTGTTAATAATAGAAGGTCACAGCAGGAAGATGCCTGCAGGCTGTTCTGTTCAGGATTGTTAAGCAAAGTAGCTTAATATCCCCCTCTCTCCTAGATACCCTGAGTTTCTTTAAATAATGTTTTTATTATATTGTATATTTTCTAGGTATTACAAGTTTTGGGAATAGATTGTTTCTTGAAGTTATTTTTGAAAAAGCCTCCTCTGCCCCCTTTCCCCCAAAAGAAACCAGTGAAATACTACAAGATGTAGGAGACATCAGTATGTACTCTTTAAAAATACCACTTTATTTGTGAAAGCTCCTTTTGTCTGTCAAAAGCTTTCTGTTATTTGAAGGAGGTTATATCTAGGGGAGAGGGTTTAATGTAGTGAGCTACCTCAGTTAGTTAGGTGTGTTCTCAGTACAGATTCCTACTCTTTGTTTTTGGGTCATGGCAGACTAACAAAAGTTCAAACTTCGGTTCAGCAGTCTTTGGTTCCTTTAGTGTATTTCAGTGTTAGTAACCATATAGGCAGTTATGATCTCAACACAGAGGTGCACACACAGGGACAAATGACGACAAATAAAACACAAAAAGCATTAGTTGAAACCTGCTGTTATAATATTGGTATTAACCTAGACTTTAGTCATAAAGTAATAGGCTTTCTGGGAAAATCTTATAGCTGTGTGAGGTAAGGAAATAAGGTTCAAAGTCTTGGAAAGATGGATGCAATTTGTAAGACTAGTCAAAGCCTGGATCATCAGCAATTCAAATAACTAGCAATTTACATGTTGAGATGCTACTGTGAGTTTATATTTTGCATGAGTTAATAGAAATTAGCAGTCATGTAAATAACTGTTCTAAAGGTATGTTTCAAGAGGTACAATTTAGGATGAGCTTACTAGTTGTGTGTGTACAGTTGCTCACAAAAAAATACCAAAGCATGACCCAATGGAAGGGTCTTTACTGTGCCCTTACAAGAGGTACTTCTGATGTTAGTGAGGTTCTTTTTGGATTTTTTGTTTATCTTGGGACCTCTCTGTAGTCAGAGACTTTATGTGGTCACCATTTCGACTTGCATGCGACTTGCTTAGTGAGCTCTACATGATCAGTACTATTTCTGTACTCAAGAGCTTAGGTGTTTGTTAATCTCTAGTTTTGGATTTTGTTTTCTGTTTTTTTCATTCCATCGTATGTGTAATTCCTATTACAATATTTTTGACTGCAGTCAGAAATACGGTTTAGCTCTTTGTTCTCCAAGCTAATGCTTTTACCTCACAATGTTCCACTTGGTGTCTGGCGCTTCTGTCAGGACTGTTGGTTGTGCAGCTTTACAGTGCCTGATGTGTCTCACTGTAATCCAGGTACTGTGCTTCCATGGGCATTTCAGAGTACCAGTTCAGTACATACTGGTTTTTTTACTACAGTACTACAGTAGGGCAGCTTTTACTGTGCTGTGTCAAAGCATTTGCACACTCCATGAAACAGCAGAACTTTTGTTACTGGTTTCTGTGCTGCACTTGCAGTTGATGCAAAACTTTCTCTGACACGACAGTCAGTGCTTGTATTTCAACAATTTCTTTTGCCTCTTTTCTTTGACAGAAATGTTCAATTTTCTTGACATTTTAAGAATTAATGTTAACTAATTGACAAATAGTGAGGTAACAAAGTAAATAATTGTTACTGCAGTGCTTTTATAGAGTACCTGCAAGTTCTTCAAAATAATGGCCTTTGGCTGGTTTACAATGACTGGCTTAAGAATGTGATAGAAAACAGTGAAAGTAGTTACCTCTCCATTGAGGTGCCTAAGTTCTACAGTGGTGGTTTATGTACAGTTACCAAATTGTAGGTTCTTAAACCTGGAAAAAGAATTTTCAATACCTATTATGGAATAAATAGGCATTATTCTTGCTTTTCTGACAGAGGGAGGGCCACAATCACAATTGCTTTGAGAGCTTTCTGTTTAAGTGGGAAAAAAATCAGTTGGGAAGTTAAAAATGAGCTAGTTGCTTTTCACTGTAGGCGAAAATACTGTATTGCAGAATGTAAAAAGCAGAACTTTGAAACACTGAGAAAAGGTTATTAAGTATAAAATTACTTTAATAAAAACACGTCTGTTTAAAAGCCTTTTGTGCTCAACTGTCTTAGCCAGTTTTTTCTTTTTGTAGAAATTGGCTGAATCAGAGAGTTAAATATTCTAGGAAGTAATTTAAGCTTAATATGTTTTTACTTCCTATTTTTTTGCAAACTTTATATTATAACAAATAGGAAACTCAAATGTTGATTATTAAAAAATGAAGTGGTTTACAGAGTGAGACACAATATTATGATATATTAAAAAAGAATAGAATCTGAGTTGGTATTTAAGTACCTGCTGACTGTAGGATAGGAAACAAATACTGTAATGCTGAACTTAGTGCCTCAAGATCTGCCTGACATGGTGTGCTGAAAGGCAACTTCTTTTCTTTTTATGGTGCAGTTCTGTACCTATGTGGAAGGGTAGAGATTTAAGTGGATTGGCAGAAGAGTCAGGATTAGTAATGGCAACACAGGATGCCTTTAAGGCTCGATAAACCTTGTCATCAGCTGGTGGTGAAAGCATTTCAGGAATACAGTGACCTTCTCTGGTTACTATTGAGTTTACAAGAAAAAGTGCTGAGGTAGGTTCTTCAATATGCTGGCTTTTACTGATGCTTACTAAAATTAAAAGCTAAGAAGGCTTAGGATGCTTTGAAATCAAAATAACAAATTGTGTGGTGAAGTATTTAATACTAGTGCAGGTGTGAATTGACAGTATTGTAGGCTGGAGTAATTTACTTATGAAAAGGAAATTCATATATCCTTAACACTGTGTGAGGTTTCTCATCTTCCCCTGCCAGTGTCAAATGTCTACATTTGGTTTACAGTGACCTTGTCCACAGGTGGTCTTTGACCTTCCTGGTAAGCATCCCAACAAAAAGCTGGTTTTTTTTCTAAGAAATCATAAGTGGATTTATTATTCTTTTTTCTTGAGTGCTGCTTGATCAATAAACATAGTAAGGTGCTAGTGTGTGATTAGAACTTACACAGTTTCCGATGGGTATTATAGGCAATAAATGCTACAAAGGGAAATGCCTGGGAAGATACTAATGATGATACAGCCTTCATAAGTAGTTTCTGGATGGAGTTGTTATTTCAGAAGAAAGTGAATTTTATTCTGGAAAAATTAATGTTAAAGTATGTGATTCTCAATTGGATGTATTTCTGTCTAGGAATATGTTTTGATACTTTGTTGTTTTGTAGTACCTGCTATCTTTGTAGTATCTGATTTCCATTTAATTTTGCAGTAGAAAGTTCTATCTAATAACTTGAAACAAATTAAAATTGTTAGCACATGCTGTATTTATACAGTATATCATCAAGTTCCCGCAACACTTTTTTTAAACCTTGTTGTATGCTTCAACCTGTTTTGCATGTGGACTGCAGTCCCTTTGACTAGAAGTGAAGCTGCTAATACTGGTGTGCTTAAAATAAAAAAGTCAGTTCATTGCTAATAAATAGTTTGAGTAGGAAAACAAGATGTTATAGTTAACTTACTTCGAGTCTCTACTGAATTGCTATTAACTATATTAGCAAATTAATCAAAAACAAAACTTAGACATAAGTGTGCTTACATAGACTAAACTTGGTTTTTTTCCCCCCCTGAGACAGATTGTTGCTGTAGTTTAATTATTGTTCATACAGGCTTTGTATAGGGAAGCCTTTATCTTAGAGCTTTCAAACCCTTTTTTTCTTCTTTTTTTTAAAAAAACTTTCTCCCATAAATTTTCAGGAAAATAATCAGATGAACTTTACTTTTAAAAACTAAAATAATCATTTGGGATTTTAAGATATAAATGGATTTTCCAGATATTTATAGACTATAATCAACTATTATTATGTTATATACTTAGTGCTGTTAGCATGCTGATAGCTCATGAAAGTGATGTTTGTCTTCCTTCAAGATGTTACTAAAATGCTTCTGTGCTGAGCCTGATTTCAGCACTACCAATACTTTTACCTAGTCACCACAGCATCATTCCCAGGAAGATCTGGCTTTTTAATGTCAGCATTTTTTAGCTCTCATTGTAAAGGATCAGAGACAGTTGTTGCCCTTAAGATTTTATTTTTTTTAGCCCTTATGCAGTTTGTTGAAACCCTATAATAAACATTATTTTTGCCATCCATTAAATTATTACTGTTCATTAGCAGGCCAGATGTTGGAATTAGCTACTGTGAAGTTCAACATGGAGTTTGTCTGTTATGTGGACTCTTGTCTAGCAAATGCTGCTATGGAGCCTTTTGAGTTTAGTTGAGTTAACAGGCCCTGCGTTTGGTTTTTGTTTTCATGTAGAGTATGTCCATATGGTAGATACCAATCTGTGGGAGATCAAAAGTTGATTTTCCATGTAGTGTATAAATAGCAAGAGTTGAACAAAATTGGATGAATAGCTGGGTTAAGCATATGGCACGTATTCAAACCTGTTATCCCATTCTTGAAAGTTCATTCTCTTCTTGTGATCAGAGGACAATAGAATGAATCAAGAAAATTTTCTAAATATGGTGTTATGGGTTTAGGATTGGCCAAAGTAATCAATTTGCTAAACAATTAAATTATGTCACAGTCACTGATTTTACAGCAGTTAATGAGATTGTACTGTGATTTTATTCTTATTTACAACTCATTTAATATTTAGGCATTTTTGTTTATTTGTTTTCAAAAGTCTTCAGAACTTCCCAGCATTTACATGGGGTTTCGTACATCTTCAGAATCAGCAGGTGTATGATGTAAACTGAGCTGGAAGTGGCAATGGGAAATCCAATCCTTGTTCCTAATTTCAGTGAGGTATGTCTTGTTAAGTACAAAATCAACCTTAAGACATCAGATGTCCTTGTTCATTACAAGCTTTTTAGTTTAGTGTCTCCTGGTCAAATTGTCTCGGCTATCAGCCTGAGTAGTGTCTGGAAGGCTTGCCAAGTGACAGGGATCATTCTAGGAAAATCTGTGTGACCGTGCCTTGTTTCCACGGTGCAACCTCCTTGGAGCACTTGGTTGATACCACTGGAGTTTAGGCACATAACTCTACTGTACTCAGGCTGTGCACAGGTTCATTGAGCAGTCCACCTGCTTGTTTTTGAGGTTTGAAGATCTATAGTGCTGCTGCTTATTCTGTCACTTAAGGCTTGCCCAGTCCTACAGGTTCTCTTGTTTTTCTTGTTCTACACCGACAAATTGTTTTTCCTGTTGTTAACCCGTTGCTATGCATACTGTATTGTTATTGACTGACATAAGGATCCTGTTGTCTGTATTCTTCAGGATTTTGACTTTTTTCCTTTCAGAAAGCAGGTGGTAATCATTTTGTCATCTGCTCTATAATTTTATCTGCTCTTTGCTGTGTTTTGGGGCTAGAGGGAACTGAGATGTAGCATGGTAGTTGCACCATACTGTGACTCTAAGAAGGTGTGCACTGAAGTAATGCTGCTATTCAAGTTGTTTTCAAATAATGTGCTTGCTGCCTGGAATGAGTTAGGAGAGCAGTCATGTCCTTATGAGTGAGACCACTGTATCATGGGATGCATTAAAAGCTTACAAGAAAGAGCAGCATTCTTGGAGATAAGAAAGAATCTTGCCCTGGCACTGGAGCAGAACAGGCAGAAAAGTAGCTAGATCAGATAACTGTCTTGAAACAGATTGCTTTTTCTCTAATACCCTGCTCTTTCTTTAGGCTTGTCATTCATGCTCAAGTTTTCATCAAAACCATGTCAATCACTGTCTCACTTCTAAAATCAAAGATTAGTGATTTTCCACCCCCCTCTTACAGAATGTAGCAACACTTTGCAGCTTACAAATACAGTGATCTTAATGCATAGTGATCTGAGTATATGTTGATTAGCCATTTGTTAACCATGACTAAATGATAAATCTCTAATACTTTAAATTATCTGATGTGCCCAACAGTGATAAAATAGAATGATAGAATTCGTGTCAATCTGTGAAATTCTTACTTGTGCTTTTTTGTGTCATATGGGGCTACTACATGCATTGCCATGAATGAAGTTTGTTATGGAAATAAAATATCACTACTTAGGATTCTAGGGAAAAATACAGGGACAGTACTTGCATGTATGAAGAGGATTGGGATCAAATGAAAATATCTGCTTCTATGTGATGATAGGTTTTCTCTAACTTTTTAGAAAGGTGCTTGCATCACTCTGTAGATGAGGTCTCTCAAACTAGTGTTTAGAAGGAAAAATTATGCATTCAGTTCTTTGTTACGTTCAGTGGTTTCGGGTTCTTCTGTGACTGTAAGTTAAGTCAGAGTTTTTACTTATAAATTGAGTATGTTGTTTAGGATGGCATTCACTGGCCAAATACTGGAGCCTTAACTTGAATAATTAAGGTATTTTTCTTCAAACTCTTCATATTTGTTAGACTTGAATTGTGTAGTGGATTCTTTTTACAGATCTGCACTTGAAGGTACTACTTTCCATTGCTGTGTAAAATCCTTGAGATGTCAGTACTGGAAATTTTACCTGAACTAACTTTAAAATATCACATCATCTGTTTCCTTAGTTTTGTGTTTACAGTTTATCTTTCCTTCACCACTGTTAGCTGCTTTTCTTTTTGCTTTTACAGAGTTGCTCTTTTCTTTGTGCTGGTTTCCCAAGTATTAGTGAGCAAGAGCACAGTGATGAACCATACAATGCACCTCTACCTTTTCTGTTTGTCTGTATCACAGCCTTTGTCTGTGATTTGTAAGGCTATATGTTGTGCTCCCTTACTTATAGGGCCGTACCAACTGAAAATATGTATAGTGCAAACACCCTCTTTGTGAAAAGTATTGTCATGTAAGTGGTGTACT
Source organism: Toxostoma redivivum (assembly GCA_013397375.1). Lineage (NCBI taxonomy): Eukaryota > Metazoa > Chordata > Aves > Passeriformes > Mimidae > Toxostoma > Toxostoma redivivum. The sequence continues at coordinate 169,536 of VXBI01006658.1, read as the reverse complement.
GCAAGTGTACCATTCTCCTGTATTGTTTTCCTTGCTTGGATCTTAACAGAGTTCTGGGGGGTGAGTTCTCTCATAGAGTCTACCTCTGGTTGTCCTCTTCTCACAGAGGTTTCTCAGTTTAGACAAATGAGCTGTAGCTCTTCTCCATGAGGAGGGGAATGAGCTGTAGCTCTTCTCCATGTATCCAGAGAATCGTAAAATGCCCTGATTTGGAGGGGATCCACAAGAACCATCAAGACAGCTCCTGGCTCTTCACGGGACAGCCCCACAGGTCAGCCTTGAGATGCAAGTGATGCCCAATTCTAAATCTAGAAGCTGACAATGGTCTCTCTGTCTTTGGTTTGCTTGCTTCTGAGCAACCCTGGGGGAAAAAAAGCCTGTCAGTACAAGGCTGAGATTGGTCCATAGATTACAAATTGAATACTCTTGAACTGCATCAGATTCAGATAAGAGAATAACAGTGTAAACTACTGAGTGAGCGTATATACACTGACTTTTTGATCTATGTTGTGCAGTTACTTGAGATTAAAATATTTCTTTACTTTGCCTATGTGATCTCATCTTTGGCTTTATACTCTTTCTATTCTATTTACCAAATACAGTTATTGCGCTAAGTAGAATTACAAAGAAATTGTATATTTTGAATGAGAAACCTGGGAGCAGTGCTCTCCTAAAATCAATGTCATGTTTGAACCAGTGAACTATTGGATTTTTAACTTTTGTAAAAGCTTCTAAATTGTTATTATAAGGTGTAATATTCTCAATAGTTTTTCCATGATGACTCTGTGTAATAAGATCTTGCTAAAAGCTAAGGTGGAACAGATTCCTTAGGGAAGTTTTGGATGTACCATCCCTGAAAGGTGTTCAAGGCCAGGTTGGATGCAGCTCTGAGCAACTTGGTGTAGTTGAAGGTGTTGCTGCCCACAGCAGGAGGGTTGGAACTAGATGGTCTTCAGGGTCCTCTTCCAACCTTAACCATTCAAGGATGATTCTATGAAGGTGAAAACATCAGCAATACCAACTGACAACTTCGAATGACTTTGAGAACAGTGCCTTCCTTTTTGCATCTAGTCTTGCTCGTAGTTCATTATGCCTTAAGATAAAACAATTTAGGACTGAGCAGTGAACTGTAAGTCTAAATATGAGAGCAGGAAGTTTCTGAAATCAGTCTTTCTAATTGTGAGATGCATTAGAATTATGTAAGCTGTCATGCAGAAATCTTTGGAAGACAATGTGTAAGGAAAGTAGTTGGCAGGAAAATTAAATAAATTTTTGCTTTACTTACATAAAAGCCTATCTTCTAAAATATTCTTAACCTGAAAGATTAGAGATCCACAAGTAGATAAAAATGGATGTGCTCCATCTATATTGTTGTTTGAATTTACTTAATGACTTCTCTATAGTTGTTCAGACTCACAGGGTGAGTGAGGTTGAAAAGGACCTCTGCAGGTCGTGGATCCAGCTCCTGTCTACTCAGGCAAAGACACCTAAACTACATTGCCCAGAACCATGTCCAGGCAGCTGTTGAATATCTCCAAGGATGGAGACTTTACAACCTGTCTGAGCAGCTTCTGCTAGTGCTCAATCACCATCACAGTGAAAAAGTGTCTTCTGATTTTTCAATTTGTGCCTGTTGCCTCTGGTCCTGGCAGTGGGCACCACTGAAAAGAGCCTGGCTTTGTCCTCTTTGCACCCCCTTCAGGTATTTATGTACATTGATAAGCTCCCCCCTGAGCCTTCTCTAGACTCAAGCATCCCAGATCTCTCTTCCTTCTCTCATCAGCCCTGTAATCATCTTCCTGACCCTTTTATGGACTCTGCAGTGTGTTCATATATCTTGTGTACTAGGGAGCCCATACCTGTACACAGCATTCCAGGCGAGGCATCACCACTACTGATGAAAGGAGCAGGATCACCTCCCTCTTCCTGCTGGCAGCACTCCTGCCAATGCAGTCCAGGATAACCAGTAACCCTTGCTGCAAGGGCACATTGTTGGCTGATACTGATCTTCATGTCCAACAAGTTCTTTGCAAAGCTGCTTTCCATCTCCTCATTCTGGCATTGTGCCTGATCTGAGTGTTGCCTGGGGCTTTTCTTCCCTAGATGCAGGTCTTTGCACTTGCCTTTGTTGAAATTGTGGTGCTTGTCATCCCATTTCTCCGGTCTCTCTGGCGCAACTGTTGGATGTATCTGTCACTCCTTCCTGTTTTGTGTCTTCTGCAGACTTGTTAAGGGTCCATTGTGCCCCAGATTATTAATGAAGATGCTGAGCAGAATGGGACCTGGTGTTGATCCCTGATGTACACTGCTACATACTGACCTCCAGCTGGGTTTCATGGCCTCAATCACCACCTTCTGGGCCTGGCCATCTAGCCAATTTCCAGTCCACATCACAATCTGGTCAGCCAGTCCATCCTTCATCAGTTTCTCTGTGGGGATTGTGTAAGCACCAGTGTTAAGAGACAGTACACATTTGCTCTTCCATCCCAGTGAAGCCAGTCATTTCATTGTAGAAGGCTCCTGGGGCACTCAGGCATGACTTTCTTTGTAAATCTGGGCTCGCTCTTCCTGGGCATCTTCAGATTTGTTCCATCACCTTCCCAGGCGTTCAGAGATTATCAGAGCCTTGAAATTTCATGAATGGACAATTAACTTTGTCATGTTATTGTGGGTAGTGGACAAACTGAGCAAGTGCATCCAAAAGCAGAATTACTACAGAAGTGAAACTTCCGGAATTAAATGACATAAATCTCCTTTTGATAGAGTCTGGGATGTAATGGAGTCTTGAGTAAAGAAAAATCCCCTCTTGTTTGGAAACCTCCTGTGTCAAGGCTATAAACTCAGTAGAAACATGGTAGTGAAATGCTGTTGTAGTGTGTTTGTTACATGTTTGGCTAATGTGTCTTTAGAGCACAATGGGTGTCACTAAGGAAAGGCAAGTAATAGTTGCTGTGCTTGTTCACAGGGTCTGCTCTACTTTGAGCAGGATTACAGTTGCATGTTTCCTCTGATGCAGGAGTTTATATGTAATTTACAAGTATGTACACACATTTATTTTTAAAAAGAAGCATAAAATAATATAGCTTAAAAAAGGATAAGATTATCTTTTGCACACTCATGCCCTCAGGAATATATTTATAAACTTATTTATGTCTTGCCCTTCTCTAAAATGGGAAAGATCACTATTTTAGTCTTTGTGCTTCTTCTAAAGGAAGAAACTAAGTCTCTGTTACCTTTGCACCAGGTGAAGCTATGCTGGGAAGGTTGTCATGCCCTTCTAATATCATTTATGATGCTGTGAGTGTACTTCAGTCACGTGCTAGTTGTACAACCGTAATGCTGTACACTGCTTACACATTCTTTCCAAGCATCTGTACTCTGCCCGCATCACACAGCCTGGAGTTGTAGCCATTAGTTTTCATGTCCTTTAAGGTTAGCTAAAACATAAAAAAACGTCTCGCTATGCTAATAAAACCTCTGCAGCACTTGGACCATATTTAAAAAGTTATTTTTAATAGAGTAGAAATTGAGAACTATTTCTTGTATCCTCTTCTAACAGATACAGCACGTGTCACTTGGATTCTGTGTTCATATTTCTTATACAGACAGCCTTGGGTGAACATAATGGAAGGACAGGCAGCAATCTAGGATGACAGGAATTCAGGAAGACACTGAAACTAAAGGATTGTGTTTTTGACAGGCATCTTCTGAATCTTGCTGAAGTAATGTAAGATGTTACTGCCTCTGAAAGAGATGGTAACTAACTCTTGCCAACTGTTATTCTGCTCTAAGTAGATGCTACCATTTCCCTAGCAGGATAGCAGAACACTAGTCATAGAATCACAGAACAGCCCAGCTTGGAAGGGACCTCAAAAGATGGTCTGGTCCAACCTTTCTTGGGAAAGGGGACCTAGATGAGACTATTTTGTGCCCTGTCCAGCTGTGTCTTGAAAATCTCCAGCTGTACCATGTCCCTAGGTGAGACAGTTCCAATGACTGTTCTCAAACAAGCTCTAGCTGCACAGTGGCTTTATTGGATGCACCTTCAGTGGTGACTGGAGTGAGAGAGGGAGAAAGAGCAAGAGTTCCCTTGTGCTGCTCTGGTGGTGGCTGGAGGCTGGGTCAGACAGCTGTGGGCAGTGTGATCTGAAACTACTGACACACAGGTGCTGGGAGGGCTGGTGTCATTGCCCTCAGAGCTCTTCTACAGTTTTCTCATTTTAGGCAACAAAACCACAGCCCATGAATTACGGTAGTTTTAAAAAAACCAAAGCTTTCACTGTTCTTTGATTTAATTTTATGTGCAGTTTCATTGTATTTGTTTTTATTAGCGATACAGTATGTGAGGAAACAGACTCACCATTGAGCATCATCTTGGTTTTGCAACCAAGAGGATTTATTGTACTTGCTTCCAGATAGGTTTTTTTTGTTTTTTGTTTGTTGTTTTTTTTTTTCCTTAAAGATCATAGAATAGTGTGGGTTGGAGGGATCTTTAAAGGTCCTCTAGTCCAAACCCCCTGCAATGAGCAGGGATATCTGGAACTGAGTTGTCCAGTTTGATGCTGAATGGTTCCAGGGATTGGGCATCTACTGTTTTTATGGGCAATCTGACACTCATCATAAAAGATTTCCTTTTATCTAATCTGATGTTATTTTTACAGCTGTTGCAGAAATGGTTTTAATGAAAGAATAACAGGTTGCTGAAAACTTGTATTCACTCATTTTGCCAATATTTAAAATTTTAGAAGGTTTTGTCAGGAATTTTGGGCATGTTTGTTTAACTGAGTTGCTGAAAGTGTAGTATTTTGTTTCTGCAGAGTAAAACTGGTGTATACTTTCACTTGGGATTATTTTGTAATCTGTTATTTCTAAGTGGCAGCCATTGTCCTTGCCCTTGTAGTGTAGCATCTGAGTTTCTTGCTGCTTTTTTTATTATAGTCAGTTCCTTATTACTGGTTCTCTTTAAATAAGATTACAATCTTGCATTTGGTTGGTTTTTTTTTTAAGGTAATACGGGTAACCTTGTGGTAGATAGTGGTCATCTCTGTTTGGAAAAATACAGGAAATTATCTAAGTATATTGTTGGAGTGTGTATGTGTGTTCTGAGTATCTTGTTTGAGTGTGTGTTTATATGTGTATATACATATAAAATTTATCAGTATAGACTTGTTTTAGGAAGATCTTGGAATAACTGTGTCAAATAAGACCCAGTTTACTTTTGTGTTTTAAAGTCAACAGGTTGCTTCAGTTGTGCAGTTAATAGCAGATCATTAGTTTTCAAGAACTGCCAACTATAATGTTGGGAGAATAAAACGTATATGAAAATCACTGTTGATTTTTTTGCTTTTAGGCATTTGAATATTTTTTATTTGCTAACATAATGACAGCTTTAAATTCTCTTTCTTCTGTGTAATTTTGTATATATATGCATATATAGATATACACACACATATATCTTAAGGCAAATATTAAGGATGCTTTATTTCTCATTTATCTTTCTGACTTTTTTAACTCTGTGATGCAACAGTACAATTGTTTTGAAGCAAAACCCCTTACCAACTACACAGTGGGTGCTGGAGATGGAATAGTGGCAATAGTTTACTTAGTGAGCTGTATTTAAACTTACCAAAAAATAAAACTCCTTTATTGTAAATCACGTGATGTGGGTAGGATTGTTGTTGAAAGAAATTGGCAAAACTAATAAGTGAATTAATTCCTTAATCTCTTGATAAGCTATCACTTTAGCAAAAGCTGATTTATTATTACCTCAAGACATCCAGCATGGCTTTATCATCAGTTCTATTACTTTATCTAATAAATTATGGGAGGATGAAGTTGAAATCATTGTGAGTTCCCAGCATTTGTTTCTGTGAATTAAATAAGTGGTTTTTCAATATAGGAAAGTAGAACATAAGCATGTATTTAAAACTGAACATATGTTGGAATGCTTTCCTTTTCTAGGTCTTGGTTATTTGCTTATTACCACTTTTTTCTTTTTTTTTTTTTCCCTTTGAATGTTGTTACTCTACTGACATTTTCCTTTCCAAATGGGTGCTGTTCAAAACAAGGTGCAGAGAAGTTGAAAAGGCTAGCTGAGACCCCCCCACAAGCTGAGAACTCCTAACATGGTTGCTTTAGTGTTCTCTCTTGTCCATATGGTAGGATGAAAAATGTGTTTAATGTCTAGTAATTAAGGAAGTCAAATGGAAAAAAAATATCTAAAGGTACTTGTTACTTACTTAGTGTTTGCTAAACAAAGCAGCAAAGCTGTCATTCATAATTTTAAGATTAATTGCAAGTTGATGCAGTAATAATTTTGTTTCTACACAAAGCTTTAAATCACTAGCATAATTAAAACAGGGCTGAATTTGAACAACAGATTTATATTAGTACCTTATTAAAATTAATTTTAATTAATCATAAGAATTCAAGGTATGTTGAGTCTATTATCTACTTTTTTTCTATCTAAAAAAATACTATCATATAATTCATACCATAAATTTTTTTCTAATCAGAAATAGCCCTTTAGATTTTTCAAGAAAAGTTGTATTTCTGCTGTGCTGCTGATGCTCAGTAACTTTGGAGAAGAAAACATTGGGAAAGATGCCAGTTCTACAGAGAAATTATTTTTATTATGTAGCAAGGAAAGTGGGAAACAAAGCATGTCACAAGATAATTGGAGAAGTTTTGTTATTAAAAAAAATAAAGCTCAACACAAAGTAACCCTGGAGCACTGACCGTGTACTACCATGTTTGGTTTGTAGTTGTCAAACTGATGTAAAGTGTGTTCATGTTGTTTGAGAACAGGCCTGTTCATAATGAGCACAGAATCAACAAGCCTACACAAAAATTAGAATCAGGAAAAGAAAATAGTTTTATCCAATTTCTGCTCTCCCCGCTTAACATTTTTGCCATGTCTTGACTGTACCACATGGAATATTCCAGTTGCAAGGATGTAATCCATAGCTTTTTGCAGTACTAATGTGAAAACAAATACTTCGAAATCTTAATCCCTTTTTTTCTTTAAGGACCACTACACCAGGAGAGACTAAACTTCTGGCTTCTGAAGTCTATGATATCCTTCAGTCTTCCAACATGTCAGACACGGACAATGTGAATGAGATGAACTATCGTCGGCGGAAAGCACAGTTTTTCCTTGGCAGCACAAATAAGCGTGCCAAGACAGTGGTTTTGCATATAGATGGCCTTGATGATTCGGTAAGGAAACCTTCAGAGTTTGTGTAAATAAAGCATGCTGTACTGGGATTTATTTTAACCCCAGAAACACAGTCAGGCTCCTTGTGTGAAATCATCAATTGTCAGCAATTTCTGTGAATTTATTTTGAAGCATGAGATATGTATAAAATCTTGCATAAATTGAGCTTACTCAGAATACCTAAAGATGATGTTTTAAGGCAGTTTTCATGATGGTTTTTCAAGAAAGAACAGAATAAGGTGCCTTCAGCATTTTTCACTTAAGGATTTCTTGTGGTTGTATAAGTGTGTTTATCTAAAAAAAGCTTCCTTTTAGTTATGAGGGATTTTGGACATTAGACTGTTTTTTTTTAATTCCCAATTTAGAAATGCTGTATTTTCTTTGAGTTGGTTTTGCTGCATCTTCTCATTGTCTGTGAGATCTTTTCTACTGTAGTGACCAGAATGGCATTTGAATTAATGAGGTCTCACTGAGTCTTTATGTAATGTCAGAATAACTTCTACAGATTTATCTACCATACCCCTGTAGATAACACCCCAGGGCCATGTTTGCCTTTTTACGGCTGCCAAACAGCATGTAGGCTGTTTAAGCATGTTATCCACAAGTGCCCTCCGGACTCTGTATCTTTCAGTTTTGTACCCATTTTAAATGATCAAACCTGATCCTTTGCTTTGTTGCTTTACGTTCTGCCAAGTAAGCATGTCCACAGGCCCAGTTTACCAACAGCATACCCACTGTTCTGTTTTCATAAGACCATAGTTAATTCCTTTAGAAATAACATGCTGCTCTAGCTCACTTTATACAAGTATTTTTTACAGTTTTGGCCTTCCAGCAGTTGCTCTATCTAGAAAGGCAGTGCTTTGTCAACACCATTGGCTTTTCTGCGCTGTCAAATTTTTTAAATTCAGTCCCGTAAGTTGTTATTTTTAAGCTTGTAGTTCATTTGTTTGTTCACAGGTATCTCCAAGCAAGAAATTTCATCCACTTCTACTTCGTGAGTTTAGATATTTTGCCTGTAGTCCAATTATATCTTAAAAGCATCTTTGTTTTCAACAAATGGAACTTAGCAATATTTGTGAAGTTTTCTCTTTGCAATGCTTAAAGGTGTTGTGAAAAACCATTGAGTATTTAGACAGTCATCACTAGACAGCAATACTGCAGATAGATCACACCAGTATGTTTTCCTAGCTTGTTGTTAAAGAAAAATCTGGCTGTGCAGAGACTGAGAGGGCTGGTGTACATAGCTCTGTATTTCATCAGATGATTAAAGAAATGTTAAGAGATGCTCACCAGAAGTTAAACATCCCCATAATGCTGTTTTAAATGTAATGATAAGTTGGGATTGGGAGGGTGATAAGGCTTGTGAGCAAGAAAAGCCATTTAGTTTCATTCAGTAGTTTATTTCTGACTTAAGTAGCAGAGAATATTAGGTTGCATGTATGAGTTTGAGAAGGCATAGTGAATAAACACAGAGCTTTGGACTTGGTGTTCTCAGTCATTTACATTTGTAAATGGAAGCTACTGTTAGGAATGGTTGCAGATCCTACAAATGCTTGTGGATTTTGAAACCTCAAATAGTAGATATTGATTGTTTTAGGAAGAGAGGGGAAAGGTCATTTTTTGTTTAATATGGTGTCAAGAGTTTTAACATCTACTAATCAAATTTGGTGTTAAAGGTAAAAAACAAGGCAGTAACTCAGCAGTTTGTGGCATGCCCCTCAGTCAGTTTCTTAGTCTGTACATTTTAGTAGTATTTGTGAAGGGCATGGTAATCTGGGTTTGGTGTGTAAGGAATTAACCTAAATTTGGCCTGTGCCTATATCTCAGGAGTACTATGCAGAAAGATACTTAGTTGTGTGTTGCTGGAGTTTGTGGCTACTTCTCAGTTAAATCTCTTTTGCAAAGTATGTCTGTGCAGCAGAGCTGGTGGCTGCCAAGCTACCAGCTTTTTAAGGAGTTTGTGGACTTCAGTTAAAGTTTTGTCTTTTAAGAAATGATTCACCAGTTACCTGATCACTGAAAGCCTCATTTCAAATTAAACTGATGTGCCTGTGATTCATCTGGGATTTTAAGAGTAAAAAGCTGAATTCTGTCACAGAATTGCTACACACCCATGTATAAATATATTTTTTTATCTTAAGAAGATATGAAAAGATTGCTTCCTGTGTCCAGAAGTAGGTTTTGGCATTCACTTGTGTAAGTAAAGATGGCCTAGCTGACAAAGTTATTTTTTGGAAAACACCAAAATGTTAGCTATTTCAATACATGAACTTAAACAAATGAATTGTTTCAATATATATGCTAAACTGCTAAAAAAAACCCCCAAAGTGCATCAGTTTGTTCTTCCTGAGGTTAAAAGAATTTAATTAGCTTGTTGTGCATACAGTGAATACTGACTAGTGATTATTTGGTAACGAATGCAAATATACTTTGAAATAACTAATTATTTAAAACATCACAGGGGAAAAAAAAAAGAGTTAACTATATCATTATTTTAAACCTGTGTAAAGGCTGTCAGTTTATTTCTGATACATTCCACCTTTTTTTATCCCCTTCTGTGCTAGCAGTCTCTCCACATAGACTTTAATTCTTTTTGTTGCAACCATCTTGTGCAAATATTAAAAGGGGGAAAAAAGTTGAACATTCTAAGGTAATGTAGCAGATGCAACTAGTACGGGTCAATGTAATGTTACAGCACAGTAGGTGATGTCACTTGCTTTAAACATAGCACTCTGTGTGTTATCAACCAAATATTTTCCCTTTAAAATAAGAATTAAGCATTTGCTGTGCCATGATGTCTGTGGGCTGCCACAGATGAAACAGCTGAAAGATACAACAGCTGCTTTGATGCATTCAGTCAGTATGGAGCCAAGGTGTCTGATAAATAGCAACTTAAACACTAACTACTCATCAATGAGCACTTCAGTCAATCAGAACTTAACCAGAGGAGACTGTTTAGCTGATCACACGGAGAAAAACATTCTTTGCTTTTCAGCACTTTTCTCTAATTATTTACAGTTGATTCCATCCTTCTTTGCCTTCTAAAGTGTAAGCAAATTTTTCTTTTGTGACAAGAGTCTAATATTTGTGCACCAAAATGTAAGTCTTAGTTTTTCTGGTACTCAACCACATTTTTGTAACCATGTGTCTTGAGACATACAGGAGCACCTTAACAATTAATTGTGAGCATTTTCACATGGTATGTTTTTTAGTTGTGGGACTTCTGTTTGTTTTTCAGTCTCGAAGGAATCTTTGTGAAGAAGCCTTGTTGAAAATTAAAGGTGTTATTAGTTTTACCTTTCAAATGGCTGTTCAGAGGTGTGTGGTTCGAATTCGCTCAGATTTAAAAGCAGAGGTAAGTGCTTTGTAACCCTCCAGATCCTCACATTATTGCATTCTGTTGCACTGAGCTCTTGCTTTTTTTCTGGGTATTTGTAGGCTCTGGCAACAGCAATAGCGTCAACCAAAGTTATGAAGGCACAGCAAGTTGTGAAAAGTGAAAGTGGTGAGGAGGTAGGATCTGTATCTTTCTAAATAACTATTGTTACAGCTCAGCTGTATCTTACATACTGACACCTCTCTGCCCATAACATCTGATAGTAGGCAAAAATTTTTAAGTGTGAGTGCTACACATCCAGTACAAGGGGAATCAAGGATATCCTATGTCAGAATATGAATCCATAGAACAGTTATGCAGAAATTACTCTTCAGAAGAAGGACAGAAGTACTGTAATTGATTATCTCCATAATGATATGAAAAGGGTCACGGTAAATGTGGTGGGTTTTCTTGGTTGGAGTAGTTGATGTGCTTTCGTTTCACAACTACACTAAAAGGTAGTCTGTATTTACTTGATACTTTCTCTATTTCCCTATTAAGCCAAAGCTTTTCTTGTGTATTTTGTAAGCATAGTAGGTTCCATTTATGTTCTTGCTCTATAGGGCAATAGGGAGGAGTCTCACAAGGTGCATGCCTGTCACCCTGAACATGTATATATTATTACTTTGATTCATTCTTTTAAGTTACAACATTTGACATAATTTTATCTGTTGTGTTTCACCAGATGCTAGTTCCGTTCCAAGATACTCCAGTGGAAGTAGAGCAGAACACAGATCTACCTGAGTATTTGCCAGAAGATGAGAGCCCTACTAAGGAGCAGGACAAAGCAGTGTCTCGTGTTGGGTCACACCCAGAAGGTGCAGCAAGCTGGCTCAGCACAGCAGCAAACTTTCTATCACGATCTTTCTACTGGTGACTTGTATTTGGTGTTGAAAGACTGTGTGAATGAAACAACAAGGGGGCCAGTTTTCCATTGGTTTGGTGAACTGCCAAGTGCAATTTGCAATAAATCATCACGAAAATTTTAGATTAAGCAAATGTATGCTGCATTTTACATTTTATTGGACATTTAGCCTGATAGGGCAGGGGTCAAAGGACAGAGGCCTCCAATCAAATTGTTCCTTCATTAGTTTTTCATGTAGATTTTATTGCTTCACTTTTAAAAATGGGTCCACTGTTATATACCAAATGTTTATGCTTTTCCTATAGAGCTTTAAGTTAAGTTTGACTTCACATGAAACACATGGTAGAGAGAATCCATTCAACTCGTCTCAGGGCCTCTGTGAAAGAAAATTCTTAATAGCTCCAGTTGTACATTGAATTAAATGCCCTTTTCATTTCTACATCCCTTTGGACTAACATTGTTTTGTTCAATTTTCTAGATTTTGACTCCAGAGAAAAATACAGTCTGTCTTTTTTTTTTTCTTTGTTTTTCCCAGCCGTTTTCACAGCATGAGCACGAGGATCCCCTTTTGCTGTTAAACTAGAATCACTACAGACTTGAAATGTGTAACCCTTTTATGTATATTGATTTTTTTTTCCCAGCCTGCCCTTAACCATTGGAGTGCTTAAGATAAGAAAAAAGGGACTGAAATAACACAAATATGTATACATACATTGTACAGTAAATAAACTAGAACATATTTGTAATGATGGGTGTGACTGACTGATTATATATATTTACATATATATAACTAATAAATACCACTGACTGCTGTTTAGGCTAGCTGGGAGGACTAGCAGAAAAAGCTGTGGTCTAATGTAGTGATGACCCATTGCAGCTCTGCCTGCAAAGAATAGAGGAATGTAGACTATATTTGATTAAGAAATGGTGTTTACTGTTAGGAATTATTTAATGGTAACTAAAACTTTAAACTTGAAGTATAAAGCAGGACAGAATGCCTCTTTGCCACAGTGCCACACTCGTAAATTTTGACTCTTTCTTTTTTTGTTTGTTTGTTTGTTTTCCCCTAACAATCCTGATATGCAAGTACTGTTTCCTCCTAATGTCTTTCAGACTCCCTTGAAAATACATCAGCTTGGCTTAAAAACATATGCAAACAATTGGCTTTGCCCTGTAACTTACAGACAGTATAAGTTTAAAGATGTCTTAGTAATTCCTGTGAGCAGAAGTGATAATAAAAGCAAACTTCTGTAGGTAGAGAATAACATATATCTGAGCTGTTAGTAAACACTGTGCATGAAAGGATTCAATACACAGTGCTTGAAAGCTGCAATGCCCCTGCTTTGTTGCACCAGAGAAATACAGCTGAGAACTTTGAAACATGTTATAAACGTCGTTATACAGTGCTTTTTTGTGGTAATGTATTTGCTATAATATGAATCATATTTACCACTTGGAGACTGAAAAAAGAAATTTAATGCATCAAAGTTATTCTCCTGTGCCTATGCACAAGGAATAAATAAAAAAATCTACAGGCTGTCATATTACTACAGAAATGCTGAGGACATGATAATGTAAAATAATAATAATAATGCAGGTCAGAGTTCACCCACCCAGGTTAATTGTCATTCAAAGGAAAAAAAAAACAACAAAATCTTGTTGGCAGACTAGATGTCTCATGTTTTTTAATATATCTAGTTTATTTTTGATTCAGGTTTACACGCACAGATTGAAAATACAGGCTTTTCAGGGCATGTATTGCTTTAAATATGTAATGCTATTCATATTGCTGTCTAGAATGTTACAGTACCAAATGTGTTTGAAAAGTCCTCTGATCTATAGCCATGAATGCAGAGTTTTGTTTTTCTGCATTAACATCTGTTTGCGTTCGCATTACTACACATCTATTTACTAAAAGACTACACCCTTTGGATATTAATGGTTCAATACCAGTAGGTATTACAGTTTGTTTGTGCATTCGGTCTGTAGGTGTGCTTTTTATGACAGTATTGCAGCTCTTGTAGAACAGTTTAAGGCATCTGTAAAAGTTTTTGAAATACATTGTAAAATAATAAAGGATAATATAACTAAACAAAGCATGACTGGTGACTTTTTAAATGTCTAAAGAACATCTGGTACCTTCTTAAATGTTCTGGCATTCTTTTAAGCTACTTGTGGTTTTAGAAGTGTATTCGTCTTTAATTTGACAGAGAGGAATGCGGATGTCCAGTCATAGTGAGTCCTTTGCTGTATTCCACAGCAGGGCTTTTGTATATGTGTAGAACATGCTTACATTTCAAACAAAGGTTTTTGTAGAAAGTGGGTAAGCAGATGATTCTTGAGGATATTATCTTAAAGGGGGGTTTTAGACATTAGCTTTTTTTTTTTTTTAAATGACTGATGCTATGTAGTTCATATTTCATTAGGAAAAATCAACACTTCTGGAGAAATTTCTTTGATAAAATGGGGAGGGGGGAAGTCACAGCACAGACTGAATTTTATGCTTTTACTTTTTCAGAGGTCAGATGAAGAATAAAAAAACCCTCTTGCTCTGACCTAAGGATACAACAAAAAAACTTACTGCAAAATTAGAGGCCTCTAAAAAGAAGCTGAACTGGGAGACATGGCACTGATACTGCATTGCAAAGTTGCCAAGGAAGTCACTGCTTACATCATGGTGGAAGCTCCTGAATTGTCCTAGGGTTATTGCTGTGTACAGCATAATGAAATAATCACTACCATGTTTCCTCATAATAAGATTAAATGCTGATGGGATAGATAGAGGCAAAATTGAGGTTCATAGCTGTGCTTCTGCGAGAAGCTGTCAAAGCACTGTAAGCATTCTGCAGTACAGTGAAATACATTATACTCTGGCTTTCCCACTCCAAATCACCTATGGCTTATTCTGTACAAAAATAGCTGATGTGACTGAGTTTTGCCACAGGCTGTGTAAGCTGGTGAAGGGGGTACTGTGTGGGGCTAATTTGGAAGAAAACATTGACTACCTAGGCAGATGCAAACTGGCAGGTGTGAAGTACTCCTGTAACTGCCTGCAACGTTAAATAAAATGTGGGTGTGCCTTTTTGCCTCTGACAACGTTCTAGCTGTCAACTAACAGAGTTTAAAAACACACCTAATAAAAATTAGCAGCACCACTCCTTCCCATATTCCTTTGGCAAAAGTCTGGATCATATAGTCTTTCCTGTTTCTTTGTCTGTACCTAATTGTTCTGAGTTCCTAAAACGTTAACAACCCCTGTCTGTTAAGATTAAGGAGTGAAAACAGAGAGAGATGAGACTAATGTCTCAACCCGTCTCTGATGCTGATTGTAATTCTTCAGGAAAAGTTGAAAGAACATTATTTGGCAGAAGGGAGTGAGTGGAGGGGTCACTGGAGACTTCTTCAGTGAGGTACAGCATCTAATTAGCGCCAGGCATAACTGCCTGTTGAGATTCCTGCTCTAAAGTTTAGTATAAAACTATTAGGAAAAGAAATTGCCCTATTTGTAGTTTACAGAGGGCAGGCAATGGTCTTTGTTTAGCCTGTATTGCACGTTTTGAATAGGGTTGAAAAAAGCTGATATTTGCAGTACTTTGCATGTATATTGATAAACACATGGAGAGCAAGGTCTAACTGTAAGCTGACACATGTGCCACATCAGAATGAAACTATTTTAAAGTTTCTTCAAGTTACTGTTCATTTATGTGCATGTTGCACTATGCATGTGACTGCAAGAGTTAGAGCTTCCTCTGTGGAATAAATTAAGATCCCTTAAAGCAGTTAAAGTCTCAAGATACAAACACATCTCAGAGGAGATGCACACTTGTAACAGATTTTTGTGCCAGTTGTCATAGTATCAGTTGTTTATTATGTTAGGATCTGAAGGCTGCTATCTGGATCAAGTTCCCAGCAGCTCTCACTTCGTGGCTACCAAGATAAGGAACTTAGTTGCTAAATAATTTCTGCACTGTTTAATACTTGCCCAGTGGCTACAGTTCAGGTTGATCAGCCAGTGCTGCTTGTGCTACTCTGACTTGTTTCTAAGGAGCAGAATAAAATCACAAGTGAAACCAAACTTCTTATGTCAGAAGCACTTCTGTGCCTGCAGTGCATGGCAATATGTCTGACTGGCATAACAAAGGTCTTTTTGAGTAGCAGTTATAGAAATCTGAATACCACAAACCCACCATGTGACAGGAGTGTTGTTTTCATTTCCTGTCAGAGCACCGAGTTAAGTTTAAACACAAAAAGTAAGGGGGTACTGTTTGAGGTAATACTTTGCTGTTTCAAGCCTCTTCTCTTTGAAGTCCTTCAGGGTCATGGCATGCTAACCCACGGGTGCAGGGAGTTGCTGTGCCAGCTTCTCTGTGCGAGCTGCCCCTCTGGATGTTTGCTGTTGGGAGGGCGAGATCCCTCGTGAGCTCGTGGCAAGCTAGCAGGGAGCAGCTGGCACACTGTTCACACCTAAGATCCCACAGACACGTGAACATACATAACACACAAAAAAAAGGGTCTTTAAAAAAGGGTTTTTCTACTGGCCTCATTTTACAGACTGCACAACAATCTGTTTACCCAAATTGCTCAGGAATCCTGGGAAGTGCAAAATTTTGTGAGCTGTCTCTGGTTCTTAGTTCATGCTTCACTTCATAAATAAACTGAAACGCTTTCCATTTTAAGAGGGACCTTTGCACTGTCAACTTCTCTGGGCTGAAGAAGAAAGTCAAACCTGTCACAAACAACTTTTCTTATTGAGTTATATGTTTGCTGCATCAGGATGTTGAAAGGTATGGTCAAAAGCCAATTTTCATTTCAAAATAGTCCTTACTGATTCATTGAAGTTCTAGATAGCAAAGAACTTTTGGTAACAAATACCCTTTTGAATTGTTTTTTTTTTTTAAAATCAGCTATCTATGCATATGTTATATTTCAAAAGCTTTGCACAACATGGTCTATTTCAGCAGTGCTGCCTGCATAAGGTGCCCAAGGCATCTGCTGCTTTCACTGGAGTTAAACCACCCTGACCGTGGTATTTGTACTCTTTCCAGCAATCAATGTTAGTGGGTTTTAATCTTTAACATTTCTCTGAGGAGGTGTTGTCTCTTTCCTAGACTCCCCATATACACAGTATTATATATCTTATATAAATGTCGCATTTCTTTTTAATTACTTGTCAAGAGCACATTTGGTTAAACTCCCTTCCTACCTTGTGTATAGCACAGGTGGAAAGTGATAGGACACCAAAGTGTCTCTTTTGTAGTGTGACCTTTTGGCCATGCTTCCTTCACTGGGCAAGTATCCATGGTGTACTGTTTTGTATTTAACTTTAAAGGGTAGGTAGATGATCCAGCACAGGCAGTCCTGGTTTTGGAAAGGCTTGGAGAGAGTGGAAAGAAGCTGGAAGGCAATTCACAGGCAAAGAGACTTCTCATCCACAAAAGGCTGCTCCTCCTGGCCAAAGGATCAATGCTAATTTAGCTTTACCTGAGACTGTCTGAAGGTGAGGATTTAATTTGCATTACTACAAGATTAATTTTTTTTTTCTGAATAAAAACTTAAACTGCCATAATGGATTTTTGATTGTAAATCCCTGTATTATTCATATGGAAGTCCCACATTCAATATTGACAATGCCATTCAGGTTCATAATCTTGGTATAAAATTAGAAGCTTATATGTTGTCCTTGGATTTCATGGCTTTACCTCCTTTGCTACAACAAGTATGTGCTGTAATGTTTTAGCAAATAACCATTATTGTTTATACACTGTAATTCCGTGGGATGTAGTAAATGGCATATTTTAAGGAGTCTATTTCTTTGCATATAAAATACCTGTAAAGCTTACTGAAGGTGAAGAGTGGCTACTACTTAGCTCTCAATTGTTGGCTACATTACTGAAACAATGAAGATATATCACCCACTATAATAGGGAAATAGCAGCCATTTAACATAGGTGAGCATTAACTCTGTCATTTAGGCTGCTGAAGCAATCTTATTATTATAGTCAATGTAGCTGCTTTTGTTTCTCCATATGTGTAGATGTTCTGGTGTATAAAATGCATTGCTGCTTGTAACAGTAAATTACATGTGCTTGAAGGATACTCCTGCTGTTTAAATGAAGTTATATCCAAACCTTTCAATGGGCTAAGCAAATATAAAATAAATAATGACTGGATTTTGAAACCTTTTTCACTGTTATAGTTTCAACGATGAAAATTCTCTGCCATTCTGCAAAATTTTGTTCTAAGAAAAAAAAGTAAATAGTTTTTTTGTATATAAGCCTTCACTGTGAAAACAGCTTCTTGAAACATGATTTCACAGTGATTATTATCAAATAGGTGTGTGTTACCCTCTTCAAAGCTAGAAACCTGTAAATGAAAGCTGTCAATGGCTAGTTCTTTACCTGAGATATCTCAGAATTCACACCTTCTCTAATATTATGCTTGTGGTTCATATTTGTGTGGCTGGCTAAAGAAGTTAAGAATGCCATATTGTGCTGTTTTCCTTTTTCTTCTTCCTTCCGCATTATAATGAACCTGATGCAGGTAAAGCTAAATAGTCAGTTTCAGTTAAATGAATCAAGGGTCTATGATTTTATTATGAAATTACAAAAAGGAAATGGTAGTTATTAGGGTAAAGCACCAAAAATAGCTTTAGAAATTTTTTAAATTGTAATGTGTCTAAATTTTAAAAAATACTCTTTTGGGACACTGTTCATAACATATGAAGGGAAGCATGATGCAGACTTGTCTGTAGAATGGGTGGATATCTGGTTAACTACAGTGAGAGCTACTCCTGACTATCATTTGTGAAGACCCTGAATGTGTGAGAGTTTCCTGCATCGTTTAAATTAATGGGGTAGGAAGAAGAAAAGGAAAAAACCTAATACCACAAAAATTAAATGAAAGCTTGAATGTAGCCCAGCCCTTCCTGGTCCTTTTCCGTCCCTCATCCCAACACCACTAGACTGCAGCAGGGTCTGTAAACAGAGATGTGGGGAGGAGCAGACCCTTTGCTCATGAGAGACTGGCACTAAGTGGAAAAAGTTGTCATTCCCATTATCTCTGAGGTACTTCAGTATCCTAGCAGTGGTAGCTCATAATGATCCAAATTCTGAAAATGAGCTTCTATCTTTAGAAACCCCTTTTTGACCAGCCAACATGCTCTAGGACCAGAGTTTCTTCTGCAAGGTCAATGTCATACTCTTTTGGCTAAACAGCAGTACAGTTGTCTGTGTGTCTGGCTTGCTGGACAGTCAGCTACCATTGGGGAAGAGAGAGAGGATGGTTTTAAATAAATTCTCCTTTTGGAGAGCTGTAAGGATACGTAAGTTTACCCTTCATCTGTGTGCTGTGTGCCCTCCTCTAAAGAGACGTGTACTTAAATGCCATTCCTTCCTTCAGGATAGGAATACCCAAACCCAAAATGCCTCACTGAATCCTGAATCCTGAACCCTGAGCCAGCTCTCAGCTGCTGAGTGATGGGTTTAGGATCATCTAAATGGATGATAAGACCAAACTTCCAATATCTGGTCCCAGTGACTACAGCCCATCTCGAATACCCACCTACTCCTAGACTGAAACGGCAGCTGGCATCAGCTACTCAACCAATCCAATTTACTTTCAATCACACCATTACTACAACCTCCCTCCTCCATCTGTGTAAACATATGTCTTTGTTAAACACCACCATTTGTACAGGATAAAAATTGTCAATGCTGACAAAAATGCCCCCACATAATGCTGTTGTGATTGCAATGTTGTCCTTAAGCTGATTTTAAAGAAGTCTGTGAGCTGATCAACATCTTCCACTGCTATCAGTGGGAAACTTTCTTTGATAGAAATAAATAATGTAAAAATGTTTTTATTTCATCCATGGGAGATGTGATATCACTTTCCTAAAACAAAGCTCTTATAAGCCACTTATTAATTATCAATAGCAGTTTGCAGTGCTACAGTAATACCCCAAAGCAATGGCTGTTCCATAAATAGTTTTTTCTAATAATGTGTCTTGGCAGGAACATATTTCCTTCATACTTTTCTGAGGCTGGCCCTTAAATCTGGCAGGCAAACGTTATGAATCTGAAGAAAGTTACTGGTGATTGTTCCTTGCACCAGCTTTTAAGAAATGACCAGTACTGGCCTCCATAAAGGAGATTTTCCTTTTTCCTATAGCAAAGTGCAGTACTACTAGGACTGTCCTACAAGGTAACTGAATTCCAGCATAACCTCCACTCTCTTAACTTGAGAATTATGAAATAATATGAAGTGGATGAGGGTATCTGTTTACACAAAGGAAGTTGCTGTGTGAGTCATCAAAAGGTAAAACTAAGATCCAAATTTGTCCCCTGCCAAGGGGAGAGCTGTTCAGCAAACTGGACATCCACCAAAATTGTGCAGTGCCTTTTGCTGCACAATCCATCCTGCAAAATGCTGGCTTGATCAGCATGAAAAAGGGAAATTGTTTTGGGTTCTATGACCTGAGCTTCTTACTCTTCAGGACCTTAACTCCAGATACTTAGAACTAACAGTTCCCTACATAGAAAAAAAAAAGTCCAAGGATGTCGGGAGTTCCAGTCTTGGTGCACCTATTAGCAAGGTGTGAGATCCTTAAGCAAGTAAGTATTTTTCTTTTGTACAAACCTTTTAGTGCACACTTTGTTCCTTGCTTTTGCTCTTCTTACAATAATCCTGTTGTCATCATCATTGTAGTATTTCATCCATTCAGTCCTTATAATACTAAACATGGAAACGTAGATCCCACAGGAAACTGGACTTAAATTCCCTGAGGATTCAAACCCATTAATTTTATTTCTTGCTTGTTTTATCATCCTGTTTGAGTATGCTAGAGTGAAGTTCCATGTTTTTTTACACCTGCATTTCTGCAGCTATGAGGATTAGGGATGCTTGTATTTTAACAAAAGTTGAGACTTTGTAGAATTGTTTTCCTTACAAATTAGGGCCTTGCATTGGATAAACAAAACAGACCAAAAAGTTAAAAGAGTTTTCCACCCTTCTTACTTTGCTAATTCCTCACTAGCCTCAGCTTCGTTCTGCTGTTCTGTGCAATCTATTCCTGTTTCCTTGGCTTGGTGGTTTTGAAGCATTCAGAGTTTTCTGGATTGCTTATGTTTTGCTTTGTTTTCTTTTGCCTGCTTTGCTTGCAATAACTCTGCATCTTACTTTTCAACCAAGAATAGCTGGACAACAGGGCAGAGAGTTTCTGCTCCTTTGTGATTTGGTAAAGTGAAGTATTTTAATCAAGTTGGAGAGACTTGATTGAGCAGCACTGGGCCAAGATATGAGGGGGCTGTTAGTAAATCTCACCCCAGACATAGGAAATCACAGAAATTGTCTCTGGAATGCGAAGATTATGAAAAGAAGCTGTTATCACCTCCCCTCCTGGATGATTCTTGTGTAAATGAAAATGTGGGATATCAGGAACTCCTTTATTCTCTGTTTGTAAGTACTGGTCTCTCCTCCTCCAGGGGCCTGGGTGTCTGTGCAACACCCTAGTACAGGCAGGAAGGACTCTTGGACTTCTACTACCACCAGTTCAGGTATTCTTGGTAGTTGCTGGTCTGGTCTTATTCCCCAAGCTGCTACTTAGTGATTAATGATTGTGTAAATGTTATGAAGGTTCTAAAGAGGCACTTTCTAAACGGCCTTTCTGATGCAAAGGGGAAACTCTCCTCACCTCCTCCTCTTCCAGCCTCTGGATCAGCAGTGCTGGCTTGGCTGATGTTCCATCTCCATCTCCTCGGCCCTGCTAAACCTCCTCTGTGAAGGGGCAATAGGAAGGAGGGACTGGCTGACTCCCCACATCAACAGATGCTTGCAGCAGCACCTAGAGTTAACTGAGCTTAGAGTCCTAAAGTCCTAAAAGGGCTGCATGGCCACGCTGGTCTCGTGTTGCATGTGAAGAGACTTTAGGAAGAAACTCCACTTGTATTGTGTCTCAGGTGTTTCCACATCTTTTGGCTGCTGCTGCCTGTGCTCATTCCCATTACTCATGGACCTGTGTCAAACATGAGAGTTGTATCCTGGGCCTCGGCAATGCCCCTGAGTGCTGCTCCCCTTGACTGGCAGCTGGTACTTCCATCTCTGAGAAGATGTTTATTCATCCTTTTGAAAGCCCTTCTGCACATTCAGCAAGATGGAAAGTTAGTAAGTCACAGAATCACAGGTTGGAAAAGACCTCTGAGGTCACTGAGTCCAATCCATGACTGAACACCACCTTGTCAAGTAGCCCATGGCGAAGTGCTATGTCTAGTCTTCCCTTAAACACCTCAGGGGATGGTGACTCCACCATGGGGCAGCCCATTCCCAACACCTTGTCACTCTTTCTGTGAAAAATTTCTTCCTAATGTGTAACCAGACGTGCAGCTTAAGACTGTGACCTCTCGTGCTCTCCCCCTGCCTGCGAGAAGAGGCCGAACTCCTCCGGGTACAGCTTGCTTTCGGGGAGCTGCAGAGAGCAATAAGGTCACTCCTGAGCCTCCTTTTCCCTAGGCTAAACACTCCCAGCTCCCTCAGCCGCTCCTCATTGGAATTGAGTCCAACGAGCTCCGGACCTTCCCCAGCTCCATTCCTGCCTCCTGGCCCCGCTCCAGCGCCCCGGTGTCCCGGTGTCCCTCCCGGAGCGCGGGTCCCGTCGGTGCCGGTACCTGTTGCGGTTCGGCGGGCGGTGCCGGGCGCGGCGGGTGCGCAGCGGGGCGGCAGCACTAGATGGCAGCATGGACGTGCCGATGGCCGGGAGGAGCGGGAACAGCAACGGGAACGGGGAACGGGAACGAGAGACGGAGGGAGACAGGGAGCGAGAGAGCGGGCAGCCCGCCGGGGGATGCTGGCACCGCAGCTCCCGGAGCCTTCCCGCCTGGGGTGCCAGGATCTAGGTGTCTTCCTGTCTTTGACTCCTTTGGTTTTTGTTTGTCTGTTTCTTTAAAATGCATTCTTTCACTTTTCTGCCGAACTTTGTGTGGTTTTCCTAGATGGAGCATTACATTTTCTTTGTTCTCATATGGATCTCGCGCTTACGTTTCTTCAATTTTTTATTTTGTTTGGGTTTCTTTTGTTTTGTTTTGTTTTGTTTTGTTTTGTTTTGTTTTGCTTTGGTTTGGTTTTTTGGTTTGTTTGTTTGTTTTGCTTTGCTTTTTTAAGAAAAACTCCTGGAAATTAGTTTTGTCTCTCAATAAAGACCACTGTTTATTTTTTACAATTAATTTATTAATAAATTATTATGCATATTCACCGCATATAAAGCACTACAGATGATCTTAATGACCCATGAAATGGAATGGATAGTGGGTTTTGTATGTCTGTGTGTAAATATCTGCAGATTTATGCTCTGTGTACCACCTGCTTAAGTGACAGAAGTCCTGAGCTGATCTACCTGACAGCAGTGCAAGCACAGGATAACTTAAACCTAGTTTTATCCCCAATGTAACACAAATCAGAATTCAGCCCAGGTTCTTTGCAAATAAATGCCCCCTTCTAGGTCATGCTCTGGTTCCATAGCAAGGGACATTCCTTTGGTTTCAACCTCCAGATCCATGTTTGAGCCAGGCCTCAGATATTGCCAAAGAGTTTGTAGGTTTGTAGGTTTAGTTTGCATGAAGAGCCACCGAGGCTGATGTTCAGCTCTCAGAGCTGCCCAGCACATGGTTAAGGCTGCTGTAACAGGTTTCACCCAGTGCCCCATCACTGTCGTTGCTTCTGGCTGACTTTAAAATACAGGAATGTGAGCAGTGCCCCTCTTCTTCATCTATTCCGGTGTTTTTCATGGTGGTACATATTGGAAGAAGGTCCATCTAAATGTGGAATTAGTGAGAAGCACAAAAAAGTGTTTCATGGAAGTGGCTAAGGTTTTGTCTGTGTGTGTTTATTTTTCTTTTGGACTGTGTTGTGCCTCTGTGAGCACTGTGAACAGGGATGGCAGCCTGGCTCCTCCCTTCCTGGAGAGAGCTGATTCCCCTGTGTGCTGGCACCACAAGAGCCTCCTGGCTGCTGTGGCTGTGGGGTTGGTCCATGGGTGTGTGGAAGGTTGAGTGAGGCAAAGGAGAGGTCTGCATCCTTTAGTTATGCTGGTATACATGAAGTTAGGCCCAGGTTAATGCAGCCAAAATCTGAGCTCCAAGTTTCTTCTTTAGAAAGTGATGTCCTTCCACTCTGTTTGGCTTAGCTTCTAAAAAACAGAGGAATTAACTGTGAACTTAAAGGAAACAAAAGGCATTTTAATTTAGAACCTAGAAGATCTTTTTCATAATGCCTTGTATGCCCTTTATTCCAAAAGACAGAAAGCAGAGACAAGGATTTTTTCCTGTTGTAGGCCTTATTTAAAATGTATTTCTGGAAGATCAGTTGACTTGGTGGATATGGATGCTTATAAGTGTAGGAGAGAGAAATGTTGTGCGTATTCGTTCAAAAGGCTCTTCTTGTTACCTGAATGTTTCTGAATAGACAACAGTCTGTTTATAGACTTCCTCCTGCCACCCACATATTCATTACCATACCCTATGTTATATACAAGTAAAATGTCATAAAATTGCTGCAGGTGTAAAGGCTTTGATATTCTAGCAGTGTGTAATACACAGAACACATGGTCATGGCTTTTTCCCTCATGGGACCTTTCCAACAGAAGTCAGCTTGGTCTGTGGTCAAGCTGCTGACCAAGAAGACCTGCCCACAGAAATTTCAGGAATAGCTTTGTCTTATGGTCCTTGAGTCAGGCTCTGGTTGTAAGTGCAGCTGAAGATGTTGGTGTAAAGTCTACTGATGTTTGTGTCGTGATTAAGTTCCCTTCTCATGTCTCTAGCATATTTCCTTGAAAAGAGTCTGACATATTAGTAGAATGGACTGCTTAAAACTAGGAGTCCCATCAGTGAAATAAAAAATAGGAATTGGATAATGCCATTTAAAAGTAGATGATGATACCAGTATTCCATAGAGAGAGAGAAGCAGTAAATGAAAGTTGTGGGTGTTACTGACTATGGTACCAAATATTTTCATACCAATTAAAATGTAGTGCCACTAGAGATGTTTTCTCCATAATATGAGACAGAAGTACAAATACTGAGTCAGAGAATGACAGTGGGGAAATGAGTTTGTGCCACAACAGATATATAACAGGAGAGAGGCACATATAGCAGAGTGATTCAGAAAAAAAAGGCACAGGATTGCTTGTTATAGAAAGGACAGAATTTGAGGTTTCTGTTGTGGGGACAGAAAAGAGAACTTCTCTTGACAGTCAGTCAGAAATGAGAATTTAGGCCTTTAGAAATGTTCCAAATGGCTAGGCCTCATGGCAAGCCTAGATGACTGTGATCCCATGACTTAGGCTGAGTGCAAAACTTGAAGGATTTTATCTTTTCATAGTAAGTCAAACATAGTTGTTATTTGAAAACCTCTCAATTTACTATGGGATATTTTGTCCAAACTGAGGTTCACCATTTGAAGCTCAAGACTTGGAAAGTCTCCTGTGACTTTTGGTCATACAATATGGACATAATCAAAAGGAAATTTGAGGGGTCTGAATTCAATTTGGCTTCAATTGGACATGTTTCCAAGGTGCACTCATAGACGAAAAAATGTGTTCATGTCAGCCTCTGTGTTGTCCTTTTCACAGCATACATTCAACAGTTCAGTGCACAAAGACTATCGGTTCTTTGTTTTTGCCTCTTGCTGTCTTAACAGTAAGATGAAGAAGCAACAGTGGGAACTGGAAACAGGAACAAGCTATTGAAGAGAGGCGTTTTGTGAATCCAGAAGCAAAATGAGCATGCTTTCATTAATATTTTAGCAAAACTGGATTCTTTCCCCAATTAAAATAATGCTATAAAATATTGCAGATCCAACATCTGCTGGATCTTCATTAGTTTAATTGTTACAGTTAGATTTCATGAAATGTTAGTGGCAACACTTAAAACTGAAGAGGGTGCTTTTTCTACAAATACCTTTGTGTAATAGAAACTTGTGCCCATTTTTTGATGATCTCTGTGATATTACTTTAGGATTAACTCTTATTGCTTCTTCTGTCTCCAGACAGAAAAGTGTTCTGTTGTGGACAGTGATTTTTGGTTGATGATCCCAGGGCTATGTTCTCTGCTCTACCTCTGTGGCTTAGGGAATTCATCCAATGTTTCACCCTTTAGCTCTAAGCTGGCATCAGGTTTTGCCCCAGAGTGGTTAATGACAGTGTTCCAGATTGGATGTAGCTGCAGAGGGAGTTGGATGCTCTGTGCCATCTCAGCTGAGGTACACACACCAAACAGGGAAACATCAGTTGGAGGGCAAAGCCCCTTACAGCAGTGATCCCATTAAGACCACACATACCAAAATGAACACGTACAGCTATGCAGATCCTGTATCAATTCCTCAGACTTGTGCCTGAGGATTTGTTAAAGGTTAATCTACAGCATTTTTTGTTTCTTCCTTAAATCCCTGCTAATTGGATCAGACCAGTCTTAATCTTTTTCTTTCCAATTGACTCTTGAGATGATTAGACACACTAGATACTTCCAGAGACCAATCTTTTTAGGAGACTGCAACACTAGCGGCCTCCATAGGAAATATCACTCCCTTTGTTATCTTAAATGGCTATTTAGTGTCTAACAGGGGCAGGCAAATGATGATCTTGGCACTGAGGAACATGAATTCCATTGGTGTGACTGAGTATCCTTCATGTTGTGAGCAGAGGAAAAGGAGAACGATCACACAGCTCTTCAGTCAGACATGTAACAACCTCTCCCTCCTTTTCTATTGCTCATGTCTTCCTTGCACCAAAAGTTCCAGATAGAGTGTTTTTAAGGTATTCTTGTGAGTTAAGCTAAAAAAGATGGGCTGAGATCTGGAAATCCAGACCAAATCATGGTGCCATGGGAAGTCAGGGGGAAAGGGAGATGAGTAGCTACCTCTGGGTTGCTGAAGGAGGTAAAGTCAGTGGATCAGGATACCTCAAACAATGTTAAAGATGACAGGATAATGTGAAGTATCTGTCAAATCCCAGAATCACTAAGTTCAGGAGTGCTTGGTTAACTTAATGTACAGTTAGCTGCAACTTGGAGAAAGGGTGGGGGCGGCATTAATTACTGTCAATTCTCTCTAGACATGTTTAATTTCACTATCAGGATCAACTATTTTGTTGTGGTTTCCTCTTACTTAGAATAGCCTGTGAGGTTAAAGGGTGCTACTTATCAAAGTAAATACATGGAAAAGAATATCAAACATTGCCAAAAATAGGGCCAGGAAGTTCAGCCTTATGGAGTTGTGCAGTAATGGTATACAACGAGATGTCAGAGAAGACAAAAGGTGGTGCTTTAATGCATTTCTGTTCAGCACACCACAGTCGGACTGCATATCTGCAACCATTTAAATATACAAACACCTTACAATAATGTGGAATCCAAAGAAACTTAAACTGACCTTTGCACTTGGGAGACGAGGAGATGCCTGAAATGGAGGATGGGATATTACCATACAATTATTACTTCTTTTGCTAACTTTGTGCCTGGATGAAAGAGATTCTCAGAATACCAGAGTCTCATTAACTGCTTGCTGATAAGCTGTCTCACTGCTTGCTTCTCATTCAGCTGGGAGACAATTCGTTTC
This sequence comes from Toxostoma redivivum, assembly GCA_013397375.1. Classification (NCBI taxonomy): domain Eukaryota; kingdom Metazoa; phylum Chordata; class Aves; order Passeriformes; family Mimidae; genus Toxostoma; species Toxostoma redivivum. Next base: position 142,479 of record VXBI01006658.1, on the reverse strand, counting down.
CCACTGCTTGGCTTGAAATGCTGAACAGTTGAGCTTATTAATTTTTATCAATATACCACCAGTGGCCTGGAGACCCTTTCTCTCAATACCTTCTCTTTTTAGAGGCTTGACAAATGCTGCTGCTCTGGTTTGCACAGCCATACATCACAGGGTCAGAGGTCTTGGGCTCATGTAGGGACAGGATTTTAATAAACACAGAAAGCAACACGAGGCTGTCAGTAGGTGGTGTGCCAGCATGGAGTTGGATAAGGCAGAGCACAAGTGAAACCCTCTAGGTTTAAACTCTTCATTACCCTTTGCAAAAGCAGAAATAGAACCAATATCCTGGCTGACAAGCTAGATCATGGGAATAAGTTATGTGCATGTGCACGTGTGTTTCCTAGTGTAGTAATGCAGACCTGATCTGCACAGTAAAGGCTTCCATGCAGCACACACAGATCCCATAGCCGTGCCTCTAATAGGTAGAGTGTTGGACCACTTGGTTGAAGAGTCCTGTGCATGTGTCATAATCACATAAGTTAAATTCAGCTAGCTGCTTGTAGAGCTGTCAGCCTGAATGCTCTTGAAATTAAGCTTTCACAGTTTGCCATCTGGGTCCTGTATGAAGGCAAAAATGTTTCCCATCTCTAGTACCATGTATTAAGAGACAAAAATTGAAGTTTTCTATACACCTGCCAAGCCCACATCTTGGTACCAATTACGGTTGAGAGTTTTCTTGGAAAAACATCCATATTACAATAATGAATCTTTTTGATAGTGTACTGGATGCATTTAGTTTAGAAGTTTATGTTTTGTGTGACTGGAATTGCACGCTTGCCTTCATAACCGTAGTCAAGGCTTGATCTCTTTACTCATTCCTCATTCAGGCAAGAATCCCATTCACCTAAGTGGTCTGAAGTGGCTGGTAACTGTCCTGCTCAGCCCTGGTGAGGCACATCTGGAGTGCAGTGTCCAGTTCTGGGCTCCTCTGTACAAAAGAAACATAGAGCTTCTGGAGCAGGTCCAGTGTAGGGCTACAAAAATGAATAAAGGTTTGGAGCATCTCTCTTATGAGGAAAGGTTGAGGGGGCTGGGCCTGTTCAGCCTTGGGAAGAGACAACTGAGAGAGGTCCTCATCAGTGTATACATTGATGGAATGGGGAATGTCAAGAGGATGGATTCAGGTTCTTGATGGTGCCAAGCAATTAGGAAAAAAAGCAATGGGCAAAAACTGATATACAGAAAGTTCCATTGGAATATTGGGAACCTCTTTACTATTGAGGTGACTGTGCACTGGAACAGAAAAGTTGTGGAGTTTCCCTCACTGCACATATTTAAGAACCATCTGGATGTAATCCTGTGCCATGTGCTCTGGGATGACCCTGCTTGAGCAGGGAGGTTGGACCAGATGACCCACTGTGATCCCTTCCAATCTGACCCATCCCATGGCTCTGTGATTCAGTATTTAACCCTCCAATCATTAGCATACATTTGTTGATAAGATTTAATTCAAGATGGCTTGGCCCATAATAGTGATTTTAAATGAGCTTAAGAACAATGTAAGATGACTTTTATGAGTGTTTGATATGAATGGCTTGCATCTACTAAATATAATAGCATTTTTAAAGACATGAGATGATTGGCAAGTGTTTTGTTCAAGTTGTAACTGTTCTTCTGCACGAGTCTCCATTTCCACCTACAGGTGAACTGTAGTCCTGTGTTTGTTTTGATTGTGTGAGCAGCATTAACTTTCTGAGGTTACTTGTAGATAAGGTCTCTTCACAGCCCTAAGGTGAAGAGGAAGGAGGTGGCTGCAATGGAGAATGGCACAGCACTATGCAATCCTGTTGATAACTGTGTGCCTAGATGAAAGCAATTATCAGAATATTAGTGTGTCACCACTACACAACTACAAAAGGTACCTAGATAGGAGGGTGAATATAGTCGCTGGAGAGCATTAGAGTAATAAATTTCTTTTCCTAAGTTAGAAATATAGATTTAGCTCTGAAGGGTGAAGTGTGTGTCTTGCTTCACTACAAGCTATGCTAGTCCCTCCTTGCAGACCTTGCAAGCTGGAAGTCCCATAGTCTTGGTATAGATAGATGGGAACCAGATAAATGAATGGATGGTTAAAGACACACCGATTTCCTGATTTCGGATGTCTTATGGCTGTGATGTTTATGTAGAAGTTACTTTTCTGGGTGCCAGTACACAGCACTGACACTTCTCTGTCTCTAACAGGGGTGCCATGTCCTCTGCATGACATCAGCGCCCTTCTAAAGGCTCATATCCCTCTGTTTCAAGCAGGTGCCTATAGATACTGAAACCATTGCTGGGGTGTTCAGCATTTTGTGATTGTGTATTGGAGATATTTTGATAATTCTGCAAGGGATGTCCATTTTTAGTTAGTGAGTTCTTTTGTTTTATTATAGGGTTTTTAAATTTGTTTAGTTTTTTTAATTGTATCTTGATATTGTATACCTGAACCATAGCCCTAATAAAATAATTGGTAATATCAGCAACTGTAGTTTCAGAACAGCTACAGCTCTAGAGGTCTCTAACACATCAGTGCTGGTTCTTACAGATATATTTGCATCTGGGGGAGATGCATAAGTATTTAGTTGCACATTTGTGTCTTTGCTGGTGACAGCATATTAATAAACACTTGTCTGTTTATGAACAGAATCCTGTTTTAAATCTAAAAGGGAGAAAAATCAACCAAGGCTTATGTGCTTAAACTTTCTGTGCTTAGCAGCAAAGAAACATAATCAGAAAAAGGAATCCACTTGTGAATGAGTCCTTAATTTAAAAATAAGGCAACATCATTGCGTAATAATATTTTTAATTATTTGACTAATTATTGACGAATTGACCATAATATGTGAAGACGGTGCTAACAAATCGTGGCTTTGGGAAATGTTTACTTTCAGGATCAGTATAATGTGTATTTACACAAACAGTAAAGCCAAATTGAAACATCTAGACTGCCTCAAAGCTGGATGCAGTTGGTAAAAATAGGAAGTGAATGTCAGCTGGTTTCTTTAGTTCTTTCTTCTGCAGTAAATTCTTAAAATCAAAATATAAAGACTGGGAGAAAGTTTTGATTTTTCGAATGAGTATATTTTTTTCAGAAATTATTAAGGTATTATTTTCCACACCCATTTCTGTATTTTTTCCAGAATTCTTTGTGTAGATAATATGAAACACTGTGACACTATTCTCCCTCTCTTTTCTCTAGTGGAATATTTCACTGGGGTTATTATCACAGCTATTTTGCTATGTTCAATGAAATTAACATTGATTCCATTTGTTGAATTCATATGGAGACTGCAACTGCACTCTGCCTTGTTACCAAATGAGTACAGTTTGCCCTTCAATAATTCTCTAAACTCTCAAATGCCTGGGAAATAATATGCTGGAGTGTTACCCAGCTGTGACTGAAGCATCATTTGTGCGAAGTGTGACAGTGCACGAATGATATTCCACAATAAAAGTTCAAATGACATTAATCTTCCATAGAGGTTCATTGACTGGGTAGATGCCTCAAATACAAAATAAAGATGCTGTGGCTCCACTTCACATTATTTCTGAGCAGTTCCTCTGTATTTGTCCTTTGCAAAAGTGCACATCAATTATTCTGCTACATACTTAAACATAACCAATGAGAAATTAAAAAAATGTAATAAATTATATAATTTCTTCAACTGCATTAATGAAAAATTCACATTTACATTTGCTGCAGAGAAATCCTCTTGGCAGTGGTATCATTAAGAATGTAGTGGCAGTGTAATCCACTCAATTCAGTGCTTGAAGATGATGGTGTATAACTCATCTTGTGGTTTGATTTCCTTCTGCCATTTTGTATTACACCCATTCCTTGGCTGAAAAAGGCACATGCTCTGACCACTGTTGTTTTCTCACTTTGTAAGATCGCAGTACAGGGAAGAGAAAACAGTACTAGCTAAATGGAGATTTAAATTTACATGGAGATTTAAGTCATATGAGGATTGGAAATGGAAGGAATGACCTTTGAGGGATTGTGAAACTTGGTGGTAGGAGTATGGGACTGGGACAATTGCTTATTCCACTTTCAACCCCTTCTCTTTTACTTACTTGGTTTTTGTCCTTTGGCCATGTTCTCTCGTTTTACTTCTCTCCTTGGGGAACTGGAGGTAAGAGGAGCATTGCCCCTGACATCACACAAATATTTGAGAGTCAGTTATTCAACACCTGCACAATTTTGTAGTAAAATTTCCTGAAAACTGTCTTTCAGTGTCCAATCTTGACTTGAAGAACTAAATTAGTGGGGGAAAGGTAGACCAGTGAGGTTGTGATCCTGCAGCATAAATATCAGCCCCTTTTTTCCTTCCCTGATTTCCATCATTTGTTTAGCAGAGTATCATTGAGAATTCTGTACTTGGAAGCCAAGACCCCATCTAAACTCATCAGTACCTTCAAAAGCCAGAATTCACCTTTTGTGGCTGTGATTTTGCTGGAAATAGAGAGAATAAACCCAGGTCCTGGCAAGAGCACATACTGTTTAGTCCAGCAGTCCCTTGCTCAGTTGTTCAGGGCCTGACCAGGGAAACAGCCCCTTGGGACCAGTGGAATCCCATCCTCATCTAGGACTAATAATTGATTTTCATTTATCAGCAAGGAAATTGCTTTTTTTTTGGGCTGTGATGAACCAACCTTCTGACATCATATCACAGATTAATTGCAACAGACCAGAAGGGACTGCTATGACCATCTAATCTGCCTTCTTGCATAGCACAGGCCTTTGGACTCTTGCTAAATAACTCACACTTGAAGGCCAGCGTATACCCAAGGAAAACAGCCAGTCATGATTTTACTGCCAGAGCCTACTGCAACTCTTAGCACATTTTCCAATGAAGCTCTCTGTTAACTATTTTGTGGTCTTTTCCATGTGTGATGTGTTAATATAATTTTTTAATTTTTTATTTTAAACCAAAGGCTAATCAAGGAACTTTCTCAATGCCTCTATGCCATCCATGAGGAGGAGACTCTCAAGGTCATCTGCTTCCTGCTCCAGGGGGCTTGATATTTTTCTTTTTAATTGATGAGGACCATTGAATGACAAGCAACCATGAATCAGATCTCTCTGACTTCTTCTGGGTGGCGCAGGCAGATTCCCTGTCTGTTCTCTGGTGCTGTGAAGTGTGTAGGGGAACAAAAAAGGCACAGGTTTAAGAAAGGGAACATTCTCTCCTAGTGTGTAACCTTGTACATCCAGTACTACCAGGGAAATGGGATTTTCATGGGATTGATGCCCTCAGTCTGAAGTAGAGTTCAAATTTTAAGTCTCTCCTTTCTTTGGGGTTTGGGGATCTGCCACCATGTTGCTGTGCAAAGGCTGGGAATCACAGTGACTGATCCATCAGAAGAATGCCTAAATTCCTGACTCCTGTCTCAGCAGGTGTGGTGTGAAACTTCACCCAGCTCCAGTACAGGCCTGCTAGGAACCAGCATTCCCTACCAGGTGGAGGTAGGAAGTTCCATGTCCAGGAAACCTAGAGGACCAAGGGGAGGAAAAGACATTTCATGGCTTGAATCAGATTCCCCACAGACCAGCTGAGGAGCCTTTGCTCCTGAGTCATCAGGCTGGGACAAGGTATTTGATTTTCAGGAGTTGTGACCCACAATATTAATGCCTAAATAGGTCATCAGAATATAGCCCTTGTCTTCACAGTGATTTCGGAGCGGTGCCACAGTAATAGCTGTGAGATGTCTGCTAGAGCAGGACAGCTCTGGGGCCAGATGAAGGAAATCACAGAGCAAAAACAGAAGCAAGAGGATGTAAGGGCAATGGCCAGGCTTGCCTGTGCATCTGCTCTTCATGCAGCTGAGTCACTGCCCCTGTTAGGGCTTCTGCTTACCTAGGAGCCCCAGGCTGCGGTGGTGCATCTTCTGCTCATTTATTGGTAAGGACCATCTCTGCCCACACTCTATAGTCAGCTGTATTTGCTGCAACAAAGATTAATAAGCTACTGGGTGATGAGTAAATATTTAACAACATATTTCTTTGCTTTGCTTTACATGTAAAATAAATATATTTGCAGAATATTCATTTTCCCTAGGTCTGGCAGCTTCCTAGAGTCTTTCACTTTTGACTTTCAGCAGATATGTTCATATGCTGTATCTAAAAGGATGGTGATGCAATCTTTATGTTTTGCACATAGCAAACATTATGTTTCATCCTCCTTTGAGAAAATCCCTTTCTGAGGTTTAAACTAAATGTGTCTCATCTTCATATTCAGTATGGCTCCACTTATGCTGCATCTTCCAAATTATGCTAACCCTTGTGTGCCTTTTTTTAGTAGGATTTTTCAAGTTCCATTTTGTTCATAGAAAAATTTATTGATGAAACAAAAGGCATTCCTGCTAGGGATTGAAATAGTCACAATTTTGTCTTAATCCTTATGTTTTAGTCTACAGCAGAATTTTTTATTCTCTAGGTTCTTCCTCTATACCTGACTATCTTCTTTAGGAAGAAGCACATCAAACAAGATATTCTGAATGTGGCTTGAAAAAGGCATTGTAAGAGATATTTTTTTTCAACTTCTGAGGAAATTATTGCCCAGAACTGTATTTGGTCTTGCCACTGCTAACTAGACTTTATCCTTCAGCTGTCGTATTTGTTGTTTTTCTTCTTCAGAGTCTTCTTCAGCTGAATTCCTTGGTGAGCTGGTGGCAGTTTACTGATTCCCCATTGCAGACTGGTATTTGCTGAGATTGCAGGTATCTATAACCTTAACTGGGTCACAAGTTTAAAATTATGTCCATTGTATCTTTTTTAACTACCTCACTTTTATAAAAAGCAATTTGAAAGTGTAACATCCATCTAATGATAAAAAATAGGATACCAATAAATTGTATTTTGTGCTTAACCTGCACTAATAACATGACCATTGTGGGGGAGATGCTTCTTATTTTTCAGAAAGAAAACAGTAGTTTTGGGAGCTTGAATACTATTTTTCACCTGATAACCACAGTCCTTCTTAACTCTGTCATTAACAGATGAAAGCAACCTCTGTCCCCCAGATTTAATAGTATGGTGTAACTAGTTTGTAAGTGCTCATCAACTGTACTCAACTGTACAGTTACTCAACTGTAACTTTTATTACATGGCAGAGTCATTCCTGTTAAGTTCTGCCTTTCTTGTCAATTACTTCTAGCTCTTTGTTTTCTAAATTGTTCAATTACCCTATGTAATCTTCTCGGTCACCTCAGTAGGGAAGGGGTGAATGTGTGCCCCTTTTTGCCCTTTCCATCTCCTCACATTGTTCTCAGTAAATATGATATTTTTCTTTTCCAGGGGGAACAAAGCAAAATGATTGGTGCTTCAGGTCTCTTGGATAGCAAGCAAAACATCACAGAAAACTTCTTTGCACTAATGCAGGAGAACAAAGCTTTTGCACAAAAGACTTAAATTCCATCTGTCATTTCCACCCACTACTAAATCTACCAAAGACTGAACTTTTATCCGACTGAACTCAATGCAATGATATCTAACTGTGATGCCACTGATCACTGCAGAACACAGACCTGACTTTTTAGCTTTTTAAAACTGTTAACATAGATTTAAGTGTAGCAGAGGAGGCAGGAAGCCATGAATGTTTTATTGGAGAGCTCCAGATCATCTCAGCAGGTGAGTCCAGTGCCATCACTTAAAAGATTACCCTTCTATCTCTACAACAGCAATTAAGACAGGAACTGACTTATTATGTAAAACATATTAGATAAATTGAAACTCTAACTTTATTGATAAATTCATTCAGTAAAGCTGACCTCATGGCTCCCAGACTACATGGAAAAATCTGTACTCTTTGTCCTTTTATGCAGAGGGATTATCAGCCTAATGAAGAATTAGTGAGTGTCCATGTGACTTAAAGAGCATATTAAGAATGTGTCTGTTTTGCAAATGTGTAACCTTGCCATGTACCATACAATCTTTGGGGTCTCACTTCAACAGTCAAGCTCAATAAGACATAACATGTGTACCTTCCCTTTCCTAGGAGGAATTTGCTAAACAGTCATTCCTCAGAGGCAGCTCCTTCCAAGAGTCTTATACTATTTCTAAGCTTGATTTCAGCTTCATTATACCCTGGTGTGTTGAGCAGGTGCAACATTTCTGCACTAGGGGAGAAAATTGAGAGGAAAGGTTGTTAATATCCAAGTTTTCAAAAGCAGTGATGCATTTTCATGAGTTCTTTGATCTACTTGACTCTCCTCACAACCAGTGCTCATGGGAGCACGATTTGAATGTATCTCCAGGTAAAATAGTATGATTACAGTAGTAATGCTGGTTGATGGTTGGACTTGCTGATCTTAAAGATCTCTTCCAACCTTGATAATTCTACAATTCTTTGATTGATTCTATGAATCTGGAAGTGCTCAGTGAGTCAAAGCCTATGGTGTGACATTATGTTAAGAAAGGATATCACCATGGAAAACACAGGCCAGCATGACTAGGCTTGGGAAAGATGAAAAGTCTCTGCCAAAGCTGAGAACCTAAATGCTCACTGCCTGTTCTACCAATAGACCTGTAAGATTACATTTTCCTCTTGTCTTCAGACAAAAACAAGGCAACTAATTTTTCTCTTTTTTCTGTTTAGCAGGATAGACCGTATTAGTCATCAGCAGTTGTCTCCATAGAGTATTAAAAGTTAGCATGATGTTTTAGAAGCAGCTTAACAATGTGACCCTTTTGTGAGTTTCCTAGTTTAAGTCATAGAATCATAGAATGGCTTGAGTTGGAAGGGACTTAAATGATCATCTAGTTCCAACCCTGCTGCTGTGAGCAGCTAGGTTACTACATGGCAGTCTACTAGACTGATCTCATCCTGCCCCTCTGCTTCCCTTCAGGAGGCTGAAAACCACTATGTCTCAGTCTCCTCTTCTCCACACTGAACAAACCAAGTGACCTCAGCTGTTCCTGAGGTTTCCTCTCCAGGCCCTTCACCATCTTTGTTGCCTTTCTTTGGACACTCGTTTATAGGTTAATGTATTTTTATATTGTGACACCCCAAACTACACACAGCACTCAAGTTGAGGCCAGACCAGAGTGATGCAGACTGGGACAATCCCCTGCCTTGCCACGTGGTGATGCTGTCCCTGCTGCCCCCCAAGGCATGGGTGGCCCTCCTGGCTGTCAGGACACTGCTGGCTCACATTCAGCTTGCCATTGTCCAGGATCCCCAGGGCCTTTTCTGCAGCACTGCTCTTCAGGTCACACCTAAGCTCTTTGTCATGAGTGGAAACTTCATATGATAAGTTTTCTAGGGAAAAAGAAAAATTTAGTTTATTCAGATGGGGTTGGGAGTCTTCTTGGTGGAAGTGGCAGGGATAGAAAGGCTGGGACATTGATCAGCATAATGAATGGGAGAAAGAGCATGTGGGAAAAGGGACAAAGAGGACTTGGAGTGAAGATGTACATAGTGCAATGAGTCTTTTATACCAAATAACTGATCCCTCCCTGCTTGAGAGAAAAGAGCCAGCATGACAGCAGGAAAAGGGTGTACACCTTTTATCTCTGCATCTGATGGAAGGAATAATTTGTCTGTGTCTTCCCGTAGACTCCAGCTTTATTCCATCAGCTCTGAAAACTGACATACAAGCAGGTTTTAAACGAACTTTCAGAATCTCATTCTAGGTCTGACAGTGTTTTGCTCTGCCTGTAAGGGCAGTAAGCCCTTTCTGGCAACTGTTTCTAATTGTGGCGTTGGGTTGTTTGTCATTTGGTTGACACCACAGGAAATGTTAGGCAGATATTGCGGCTCTAGTGCTGTGTGTTGTTATTACAGGAACTTTTCACTCGCCTAATTTATTGTTATCAAGTGCTAACATCCCATCTTGGATGGGAAGGGTTTGAGTTACACAATCTTTAAATGGTTTGCTGAAGACAAGGCATAAAACATGTGCCCATGGAAGTATTTAGGTATGTGAGGTCCATCGAAATTAGTGGCACAGGACATGTAAAAATGAATTTGGGTATTGACCATGAGTTTTGATAGAAGGGAAAACCAAACCCAATGCCACCTGACTGGAGTTTCTGCTGTGACTATACTGCTGTGTTTGCAGTAATCTTGTCCACCTGTTTAGCACCTTGGATGGCTGGCATCCCGAGATGGCTGCACATAACTGCAGAGGGGTTTGGAGTACCTTCACAAATGTTCTTTCTCTCAAGAAACACTCCGTATGTCTCTGGTTTATGGGTTGAAGCTATACTCCTAGTGTCTTGCTGGATTTGTGCTAGCATAAATGCCTTTTATAGGGCAGTGAACTGAAAAACTAGAGACATAACAAGTTATAGACCAGTCAAGCACCAGGCTTCTCCCTATAATTAATTCGTGAGGTGTGAGAATTGCTGTTTGTGTAGGAAGATGTGTGACAGCCTCCATGTACCATGTGTCTAGTCAAGCCTGTCCATGGTTGGTTTGTCTGGCTATCAGAACATCTGAAAGTTTTTCTTGGTACTCAGTGCCACTGCATGAATATGTCTCTCTGCCTCATCAACTCTATCTCTTTTCAAACCCGATCTTGAAACATATCTTTCCTCCTTTGCCTATGTCTCTTAATTTTTCTTTCTTTCGGTCATTGGCCTTACGACTGAATGGCTTAATTTATTCACCGTGCAATATCTTTATGATGCTGTTTTCTGTAATTTATATCAGATACAAGAGACTGGACAGTGTTATTTAATTCCATAAGGGACTTTAGGATGCCATTTCTACAAAAAGTACTTAAGAAATAAAGTAATGAATCTGCAAAATACTTAGTCATGCAAATAGTTACATTAAAATTGATGGTGCCCATGTGAAGAAGTTGTTTCCAGGTTGGAACCTCTTGTTTTGTACCTGGATACTTAAGCATCCAAAATGGATTGTCTTCTAAAAGTCCTCTTGGGAAGATAAATTTTCTAACAGCTGCTTGATTCATAGCATGGTTTGACTCCAGGAAGCTTCAATTTTATGGTCACCTTGGGCAATATTTACCCCAGCAGACTTTAGCTGTTCTGGGGAGGTGTGTGGTGTGGAGGTTGGTCACAGAACAGACAGCTGCCTTCAGCAGGCAAACCAGAGCATGCACTTTCAGATCTTGCTTTTCCCCATGGACTTTAAAGCAAAATTCCCCTGAAGCGTGATCTCCTTGATGGCCAGAAGGAAACACTTTCTGGAGGCTTACTAAGTCTTGGGAGGTCTGCCTTATCTTGGGAGAATTTTCCTGTTATGTCATTGTAAAAAAACCCACATGCTTTAAATTTATTTTAGAGCCAATGCTTTTGAAATCTACTGTTCTTTTGCTTAATGTCATTTTTTTTTTTTCAGTGTCCCTTTCCACATTAGACCAATCTCAGCTGTATTAAAATATTCTGTACTGGCATGTTGCTTCTCCCAGAATATCTCCAGTTCACTAGGCTCAAATTATGACATGTATCCCTGAAAATGAAAGCTTTTGGCTGAGCCTGAATAAGCTTTCTGGTAAGACAGATGTTCACTCTTTGGATATGTAATAGAAAACCCATCCAATGTCTCATCAGTACAAAACTGATGATGTGATCCAACTTCAGGTGCTTTGTCTCCTACAGAAACTTTTATATCGATTACCTGGAAAATGGCATGATGATTTCAAATTGGATTCTAGACGCTGATGGAGGCTGGACCCTGCTTCACTGACAACACCAAGTCTTTCAATTTGTTATCTCTCTGTTGGTGGTGAGGGGGGCAGGAAAGCAAAAGGAAGATGGAAACCCATCAGTTGCATTTTTTCCTTTTTTTTATACCTTTCTTTTTCTTAATGTTTCCCTTGTCCTAAAGCAGACACCTGTTTTTACACTCTGCTGCATGATGGAGGGGCAACTCCATCCAAGCCCCACAGCTCCTTTTCCTGACCCTTGCTTTTATGTATCTGTTGTCTCACAGGTCACTTGCACTGTCTTAGAACATCTTCTTAATCACACTGATTGTGCTAGCTAAAATGCATCAGAGACCGAAAGGTAAGAAGAAAAATTTAGCAGCTCAGAATAATAGATCAGGTGCTGCACAGACTTCCCATTTCCCTGACCACTGAGCCAGATATTTTGTGAACCAGGTTTTGGGGATGGCATCAAGTAATCTTTTCAGTTGCTGGGCTGTGGTCTGAATTTTTTTTCCTCTCATAGCTTCCTGTTTTAAGATAACTGTGAAAAATAGAAATTAATTATTTACATTTTGAGGTAAAAAATATTGAGCAAGGTATGGTTTGCTGAGGTTTAAGGGATTTTACAATGTCCATTAAAAATGACACCCCTCCTTCAGCGAGCAACAGTGACATCATGGAACTCAAAAGGATGCTTTATATGGGTGGGCATTTTTGTAGTCTGTGTTAGCCCTCACACAAGAATTATATCTAGCCATGATGTATAGGTGTTTTTAAGATAGGTTTTAATGAATTCTGCTTTCATAATGATTATGAAAGCTGGTGGAAAGGCCAATTTTTAACAACCTAGGTTCATGTCATGTAAACTTATTTTGGAACTGGTATATTTTGCTGTCTGAAAAAATAATCTCTCTATTGAGCAATACTCTGTGTGTCTTCTGACACAATCGCATTCAGCTATTCCTTAAAATAGCTCACTGAGGAAAGGAAAATAAGAAATATTTCAATTAGGAGATAAAAATTATTATTAAGTCATGGTACAGAGTAATATTTATGGTGAAACTTTTACATTCAAACTTGGTTTCAGGGGATAAAGAGATTGGCTATAATATATAGAGACAAAGAATGTGAGCTTGTAATTTGATTTAAACAATGAAGCATTTGAGTGTACAAAGTGTGCAGAAAGCAGCTCTTCTTTGCTGGGGCAGACAAGAAGACAACCCATGGGTGAAGAAGGTGTCCTGATCCCTTGTGCAGGCAAGTGTGTACCTTGGCAGTAGGGATGCTGAGCAGTGTGGGTTTGGGAGGAGTGCAGCTCGGTGTAAATGAGTGCTAATAAGACCAATATACCACATGTTACCCATGCCATTGTGCCCTGTCTGCTGCTCCGAGGAGAAAAGCAAAGTGGAAGAGAACAAAAGGGTGGGAGTGACAGGGAGAAGAAAAGAGGGCTGCTGCTGTAATCAGCATTTCACTCAACTGTGAATTTTAACAGTTTCTCTGTAGTTGAGATTGTAATTTTGTCCACTAGGTACCTGTACAAGATAATGATGATGGCTGATAGAATATTGCAGTACAGTCGAATTCTCATGAACTTTGCAAACGGGTCTCTTGTCCAATATGCTTCAACCTATATGATCACAGCTTATTCATATTGCCACATTGTTTTTGATGCTACATTTAATTTTATGAATAAACTGGTTTCTAACCAGTTGTCTGATTAGCTGCTAGAGATACAATTTATTCTAAGTGCTCAAGTAAAGTGTAACTGCTGCTTTTGTGAAATTATCAGTACCCTTGTCATACCTGTCCAACTGGCATTTGTGAAACCTATGGTCATATGATAAAATTCCTTTAAAATCACTAAAGAAAAGTATGACCATTTGTGAGTAAAACCAACTGTTATATTTAGTTTGTTGTAAATAGTATGTTATGCTATGACTTAATGGTTGGTTGAATTTCAGTGCAGAATCTGGCAAACTACGAAGTATAGAAATAGATCATGTATCTTTCATTCTTTCTCTTCAAATATCTACTCTTGATTCTCTGAGAAATCAAGGGTATTTTTTTTTTCAAGATTTATTTTCCAGCCCCCAGGAAGTGCTTATTTTAGTATTTGTGGGGTACAATTTGAAAACATACGACTTAGCTTGCATTCAAAATGAGTTTCTGCAACAAATTTAGATGCTGATTTTCTAGAGATCTGCAATTTGTTCTGTGAAAGCAAACATTATTACTCCTAGTCATGCCTGCAAAGGCAAAGCTGATCACCTGATAACATGCTGGAATACTTGCATCTGGTGAAGTAGGTCTTGCCACCCCATTCTGTAAAGTACAGACACAGGAAAATGAAGTTTGTCATGCATGGGAATGTGAACAAAGCACCGTAACACAACGATAATGAGCAGGTCCTCACACTGCCCAGTTAAGGTACCCGAAGAGGTGAATTATTTACAGAATGGAAAGAGACAGAAGCTCCTCAGAGGAACCCATCAGACTTAACCCTGTGCAGCCTGGTAGAATAAAAACTTCCTGATTCCATACTCATTTGGCAGCTTTTCCATAGTTTAGAGTTAAGGGACATTAGAAGAAGACACAAGAACCAAAAGAAACTGTATCCTTTAACAAATGCTACAGGCTGGTCAGAGAGGATGCAGCCTTGAAGGATGGACAGCATTGCAGCAGGGCAGCTGCTCCCCATCGCAGGATGTGGAGAGTGTTGTGAACCAGCAAGAGGTAATGTGAAGGACATCCCCTCCCCTGTCCTGTGTTAAATCTGTGCCTACCAGCTATTTCATTTCTCAGCTTATCATGTGTACCTTTGGTCTTGCATGCTCAAGGTCAAAATATTGTCAAAACATGGTAGTGCACAATGTGGGTTAGCTTGTGCTGTTTTTTTTTTCTTGCAGGGGAGTTTCCTTTTATCGCTGTGTAAAATGGTTAAATGTGGTATTTTACCTACTTATGTCTAGAGCTCTTGTGCTTGCTTTCTGTGGTTACCTGAGTTATTTTCCATCTGTTTCCTCACATCACTTTCAACTGGCTTAAACCTACTGCCTGATTGTGGCACCTTCCACGATGCAGTGTAATTAACCACAGGCAACTGTTCAACATATTAGACATGAAAGGAACATAGTGTGTTTTTTTCTGGCTTCATGACATGTGAAGGCCAAAAGAACAGCTTTATTCTTTCCAAGCTTCTCTACCTTTCTTTGGTGCGTGATCAGGATATTTTTAGATGGCCAAGTATACAGATATACCTAGGACACCTTGCAATAATATTGCTTTGGCCTCAGAAATACCCCCTCCACACCAAAAAGAGGGGATTGTTGGCAGCTGGTTAATATGTAGCAGAAGAAATTAAATGCCTCTGACAGTAATTGCCTGAAGAAAATTCAGAAGATGAGAAAGCAACAACACAGCAGACACAAAATAACTACATTAAGAGCACAATAGCCATATGTCAACATTATATTAAGAAAACAGTGCTTAAAATGGTCAGGTCAGATCCTTTGCCAAGAGCCTGACATGCAGTTGCCAAACTGGTTTTGTCGGAGAAAACAGTAAATGGAAAAGATGCAAAAGCCATCTACCCCCTCCAGACCCTACAACTTAAAGTCTCAGTGGGTCAAACTGAAATTGATTGACTAGGAGTATTAATGGGAGAAGGAAATATTAAAAAAGCCAATTCTTTTTTCATTGCTCAGTCTTCTTCAAAATTATGACTCTAATAAAACAAGATGTAGTTGGTAAAGAAATTAATTTTTCCCCATGTAAATCTTGACTCTTAAAACATTTGTATTATGTTATGATCTCTTCCTATCTAGAACTAACATGAGAAATTAACCGGGAGTGCACATTAAAAATTAAGCTCATTTTTGATTGTGTCTTTTTGACAAATCTCAGTTTGCTGATATCCAAAGAGGGGATTTAGTTTCAGACCTCCTTACCTTTCAATTAAATATGGCGAATTGCCCTATTCAGTATAAACACTGACTTCTAGAAAATGTAAATAATGAGGCCATTGCATTAGTTCCATTTTTAGAAGACTAATTTCTGGTAACACTACGCATTATAGATACTAGTTAACCTCTCTAAAATTCTGGCATATTTGGTAGATTTAAAAAATATCTGTTTATTCTTCTTCTAAAGATTCAGTCTGAATATTGGGAAACACCTTTTCATTGTGAAGATGACTGAGCACTGACTGCCCAGGATTGGCAGGTTGTATAGTTTACCCTGTTTATTCTAGCTGCAAACCAGGAAAAAATTACCAACCCAGCAAAGAACCTCCGTGAGTATAACGTATCTGGGCACAGATTTCACCACATCTACTTTAGGTCTTATAAAGGTAAAACTGCCAGCAAAATCTCACACCCCAAACTGACACAGTTTTACCAGTGTGAATTTTTATATGTAGGCCAACTCTTGCTCTACTATATGTAAAATGAATCACAGGCTGCAGTCCAATTCCCTTAACAAAAAATAATTGGCAGAAACCTCTGCTGCCAGATTTGGCAGTGCAGAAGCTGTACAGGCATGCAGGCTGATTTAGTCTTGTTTTCAGAGGCACTTCTTTGGGACAAAGTTGCCCTGTGTGAGTGAGGCATCATTAGAATCTTGCCCTGCTGTTGCCCATTTATTTAGGCTACTTAACTCTACGTACACTTGACCACTGTCACGGGGGCTATATTCCCTGGTGCTGGATATTATTCTGGATATTAATCCATGAAGAGCTCAGTAGCACAAATGATATTCCCAGTCTGCCTCATCTTTCTTGCAGGTGCTGCAGCAATGGTACCACCTGGACTCCCAGCATCTACATCCTGGTGTGGATACTTTGAATATATGTACAGTCATGAGCTCTGCCCACCATACAACACAAAACCTGAATAGTTTTGAACATTGTGCTCTTTTTTCCTTTACTGTCTGTTTTCTAAGGTGTTTCCTCATATCAACTTTTTTTTTGTTAAATATAACCCCTAAAATTGTACCTTTTTGCACACTCCCCCAAATAAAAAATCAAATTACTGCCTAATTAACTGACTGTAAGAGCTGAGGTTTTGTGAGAAAAACAGAGGATTCATTAGAATTCAAAGCTTGGCATTATTGCAATGTATGCAAAACCATTTCTGTCATTGGTTAAATTATCACTTACTCAATTTCATCTATCTTATTAAAAGCTACATTGGAACAGCCTGTTGCTTAAATGAACATACCTCCCCATGAATATGTTGTTTTGATTCCATGATCCTTTTTTTATTAAATCTGTTTATGAGCTGAAGGAAGTGAAAGACAAGTGGAAAAAATTAGCAGCTGATATCCCTGCTTCTGACTAGATACTTCTATGTGTTTAATATTTAGTTGATTTTAGATTTACAAATAATCTTGATATGTATGCAGTACTGAAATGGTAAATATTCCTTTGCCGGGTATTTCTCAATAAAAATAACAGCGAATGTAATGTTTAGTGGTTGCTGTTTTTTTTAAAAGGTTTTCTTGTCTTTGAAATACATAGGTCACTACTTGGTTTAATAAAGTCTCACTGTAATTAGTGACAGACACTTAGAAGAAGCTGAAGTGTTCAAATTCAAGCCATGTTAGGACTTTCTTATGTTTAAAATCCATCCATTAGATTAGGTGGAAGGGTCATAAAGCATTCTGTGAAATCCGGCACTGATATATCAGTCTTGAAGGGTGTTAATTTGGTTCTCCACTTCTGATTTGTTTGGAAGAACATATTAATTGCTTGTTAGACAGAATTAAACCATTTTCTGCTAAAAAAGAAAAACGGAATTACTGAGAATAAAACCTGTATCTTTGCAGAGCATTTTTCATTCTGAACATAGCAGCTTGTTTAGCAAAAGGCAGAACAGGAGGATTCTGTCTTTTTGGATCTTTGAACAGCTCTGAGAAACAAAGGCTGATAGCGCTGAGAGATGCAGAAGAGGGAGCACTTTAGCCCTGCCACAAAAAGAAAATAAAAATCCTTAAGGTCATAATACTATGTGGTCTGCCTCAGCATGTTTCCTGGCTCACAACTCAAGCAGTCAGGAAAATGATTGCAGAGAAGCTCTTTCACCCAAAAGCAAAAGTGCTTGCTGCTATTGCAGTCCCAGATTGTACATGGGGCCTGATCCTGGCTCACCCAAGCCACAGCAGAGTCCCCTTAAAGTTAATGGACAATAACTTGGGCATTGGGATGTACATGGATTAAGTCAAGACCAAAGTCATAACCACCAGAAATCCAGGCAGAGGGGTCTCTTAAAAATGATATTTTGTCATGATAGTGTCCAGTTTAGAATACCAGCCACTTCAAGCAGGTGCATAGGTCCATGTTCTGCATGTGGCATGACTGCAGAGACACTGCTGGGACTGGAAACAAAGTGAAGGATAAACTCCTCATGCTCTTATAAATGTCTCTTTTTTAGAAAAATCATGGTACTAAATGAATTTTCTAGATATGGAATTCATGCAAAACCACTAGAACATAACAAACATGCATTCCCACAGTAAGCATTCATTTAAAAATGACAAGGCAAAGTTGTGCCTCTGCTACATTGCCTGATGTATTCTCACGAGGGCTACCCTTTCCATTATGCACTAAGTTGATTTTTGCATAAGAGCTGTATGGAGGAAGGACCTGCCCATTCACACGAGCCCGTGCTCACCCCTTGCTGTGTGTGAACATAAGTTCCCAGTGTGATCAGTGCATCGAGGGACAGAAGGCTTGACAGGAATCCTTAGTGAGTAGGATGCTTTTCTGAGGAGGACCACATGAACATGAGAAGTGGCCTTGATTATTTCCTACAATAGCAGCTGATTTCTAGTGTGCTGTGTCAATAATAAATTGATCTCTTAGCAGCAGGTAGATGAAAAGGAAGCAATTTTCTATATCTACCTGAAAATGTACCAAACACCTATCTGTTTCTGGGTCTTGATTGTTGAATGACCTGTGATTCCTTAACTTTGCTGTTGCATATTTTGGGAGGTTTTCTTTATGCTTCTGTATAAGGTGATTCACCTGTGTTGGTTTTAATTTTCCTTTTGTTTAGTTTGAACCTCCAGCTTCTTAGAACACATTGTATTTAAAGCTGAAAGGACATCGATCAGCTTTTCATTATAATTTCAATTTGCATTTATGCTCTCAAATGGATATATATGAGGGAATATTTTTAATTCAGTATTTGTATTCAATAGATTTTACAGAGTTTAAATGCCCCTTCCAAATCTGTAATATATTTGGGCATAGTTACAAAACTTGTTGCAGTGGCCTTGCCATATCTTTGCTTCAAATTCTAATGGTTTCAGCAAAGAGTGATATTGGATATTTTAGAAATATCGATGGAAGGCTTCCTTTGTGTAATTTCCTTTTGCATGCCTTAAAACCAGTGATCTGAACCTTGTGCTTAATTGCTAACAAGGGTGTTTTTTTCTCTTTCTTCCTTAACTTTTTAGCAGCCAACCAGACCTCTTGTTTTGTCTGCCTGGTGTATTTCTGCCTTATCCTCACCCCCAAGCTGCCAGAGTCAGGATCTCTCACTCAGGCTTGACTGTCACTGCAAGTCACTTGATGTGGGCTCTGAGTCAATGCTACCAAGTGCAAAAAACCAACCAAAAATACAAATTCATATATCTCCTTCATTGGGTTTGATCGTACCCTTAGCCAATGATAAGTATTTTGGGGAATGGAGTGCGGCTTTTTTTTAAGCATTTGAGATATTTGTTCTTTAGAAATGATGTTGTATTGGCCATAAGGGCTAGCTACTAACTTACATCATCAGGTTTAAATGAAAGTGGTTGGCTCTAGGACAAATACTGGAATTTCTCCATTGAAGGCAATAAAATAGTGTTTGGCTTTTTCTGAATTTCTGTAACTTTGTTTGTGAAATAAAGGTCATCCAAATTTTCAGATTCAGTTGTCTAAACTTGTTTTGTCCATCTGTTTTTGTCCTGGCATGCAAACCAGTAAATCCTTCATGTGAGTGCTGTTTCATTGTTCTTCCAGAACAGTGAGGATGAACAATCAAGAATATTATTGTTCTCTAAGTAAAACAGAATTGTTCTCATTTTCTCTAAATATCTATTAGCAAGACAGATAGTGTTGTGAAGTCCATAGGAAAATAGTTATAGTATATTTGTTAATAATCAAGATAAAATATCACTTCATTTTTAAAATGGCATATAAGATACAATGAAACAGCAGAGATAAATAATTAAAAATGTTTTAACATTAATGTTTGGGGTTTTTTTTCCTAAATTTCTGAGGGACTCATTCATAGCCATCTTCAGATTTGGCCACAATTTAGTGGGCATGTATTTCAGCACTTTGCAGTGAAGTAATTTGCTTAAGCTTTTATCTATTTATAAAATACATATGAATTATAAATGTTGTATAGATTTAACACTATAAAAAACGAATAGTCCTTGCTTTTGTCATTGCAATGGGTAGGTGAAAATAGTGTAAAATTTATGAAGTGTTTGTTGATTCAATTTTTTTGGAGTCAGATTCTGATCTATATTTAGATTTGCTAAATTACAGAAAAGTATCAGTGAGATATGACTGTCAGAGGCTTGCATGCTGCTTCAGAGAAAGCTGAAAACAGGAATGCCTTAAATTGTTAAAAACTAATGGCAGAGTCAGTGTGGGTGAGTGCTGAACAAAGACAGAGATAAAGCAGAACCAAACGCTTCAGAAATGTTGCTGTTTTCTGGCAGTAACACTTTTTGTGCCTTTGATGGGGAAGGATGGCAACCCTGTTGTCACACGAAGTTGTCACCACAGGAGCAGTGACTGTGACTTTGAAGCAGCATGGGCTAGGTCGGGGTTTTACCTGAGGTGATGCATGAGGATGACGATGACAGCAAAAATAGTTCAGCAGGGCACGGCAGAGCTGCCATGAAGAACTTAACCTTCACCTGGCAGCAGCTCTGCTGCACTGCAGAGCTTTGCCATGGCACAAGGCACAGCAGAGCCTGACTGCAGTCAGTGTTGTCAGTCCTTCAGGGAAATGCTAGTTGGCTTGATAAAGTATTGCTCCTTTTTAAGGAAATAATTGTTTTGTTGAATAACTGGTGTTCCATATCAGCATCTGAAGCGATGCAAAGGAAGCTGCTCTCTAGGATGCCTTTGTGAGTTCTTCAGAAACCAGTCTACTAAGAACTAAAAAAGGTATGTAAAAAAGCATAGTATTTGGGTGAGACTGAGGTAAAGACAAGCGAAAGACAAGTTAATGCATCAAAATTATTTGTGTAATGCAGCAGCAACAATTTAACATAATTTCCACAGGAGAAAACATGGCCTGCAAATTTTCCTTTTCCATGTCAATTAGCTTTCCTCATGCTTCGCCAAATGCCTTTAGCAGCACCTAGAATTATTGTGATAATGGAAGTTTAACTTGGCAAGAGGCAGAGGAACTCAGTCAAAGCCAGAATAATGAAACAAACCCTTCACACTGACAAGGGAGTAAACACCCCTTTCTCTGTGACTCTCGTGTCTGTGGCACATCAGTGTTCATGTTCCCCCCACACAGCATTGTGGTGATTTGAAGTGGTCAGTGGGCCATTTACAGGCTGCACTGGCCTGGACAGACAATCCTGCTGTCAGACTCAAACTAGTCTGGATTCTCCATTATGTGCACACCGCTACCATATATCCAGTTTTCCTTGAAAATAATTTATTTTTTCTTTTGTTTGGCAAGAAAAGAACACTTTGCCATTGGCTCAGTGTTTCAGGCTGTTTGATCTCTGCTCAGGCTACTGGTTCTGACCAGGCTCTGCACTGGAGGGCACCTGGGCATGACAGATGAACTCTAAAGGTACAGCAAGCCTCAAGTTCCAGGATATATTGGTCTGCCTATATTTGCATAACAGATTTGTTAAGATTTGTATGCATCATATGCATTATAGAAGAATCAGGCTCAGAAGTATGGCAGCCCTAGACACAGGCACAAGTTTGCAAGCAGTTAATATTGCATTGCTACTCTGAGTGGAAAAACATCAATGTATGTTGCTCCTAGGATTACCTTCAGACAGTGGTCACACCAAAAAACTGCCTAGGTAAGTCTTTTCGCTTTGTTGTATTCAGGTCTTGCTATGCCCATGGATTGTTGCATACCAGGAAGAATTTAAAGGATATTCCACTGGAAAGAATCCCCCCACCTCTCCAAAAAATGAAACAAAAGTGATACTGCCTCTCATTTTGCTTATAATGGAACACAGCCCTCTAACCACATCTTGTAAGTACTTTGAATTGGATCCTCAGGTGGTGCAAATTGTCTGCACTCCACAGAGGAGTGGTGTTTCTGTGTGCCAGTGTTCCTGGGGATGTCAATGAGAGCTCTTCATACTGAGCATTCACAAATGCAAACCTGTGGCAAATGAGCCTGTCTTCAATGTGTTTGTGAGCATAGTCTGATCCTGCCATGAAGCAGAGAACAAATTTTATTTGAACTCTGTCCCCCTTGTAACTTTTTCTTTGCAATCCTCAATATGTTTTTGCATTTAGGGACTGTAGAGACCTTCTGTAGCTGTGCTAACACATGCCAGTTCCCCTGGGTTAGACTAAAAAGCTGTTTAGCCTGGTAAAACTCCTCACAGCTGTTAACCAAAGATTGTGTTGGATGAGGGGCATGCCCCATATGTCAGAGGGTGCAGAGTTCACATGTTGATAGGGTTTCACATTTTAATTTTGCTTTCCAAACCCACAAATAATGAAGACTGAACCGCAAAGCTCCTGTGGCAGAATGATTGCAAATAAAGCAAACTATGATTGATCTGAACTTGACAGTGAAGCACTGTTTTGTCTACCTAACCCAGGAGAACAGAAGTATTCACCAGAGAAACGAGTGACTTGCCTCATCTTTTCCACTGAAAAGTCATTTTGGCCACAGTTCTGAAAAGACAAGCACATGCTCAGCTTTTAATATGAAGACTGTATTAGAAGCAGCTTTGTTCCTGAACAAAACTGGTTACATACACTTGGACATGAACACATGTTTGAACACACATTTGAACACACCACCGAGTTTCAACACCTCTGCAAGAAATGACCCATATTGTAATAGATAGTGTATAAGATCTCCATTTGCCCACTGCTTACAAAGTAAAACGCGCTGTTTAAACTGTTTTCCTAAGATTTGAGTTGCCTTATGCTTTTCCCAACTTTGACAGCACAATTTTACAGAAATTTATGCTTTTTTTCCCCAGGATGACAATATATGTTATAAAATGTTTATGATTTAATTGAAGAGTTTTTGTCCCCTTTTTAGGAGACTGTTCCTTTTATAAGTAATTCAGAAGGTTACTTACTATAGAATGACAATAGCAAATCTGAACTACTGATTTATACCAACCCAAGTGTTTTTAAGCTATTAAAAAGAAACATTGTCCAGGGCAAAACAAAATTATAAATATGTTTGTGTAAATACGAGTTAGACTGATTTGGAAATGAAAACTTCCTTGTGTGAATGAGAAAGGGAAAAGAAAGCCTAAAGCTTTCCATAAAGTAGACAGCAGCTGTACTGAGCAAGCCCTCTTTCAAAAGCCAGTGGCTTCTCTCTCCAGTGTGGTGGTTTAACAACAAACTCACAACACAGGTAGGTGTGCTATTGCCTTAGGTTTAACAGAAAAGTGTGAACACACCCAGTATACTGGAAGTAAATATTCTGAAAGCTTCACACAGGCTTTGTTGGAACATGTCAGGTTCTCTGCAGCATGTAAACACCAACAGAGGGGTTGATTCTAAACTTGCCAAACTTCCAGCCAAGAGTGGGTTTTCTGAGGGAAGTCACATATGTCATTACCCTACACTGACTTACAGCTTTAGGCCCCTCTCTTAGCTCCACTGAAAAGTGAGAGTGGTGGAGTCACTCCACTGGTCGGGATTCCTAGCAAGTTTTCAAGATTAGTCTTTCAGATTTGTTATTGTAAAATTTTACATGCAATATTAAAAAATAAGAGATTGTAGATGCAGCAGAGTGCTATACATTCTTTATCTTAATTCCCTTAAACGTCACCATGAATGGTGGTGGTGGCTGCACAAGGAAGAATGGTTAAAAATTAATCAGGAAGAAGGGGAAAAAAATGATCATTTTTTCTTTCCTAGCTTAGGCTTTTCAAGCCTAAGAAGAGTTATTTTTGTAGTTTAATTTAATTTATGTATCTGACTGTGATATCATAGAGTCATCTAAATGAATCCTATGAGTAAAAATAAGAGGTTTTATTTCCATTCTTCCTTTTCCTAAAACCAAAATTATGTCTAATAAAAAGCAAACAAGATTTTAAATATTTAGGAGTTTAGTTTAGACTGGCTATATACACAGGGTTTATAGGCCAAAGTTTTCAAATATTTTGCTTAATTTTACATTCTAGATTTGTCTCTTCCATAAAAAAGCCACAGTAGCTTTTGGCATTAGTGGAACATACAGGCACTTAGTGGTTTTAAGTCAAATCAAATGTGAGTCTGGTCACTTGATTATTTCTGAGTTTTGCTATAAATGCCCAACATTATACCCCTAAAGAATATGTTCCAGAGCACCTAGCTTTTGGGCCTTACTGACTCCTGAAAGCCTGCAGCTCTTCCCTGGATGCTGAGAGTGATCTCCTTCCTGGCACAGCCCGTAGAGCTGCTCTGTTCTCAGCCCATACCTTGGCACAACACAGATTCTGCAAGACTGGTTTGTGGCAGTGCTTGGCTCCTTCTCTGTGAAAACAGCAGGTGCCTACTGAAGTGCTGTAAGGCTCCTTCATGCAGGGCTTAACCCCCTTTTTTTGGGTGGAAGCTGTAAGATTAATGTGGGCTTGGGAGCCTAACATGGGCTTGGAAGCCTGCCACCAGGAACTGCATTTGGGAACTTTGGTCCAACCTTCATCAGGTCGTTCTTGGATTGCAGATTTCTATTTCTGCTTTTAAAATGAGTATTTATATCTGTATGATACATAACCATGAAAGCTTTCTCTAAATTGGTTTTTTACTTGTAAGTATGGCATAAACTGCAGGGTATTTAAGAAATTAAATTCATGGAAGGTAGAAGCAGTTGGAATTTAGTTAGGTTGTGCTCCTCATTCCCTACATGAACATGAGGTTACCAGTGCAAAAGTAAAAAGTGCTCTTTCTGATGTACACTCTGCATCCTTAACCTTTCAGCATGGCAAGAACAAAAGACACAATACATTACAAAGGGGGAAGGAAAAAATTTTCCATTAGTTACTACAAGGAACAAGCTGATGGCTGAAGCTCAGTCATTATACCTATGAAGTATTGAAATCTTACCTTGAATTTAAGGATTAAGCTTTTGACAGGTTGCTGAGAGCCAGATTTTGTAAAAAAGAAAAGGCTGAGTCTGTACACATTCTAAAGTTAATGAAGAACTTTATTTTAGTGCAAATCTGCTGTGTTACCATTAACTAAAGATAAATTAAGTTAATTAGATTAATTAAAGATAACTAAATTTCTGATATTACAAGGTAGAACACTCTTTAGACTGTAATACAAAGAACCTGGTTCTTAAGGTAAATAAACAAACTATGATGCTACTAAGGCAACATAATATATAGTAAACAAGAAGTAATAATCACTACAGGATTTAAGCAACCTGCTAACATATGCTAGACTCCCTGAAAAGTATAAGGAGTCTGATCTGAGTCAGATCAATTAACAACATTGTTTCACTTTAGTGGATGTTGTGGAATTGATCCCCGATGATTCTCAGAATTCTGAAACTGATTGTCTGGAAATGTTATGAGGATCCAATTAATTAATTAGTTATAGGTGCTGTGTAACTTCCTCATAGTCAGACACTCTTGTGTTCTGTTAAACAAAAACCCACCAATTACACACCAAAATATGCTTGAAATGAAGGTGGTTTTGACATTATTAACATATTCTCCTATGAATTTTCATTCACAATAAAGTGGATTTCAAAACTATCTTAAAAGAAGATACTGTATGAAGTCTGTACCCTTGTATGTTTGCATGAATGTGTTTGAAGAGCTTCTCACTGACCTGAAGAATGGCAATTAATGTTTCTTTCTTTATTGTATTGCCTTTTTAATTTCTTACTGATGCACATGAAAGAATTACAACCTTTCAAGAGTTAAAAAGATTTTTTGTCAAGTCTATCTAGATAAACTGGTAATAAAGATGTGACTGTAGTTTTAAGCTGATTTTAAAAAGGGATTTGACAGTCGTTTAGGAAAACATTTGCCTTAAAGGGAATAAAAATGGTTATAAAATAAATAAAATAAGGGACATTGAAGGCAGTGACAGGTTGTAGAGTGGCAGTGGGAGAGCTCCATTGCCTGGGTTCCCTCTTAAATTTTTCTAATTAATTGGTAATTCTTCTAATCTTTAAAAATTTCTTTTACATTAAAATCTTGAGTAATTTGAAGGAAATTTTGTGCCTTCCCAACTGTTCTCAAAAAGAAGCCACCTGGCACAGCCAGCACACATCTGACTTTGGTTCAGTTGCTCCCTAGTTCTTAGCTGTGATGGAGCAAAGCATGGAGTGTGGATTCAAAGTAGAGAAAAAGCTGCAAATGTCCGGAAAATTCCAGCATGGGTTTGGGATGCTTTTGGATCCTCCTGGCTGAGCTGTCTTGCTTTGGTTTTATGCTAAATGTCTTCACTTGTGATTGACTTGTGATAGCCACAGATATTGTAAAGCTCGTGTTAAAGGACCTGCAAAGCGCAGTGACTTCAAAAAGTTGTTTTCTGAATTCTTGCAGGCAAAGAGATGAGGATGATTCCTGCCTTTTTGAGCAAGTCACCCATGGGTGATTTGGAGACTTTAGCTCTGTCACCCACGGGCCAGCCCTTGCAGAGCAGGGGGCATGGACCTCAGGCAATAAGGCAACCTTTGCTATCCATGTCAGTGCCTTGAGCTGATGCTCTTCAGTGCCAACCTCAGTTCCCTGTTCTGGGGGTGTGGTCCAGCTCTCTTGCTCCATAGCTGCAAGCCAGGAGCACATGGACTGGGAGAGCCAATCCCTCAGAGGTGTGAATGACTGTTATTAGTCAGAGAGAGACTGAGATAGGTCATGAGAAAGTGCCCTCTAGTTTGCTTAGGGCTGAGTGGATTTAGCTTCTCCTAGTCAATCTCAAAGATTTCAACAGCCACGAGGACCAGCCTTGATCCTGCTAAGCCTTTCTTGAAAGAGGAATCTTAATTCATGCACGTCCCAGTGACTTTGATGGAACTGCTCACATGTGTAAGAGTCTGTAGGATCAGCAACCCTTAACTAACAAGGGAGTTATGCAAAACTGCATGGCATCTGTAAATAAACACAACACTACAGACCCTGGTGTGCTGCTCTGCTCCTTTTTGGACACACTATCCTATCTTTGCTGAGGCAAACTCTTCCCTGCTCTCTTCGCATCACACAGATGGGATCAAAAAGCTGAAGAGCTGCGTTTTCATGACGGGAGTCCATCACAGGAGCATTGCTATTAGTCTTTGCTAGCCATCAATGTCTGGAAATTTCACAGTCAAGTTGCTAGTGATTGTATTGAAAGGGTTTATGTGTGGGTGGCTGAAAATATGGTGCCTGGCCCCTGGTGCCAAACTCGCAGGCAATATCAGCTGTCTTTACACAAGTGATGAGGCAGAATATGTTACTTTAAGTTTAATATTCAGAACTTTGTCTCTCTTGCTGTCAAAGAAACTATACATGTGGAGGAGATGGCTGAATACAGAAAGTGCATAATTAAATACCTCAGCACAGAAGAAGACATCATGTAGTTTTCATGAGGAAAGGTGGTGTGAAGTAATTTTTTCTTGTTTAAACTTAAATTTGTCTCTTCAAATTATTATTTTGTTTAATGTAGCAGCACTTTCTGTCTGTATCAGTAGTAACTTAATTTTAGATTCTCTGAATGTGTGGTTGACTTTCCAGTGTTTTGTCACATGTACACAGATAGCTAGGAGCTTGGCTGTGTTCCTCTCACTTAATAGAAAGTTTTCTATTTGTTTTTTGCTCATCATATTACATACCATTATTAAAAAGCATGGAAATTGGTGAATTCTATCCCTGTTTTTGCCGGTGTTTCTTTTTCTACTATGAAATTAAGTAATTTGTATCTTAAACATTTGAAAAGGAGAAAGGAAACTGAGGAAAAAGAATTCCTGAAGAGAAAGAGAGTAATCTCAATTTTGTCATCTTTTATTTTATGATGCTTGTGGGAGCTGGTGATACCCTCCAAAGGACATTCAACACAAGGTCAACAGGACAAGGTCTTCTGGGCCACCATTTATCCCTAGATGTAAGAAAGAAGTAAAATGGTGATTTTTGGTGGTTTCTCTGGTAAGGGCCCCTGGTCATAGAATCAGAGAATCATCAGAGGTGAAAGAAACCTTTAAGATCACCAAATCCACTCATCAACCCAGTGCTACCACTGTAACCACTACACCCCTAAACCATCCCCCAGAGTCAGACAGCTCTTGAACACCTCCAGGGATGGTGGCTCCATCACCTCTGTGGGCCACCTATTCCAGTGCCTGACCACCTGAACAATGAAAAAAAATTTGTTATACCTCATGTGAATCTCTGCTGTCTCAGCTCAAGGCCATATCCTCCGGTCCTCTCACTGCAGGCACGGTAGAAGGGACCAGCCTCTACCTCCCCACATCCTCTGACAGGGAGTTGTGGAGAGTGATGAGGTCCTCACTGAGCCTCCTCTTTCTGAGAATAAACAAACCCAGCTCCCTCAGCTACTCCCCATAAGACATGGTGTGTTCTACCTGTGAATATCAATTTTTTAATTATTATAGTTTTTATTAATTTTTAGGTGATATTACTCCTCTCCCCTTTCTCTCCAGCATGCTTGTCTTTGCAATAAAGGCCACTGAGCTGCTTAGACCAAAAAAATATTCCAGGTATATATGCTAAACTATTTTAGGGCTTTTTTTATGAAGTGGCAGAAAAAATTCACTAAAAGCCATAGATCTTTCCCTTCAAGATTTAGTGTTAGCCTTCAAAAAAGTTTAGCAGTGAGTAGTTTGGAAAAGGATAATATATATATATATATTTAAAGATAAACTGTTCTTTATTTCTCTCTGCAGCAAACCATATTGCTGATTAACCACTGCTTTCATAAACTACAAGTGGGCCATTTAAGCTGTTTCACTGCTGGTTAATGTACTGTATTGTGCTCCCTCTTTCTACAGTACCTCGCTAGTGTTTTGTTTTTATTAGAAATTCACCTATCCTTGTCTACCGAGGAGAAAAGAAATTACACTACAGAGCCCTGCAGCCCATAAAATGGCAGAGATTCCTAAATAAGAGTGGCCTGAAACTGAAACCTCTGTCTGCCTGCACTGTAATGAAATGCATGACTACAAGAGATAATAATAATTGCAGCAATAGCTCGTTACAGCTCCCAGATGATTTGGTGCTGTCAGGAGTGCACTGTCCTCTGACATCCCAGGAGGCGAACAGCATCACTGACTGCAGGCCCTGATTGGTGTAGTGAAATATTGCTGGCAAAAATTAAAAGGTCTTGGTGTCAAAATAATTCATGATATGCATATCTTCCATTCTGATGAAATGGCTGATATCCGGATTAGCAAGATAATAAAACTGATCAGGCTACAGTTAAACAATTTAAGCTGGAGAGCTGTTCATTTTGTAGGTGTCACTTGTCAGATCAAGGGGTCAGAGCGGGATGAAAGGCTCTCCCCAGTAACCTTCTGATGATTTGGATCTGGAATGTTCTTCATGATTTGTCCAAAGTTTTCATCACCGTGCTGCCGGGTAGCATTACCACGGCAGGCTCTGTTCTGACATTCAAATCCTGGGAATGACAGGTTATTAGGAGAAGAGAACTGGCTGTACATACATTAAGCCCCATATCTTTGACCTGTAATTTGAACTGATAGTGATATTGTAATTGAGTGAGTAAAAAAAGGAATTTTTTATTAAAACACAGGAAGATGAAGAAAACGTTTATTTTCAGGTGATTTATGGGTTCATAAAATACGCTTTTTTGATGAGGGTTTATTTTATGGCTCTTGAAATGCTGAGCTGTGTGCTTACTATTTATTTTATGGAACAGTTATTTAAAATATTGTAGCTTCCCATATATTTCCAGCCTGTTCGTCAGCAACGAGGCTTGTGCAGATGGAGAGATACCCATTTCATATGGGAGTTCATGTGTTTGAATAGTTCAGGGATTATCCCAATAAAATGGACCCGGGAAAATATTGTACCCAGTTAATGCTCATTGCTTCAGAGACCCCTAATGTCCTTTCTTGACACCTTATTGCAGGATATTATTATACAATGGATCTTCAGTCATATGGTGCTAGGGAGTGGGGCAGAGCAGGGCTATCAGGGTAATTGACTCCTGTGCACAGCAGTGTTGCACACTTGAGTAACTAATTTAATGGAATGTGTTTTCATGTTCTCCCACACAGCCCTGCCCCACTATAATTCTCCTCTCAGGGTGGCAGCAATTTGGGACAGGTAAAGAGTGGAACAAAAGCTCTTGATTTCCCAAAAATGGGACCACAGCTTCTGTGATAAATCTGCTGCCAGTGAAACAACTGTCTCTGAGCCCAGTAAATTAATTGGAGTTACCAGGAATTCTCTGTTCCTGATGAAACTGGACCTCCAGTGCTTGCATGGCAATTTTTTTTGTTGTTGATTATTATTGTATGTGACCATTTGGTTTTGTTGCACAGTACAGAGATAATGGTTTGGCATGGCTGAAGCACTTCAATGATCCATCAATAGCAGGAATTGGACTGGACCTCTGCAGAATTCCTTATCTGTGTGAGAAATATCACTCCCTTGAAACTTGAAGGAGTCTTGTGCTATTTCAGCTTGAGCCAGTCCTGACATTGGTTCAGGCAAAGGTTTTAATTTTTTTTCCTTGGAGAATGCAGAGAAATTCACTTCTAAACAAGGCAGCTGGATTCTTAAAAATCAGTCACAGAGGACACTGATGGTTTGTTGATGCCATTTTTTGCTTCTGAACAGTTCCTAGAGATGCAGTGAAGTGAGAATCAAAAATCACTGTCAACAAGTTTTTTTATCTCCCTTTTACTATGGCACAATCTTTATCTAAATGCTTGGTCATATCATAAATATTAATAGAGTATATGTGATAGAATATACTTGATTGCTGTGGGTTTCTTCTCTTAATTTTCACAAGCAAGACTACTGACCCCTGAGAAACTCTGGGTTCACTGCATTTGCATGACAGGTCCTTCTTCAAAAAAGGTACCAAGTCTGATATTCACATACCAGTCTTCTTTTAAATCAGAAGGCAAGTCCTGCCAACAATATTTTTTGCAATAAAATTTTCTCTTGACTTTGTTTAATACTCAGATATTTGAGTAGATTCAAAAGAAAATACTGCACAGAAGACTTTTACTTAATTAGCCTCCACCCAGCATAACTACCTCTTCTTTTACTTGTAATTACATCACAGTTGTCAAGTGAATATTGATGCTTATATAATTAAAGAATTGATCCTTAAAGCATAATAACGTGCTAGTAATATTTGCATAATTGTATTAAAAAAAGTTTCCAGGATGTAAATTTTATGGCTCATCTTTCAGAGGGATTTGTATATGCTTGCCCTTACAGTTGGGTCAAGTACAACTGAAATTTGTGAGCTTACCCTCACGAGTAAAGTGAAATAAGTAAGCATATATTTCCAAGGCTAACCCTACAGATTCTCCCTAATGCTGTCTCCCCTGGCTACAGTGAATGATATGGTGGTCTTTAGCCATAAACTGTATTGCAGTTTTGGAAGGACACAGAGTTTAGACCTTGCAAGTAGTTTTGCTTTGCTCTGTGCCATTAAGATATATGCACAGTTTGCTTTTATAGTGTTTGCTGTCATTTAATTACTGATGCATCAAGATGATCTTCCCGATTCAATTATGCTAAAATTAATGATTATCTTGATGCTTTTTTTTTTTCAAGTCAGCTGAAGATTTTGGGATGTTGCCTTCACCATGCACCAAGCAGGTTCATCATCTAAATTGAATGACTGTGTGCTTGAGGACTGTTTGATGGACTTCTTTACTTGTAAGTTAAAAATTGGAAATCATGGAGATTAGTGCAGAAGTTGGTCTCTGACACAAAAGCTAGAATAGTTAAGGAAGGTCTTTAATAAGTCTTGAGGGCAATTTCATCTGGTCTTTCTCTCATGTGCAGAAAATCATCATTGGATAGGTCATTGGTAGGCCATCTACATTTGAGGGGGGTTTTGGTGGAGAAAGTCAGTTAACTATTGTGAGTATCTTTCTAAGTGTGGTAGAACAGCAGTATCAGCCTTTTTTCTCTTAGTTGTTCACCCTGTATGGACATGGAGAATTAAAATTTTTCATTATGTATTACAGTTAGGTTTAAAATGATAAGGTTTGACAAATTCTGATTTTTTGCATTTTTATGGGTATAGCCTGGTGGCTGGCTTTCCATGACTTTAAACATAATCAGTAAAACATAAATTACATAAAGTTGAAAATCTTTGAATTTGTGCAATAATCAGTGTGATATTTTCCCTCTTAGCTTATCACAAATTTTCACAGAAGTTCAAGTGCATTCTTTATGGAAGACAAGTGAAAGGAGAGGCTGGAAAGATATGGAATTTTTAAAAATACACTACAAGCTGGATTTAAACTCTTAAATTCTGATCAAATCCAAACAGCCTGATTTCCATATGCACATATTTGATTCAAATTTATGTCTTATACACAGTATGTAAACATAGGTATCAATGTAGTTAGAAAACAGTAGATAGTGAATTTTATATGCAATATCTATTGTTTGGAAATAGGTGTTTATATTTTACTTACTTTGCTATGCAATTCAACCAGTTGTAATGAAGACAAATAATTTTTTTCCCTTCCATTATATTTTCTGTGTCACAGGCATGTATTTGAGTCGACACATACCAACAATAAAGATGCAAGAAGATATGAAAAACAGGGGGAGATCAGTTGATTACAGACATAAAAAGCTATGAATTTATTGTTTCCACATCAGCTATACATTTTGGAGATACCTAAGAAATGACTCAGTAGCTAAGCTTATTTGATTCCCTTACAGGTTTTATGTCTTTACTCCATTTTAATTTTTCATTAGAATATAATAATAGCCACAGGAAAAAATGATTTGGTCTGTGATCTATTTCATTATGTTCTCATCATAAGGAGAGAATCTGAAGTGGGAGAGCATCACTAATTTTTCGGCACAGTAATTTATTCTACAGTATTTAAATGTTGTAATTTTCACACTGAGGCACATGCTGCCACATCTATCGTCCCCTGGACTAGTCTCTGTCTTGCTCTTTCCTTTTCATCTGTTTTGTTTTTGCATTTTTTTTTCATAAATTCGACAGATGGCCTCTTGATGAATCCTTGATAATACTGTCATGTAAAGCAGCTAAGACTAGAAATCATCTCACAACAATTTTTCATTGCAAAGAGAAAATTGAAGGCAGACAAACATCGCTAAGTCCATAACAACAGCAACAAAATATCCACTTCATGTAAATAAAGAGGACATGCTTTCCTTATAATGCTCAAACACTAATGCCAGTATCCTTTAAAGCCTCTGGATTTTTTTATGCTACATTTAATTCATCTTTCAAGCCTTGGGTTTGTTTAATATTTTCTTGCTTTCATATTCAGAAACATTTTCTCGGCTCTTAATGTGTTCTCTCTCCTCCTTAGTCCCCCTCCTTTTAGGTCTTTATAATTGTGGATCAGGTGAAGTTTGCTTCCCCTCATTTCAAGGTCATGCACCACTAGGACCATTTTCCTGACTCAGAGGGCACGTAATTTCACAGCCGTGTACTCCTCATTAATCCACCCTGAGTGGGTGCTCAGGAAGTTCCAGATCACAGATTTGTTTTTGTCTTGTTCTCTGACTCAGTGCTTCACAAAAGGATTAGATTAACCCCTTTTGATTGTATTTATATCTTAGTGCATCGTGATAGAAATAAAGTGATTTCTTGTTCTCCCCAAGTAACCTTCCCAGCCCTTCCACTTTTGCACTGGGGACCAACAGCATTTCTTTTCCAATAGTGCTCAGTTAAACTGAAGCTTGTGGCAGACAGAGAATTATTTATTTTGTCTTTGCTCTCTTAATGCAGCTTTAATGCATGAATCTATTTCTTCCCATTTGCAGAGACTCATTTATTAACTTTGGATGGTTTTTGTTTAACTGGAAACTGCCTCAGTCCCCTGGCTCTGAACGTGGTCTCATCTGGACCTGAATTGCCCTGGATCCAAACAAAGAAGAAAGCAAAAAAAGGCAGCACAGTGATACTGGAGAGGATGCATTCTTTCCCCCTTGATATTGTGCCCCAGCCAGATCCCTTAACCAGGGAGCTCTTTTCTGCCTCCATTTGTGGGTAAAGCTCTCCTTGGGATCTGCTGGTGTAAGGGATCCCCAGTCACTGGCCCTGGTGGGGATTGACACCCCAGGTGGAGTCTGTGCTGCCCTCAGGACTGGGGAATCTGGTGTGCTGGAGGTCTCTGGAGGGTCTTGCATCCCTGTGCCACAGTTGGCAAATTGCAAAGCATGTGGAGCTCTGGGAAATATTTTTAAATGAAGCTGATCTACTGCATTTAGCATCTTAAAGGAGCAAGGTTTGGTATTAGGAGCAAGCCACTGGGAGACCTGAGCTACTACAAAAAGTGTAATTACTTAACATTGGTCCTTCTTTCCTGTGTGTGCAATAGGAAAACAAAATTCTAAGTTATATAAAGCCATTTTTTAAATTCTTCAGGTAGGATTTGATTTGAGATAAAAACAGCCTGCAGGGTGTATGGGAAAACCAACCTGCAGCTGTATGTGGGAAGATCACAACCTTAACTATTTTAACTATCTGCGTTTTATAAGCATGGAGCTTAGGTCTGTGCTGAGCTGTAAACACTTAACTTCAGGTACCTCAATTGAACAGGAACCTACCATTAACATCCTTTTATTGGACCTGTCTTAAAGATACAACCATAGTAATGCATACACTTAATTTGTGACATCTCTTGCTATTATAAATAACTGTGTTTCTTATGCAGAAAATGAAGAAGACCCCTGACTCTGAGCATTGGTCAAAACTGAAGTGGCTAGTGGTCCCAGAGCCACTAAGATTATCACTGAAATGTATCAGATTTAACCTGCATGTTGGGGGTAAGGGGATGCTGACAATTGCTGCAGAAATTACCACAGAGCTTCAGAATGGAAAATGGCAGAGGAAGGAGGAAGAAAAGGTTTGGCCAGCTTAGAGGAATAAAGAACTGAAAGGCAATGCAGGAAAGGAGACAGTGAGACAATACTGAAATTAATTTGCATTTATTGGTCAGATAAACCAGACTGAGCAGATAAACTAAACTTGAAGATTAATGGGCTTTACCCATCAGCTAACTGGTGAGACCTGCTGTGTGCAGGCTCCTAGCTGGTCACAACTAGGCTCCACTGGAAAAAGATGTGTACATTCTGTTGGCTCCTGGTTTCCTGTAAGCCACAAGGGGATAGCTTTTTGCATCCCGAGTGTGAGATCATTTATGATTTCACATTGAAACATATCAAACAGAGTGGGGAAATGCCCAGTCAAAACTGCAGAAAGTTCTCAGAATATCTCCCTGCTTTGGCTCCTTATGATCTTCCCAGTGGCTTATTTAATTGATCCAGTTTTGATCATGCCAATGTAAATAAAACATAAAAAACCTGCAGTGAATTCTGCAGGGGACCATTGAGGTTTTCAGGGGCTGGAGCACCTGTCCTATGAAGAGAGGCTCAGGAGACTGGGTTCATTCAGCCTTGATAGGACATGGCTTCTATCCTAACAAAGTGTACCAGAATCAATAAAGAGCTTATCAAGAAGATGGAGACAGGAATTTACAGCAGTGTGTGCTGAAAGGACAAGAGACATTGGAAGGAGAAAAAATTAAACAAGGAAAAATGTATCCTAGTGGATATAAGGAAAAACTTTCACCATGAGAACAGTGAAACTATGGAAGAGGGTGCTCTACCTGCTCACTCCCATGTCTACAGAATTTGTTAGAATTTGTGTGTGATGAGTAACATCACCTGATCTCACAGCTGTGCCTGCTGTAAGAAGGATGACCTGTCCAAGTTGTATTGCCCTCTGATTCACATGGGGTGGAGGGGAAGCCCTACCTAATTCTAAAGCAGTGGAGAGAAGCTTTCTTTTTCTGCAACTCTGAGTCCAAGGTGACAGACAATACAAACCCAGCTGGACCTTCTTTTGCCTTTTTACCTTCAGCATCATCTGCAGGATGATGATGAACGAACCACAGCAGAGTTTGTACCTGGGGGCTGTGGCCAAGCTGACTGAATTTCTGGATGTTCTACCCCCAAAAGGGAAATACCCCCAAATATTGCAAGCTGCTCTACACAGAGAGTGCAAAAGAAGCTTTATATCTGTGACTGCGGTGTTAGGGTGTTAACCCTTTAGGTGCAGCAGAGTAAAGACACAGTCACACGGTCATTCTCAAGATGAAAGAGAAGGCGAGAAGACAAAGTTTATTCAGAAAACTCACTGCTTAAGTAGCATGACTCGCAACAATGAGAACAGAATAAAGATGATTGGTCCAGAGAGAAGACACCCCATTCCCAGGGTCTGTTAACAGCAAACAGGTGTCTTTATCTTTATTATTAATTCCTCTGTGTTTTGGCCAATTTATCTTTCCTGGGAAAGGCTTCTTGGCCTTCAGCTGAAAAACAGCTTATCACCCTGAGAAATGGTTCGGAGAACAGAGCTGAAAGGCTTGGGCCTGGAATAATTTTCCAGGCAGTTCTCTAAAAGGATATTACATATATGGATATAAAGCTATGGAAAATTCAGAGTACTTTTTGATGTCTTCTCTGGGTTTTGTTAAGGGAAGAGAGAAAGTCTCAGATGAGAATGAGAGGAAGACTTGCTCCCAGCTGGGACCTCTCTCATGCTGAGTGCCATTCACTCAGATGGCTCATGACTTCCTTCCATGAAGCAGGATAATTCTGGACTACCTGTAGGGTATGCAAGCTTATAGAAAATTAACAACATCGAGTCACTTGTTTTGCATGGGAGACACTACACTGCAGTTACTCTGCAGCTGAGCTGACTGCAGTAGAGAAATCCTAGCTAGATTTAAACTGGCTTCCCTGGATGCTCCTGGTGACATGAAAGAGAGCTCTATGCAGGCTGCAAAGCCCTTCTGAGGAGCTCAACACACACTGAGACATTTGGTCCCACCAATTTCTGTGCAACAAGAGCTATCACCCCCAGGATCCATACAGTGAACACAGCTCTCTTTGCCCAAACTGCAACAAATACAATATAGGTATACCTATAAAAGATGCTTACCTATAAAATAATCTCTATTTTAAAATGTGTTTGGACAGGATTCCCTTTGCTATAGGAATGCTTTTTTTTGCTTTGCTTCTCCATCCTGTTCAGAAGCCTCAGGTTCATTCTTTGAAACCAGAGAGAGAAAAAGCCATAACCAGAACATCTGCAGAATTTAAATGATGTAATGAGAAAAAGGAGCAGAGGAGAGCAGAGCCATATGAAGCAACCAGACCTGTGTTCCATAAGGCAGCTACTCTGAAATTTGTTTGGAGATACTGAAATTTGGATTGTTGATTACACTGCCACTTCTGGGTACTTTTATTGTTACAACATTTAATATGTTTTTTTTTCCCTAAGAAAGACAGTTTTCTTTTCCAATGGTATGAAATGCCAGTTATTTTAGATAGTGCCCTGTAGTGGGTCATATCTGTGATTCAGGAGTTTTTTTCCTTAGCCAATATGCTAATATTTTAGAGGTAAGAGAAAGGTACAAGGTTTTTTAGGGAAGTCTTTCTATTACATTGGCCCAAGCACCAAAGGCATAAAAGATTTGCAGAAGTGTTAATATGAAGAAACAAAGCAAGAAAAAGATCCAAAGCGATTGTTTCTACAGTAAATATGATCATTATTAAATACAATTTCTCTGAGTTTCACAAAGTAAATAAACTTGCAGCAGACAGAACTCATACTAGACTAGCCAATGTGCAAACAGAAGGCCAAACTCATAGAATTGGCACCACTTTCAAACAAAAAACTTAAAATCACACCTGGGATTCCAGCACTTTACTCACTTGTCACCCACATATCCAATGCCCTTAACAATCTGCTGTATCCTCTGATTATATGGCTTAAGGTTTCTTATGCAGTCATTTTCTGTTAGACTATACCTGGGATCAGATCTGTGGTCCAAACCAAGCAGAGAGATCTGTGCCACCTCAGGGGAATGCTTGCAGCAGGTCAGTGCTCTGAGAGGCCTGAGAGGGTGTAAGAGGTTCAGTAACATTCAAACAGTGTTAATTATTGTGAACTCCCTTCACAAGCATCTAATTCTTCTCCTACCTTGCAAGGGAGCTGTAGCCATCTCTCACAGAGTTCTGGATTCCTAATAACACAGCTAGGATAATATTGCAGTGCCTGAGTCTCCTTCAGTGGATTTGGTCCGTGAATGATTAGTAAATCCAGCTGTTCTCCTGTGGTCAGTGGAAGTGAGATTAAAGATGGAGGTATGGTTGCCATCTAGCTGAAGTTGGGAGGTTAGTAAGAATAGTGTGCTTTTTAATAACTGGGGTTCAATAAGAGAGCCAGAATGGGTATATCTGGTGTGGATTTTGTAAATGGTACATGTATATAGTGTACCACTGAGTGTGAATAGAATATATCCATGCCACTGGATATACTCTTGTACATATACCTTCCTACACATTTTGTATATACCTAGAAGTTCTTGTACATTAATTAATATAATTGAGCTTTAGAGATATTTTTTATAGTGTGATGCAGCCAAATACTAGAAAATCCAGGCAAACAGTAATCAGTCAGAGAGCTCCTATCTCACAAAAACTGATATTGAAAGTGCAAGAAGAAAGTCCTTCAGCCAGTGGTGAAGAGGTCTTGGCTTGGTTTCTTGCTGTGCAGGGCTATAGGGAGCTCAGCAGAGGTTGATGTTGGCTGGCAGAACTCAATCAACTTAAAGGAAAGGAGATGGGAGCTGGGAAAATCTTGTGGCTCAGCCTCTTGGTGTTAGTGGCTGTGGGCTCCTGTCTTGTGATGCACCTGAGAGCCGTGAGCGGCCTCAACAACATCAGCATTTGCTTCTTGTTAGTCACCTTTTGTACAAGGCCTCAATAAAGAGGAAAAATAAAAGAACACCGTGCCCCCAAGTGTAATTTCTTTCATTAGTTGTCATATCAAGTCCTGCATATAGAAAGATGAAGTTGGTTTGTATTTTCTTCCTTGTGATCCTCCTCATTTCACTGTGATATTTGTTCATGCAAGCATGTTCTTTATATGGGATTTCCTCACAGGTTTTTATGCTACAAACTGGAACGAACAGACATCATCATGGGCATTGGTTGCACTTTGGAAAAAAACAAACATTTTTGGAAAATTCTTTCTCTTTATGGGACAAAAGCAAAGTAGGTAGCATTGCTTGAAGCAGTTTAGGAGGTGAAATGGATGTGTGCTCTGCAGCTTCTCCAAGTGCTGCTGCAGTGCAAATCTCAGCCACGACTTGGATCTAGGGCTTCTCCAGCAGTGCTCAGAGCTTAGCCAGGGCATGCACGGAGCAGAGCACTCCTGAACCCTGCTCTGTGGCCACAGCCATGCACTATGGGTGGCGCAGTCTCCTTCTGGAACCCTGAAAAGTTGTCTTTTTTCTTCTTTTTCTTTTTTCCTTTTTTTTTTTTAAGCACTTAAGCCCAACTGCTAATGGAATTTCATGATTTTAAATAATTTACATTTCCATCTGGTTTGAAAAACACCAGGTGGAGATTGCAGATTAGGATGAGTCTAAGTGGAAGGAAATGTTTGTTTAAAATATTAAAGCTAAAACCAAACATTTATGTGAACCACATTTTTGCTGTCCATTGTGCTGTGTTCTTCTCTATCACCACTTTAAATTTTGCTTTTAATTGGATGTTTTGCATATGTTGCTTACCATTATGATCGGGGGAGACGAGGCCAGTGTGGGGTGTAGGAGAGTCCACACCAAAGGGTGAAAGAGTCAGGGATTGAAGGATTCTTCAGTGTGAGCTTTTGATCATTGCATCTGTTTCTCTGTGCTTTCTACAAACCCTGATAACTTGCTTACTCGGAGGTGGAAATAAATTTGAACCTAAATAAAAAAGGTTACACAAGGGTGATTTTAAGGGAAAACATGCAACTTCCTAAGACTGATGAGAGTTTTGTTAGGGTAAAGACTGATGGTTTACTGGTGCAGAGTCCAAACCACCCACAAGGACAAGAAATTTCCTTCTCTCCCACTTGCCAGCTGGCAAGCTTTTATTTAAAATGGGGGATACTGAGCTGTGGTTTCTAGCACTGCTTATAATACTGGAAGCTTAGCTGCCAGTTCCTTGATGCACTTTTCCAAGTACAGCATGAAACCATGAACTCATAGTGAGGAGTTATTGTACCAGCACCTTTTCCTCTGTACTTCAAAATAGTTCATTTTATGAAGCCACATCTGATATTCATTTTCTCCCCTAGCTAAAATCCTCGTATTTCAGTTCTCTGGAAATGGGATGTTTTCAATTTTGTGAAATGCACTGGAAGCTGTAGAGATGTTATGGTTGTTGCGTGCCTTAGCATGACATTCTTCAAAATCACACCTACAATTATAGTGATAGTATGCAAACTTGCCTTTACTAAACAAAACTCCAGATACCAATCAGTGAAAAGCACAAGTAACATAGTTAAGATTGCATAAGGAAAGCTGTATTTAAATAAAACAAACAAATTTAGACCAGTGTTGCTCATACTTGCAAATTCCCAATTCAGAGGTGCCAAAGGCTCAGAGAGAGCTACCTCTACCAGTCTGTAATCTGATTTACTTAAAACCAACTATTTCAGTAGCTCCAACCTCTGTCAAAACATGGTAATATTGCTTTTTACTGTATGCAGGTAGTTCACATTTTCATTATTGAGAGTTTTATTAGGACAAGAAAACTCTTTGCTACTTTGATGAATTTTGAAAAAAAATAGAAACAGAACACTTGCTTTCCATCTGTATACTGTGAACCCTATTGCCCCTAGACACAGCCAGAGAGGTGAAGAGTGAAGCAGACATTGAAAGTTATAATATCCCTTGGTAGATCCCAAGTGTATTGTGGTAGGTCTAAGTTGAATTGTGATCCAAAAGACTAATATATGTTTTTTATTGTATAGGAAACACCGGATTATTTTTTTTTTGAGAATTTGGCTCCAGAACCAATTAGTCTGAAAGTCTAATGAGCAATTAATTAATTTATACTAGGAGAGAAGAATACTAGAGTAGATCAAAACTGTCTGCAGAAAATGTGCATGGATTTACCAAAGGAGAGGATGGATCATAAGTTGATTTTAATTTTGGTGAGTTTGTTGCAGAGCAAGCTGACAAGCAGTGGATGTAATTTATTTAGCCTGAAAGATTTACTGTTTGAAGAAGACTTGCTTTGTATGAGAAAAACAGTCAGCTGCTGTTCATCAAGATTCAATAAAATAGTTTGGTAGGTGAAAGATAGATGAGGAAGTTACTGGTTATTTTTCACATCACAAGGTAATTGTAAAGGGGTGTCTGTTTTAGAAATTAGTGTTGAGTAGCTCTCTATATTGGTGATTCTAAAGGAGTATCAGTGAAAATTTGCCAGTTACAATAAAGTGAAAGGTTTTACTAACACCAGAAGGAGATGGAGCAAGAGTTTCAAGTGGCTTTGGCCATTAAATGTGCTGTAACACTGGAAGCACGATGAGGATTGATGTTTTCAGGGATCAGTAGGTGCTAATCACAAATCAGGAAAAGAAACTAATTTTTGTTGGAATCGAGGAAAGTTGGCAGTCAAACCTTGAAAGACGGGTGACAACGCACACCTGTAGATAAGCTGAGGGGGAGAGGGGGCTGTTTTTGTCCTGAAGTGCTATTTGGATCTTGTGTATTTGATATTTGGACTACTGGCTATAGTCAGGGCTAGATTGTCTTTTAATAATTTAGTTACCTGACCCAAGGACTCTGCCCCTTGACTGTGAGGGGCTATGGAGGTTATCTGCAAAGATGTGTGTTCTTCTCCCACATCCATTATTTTTATAAACAGCTTTTACCATACTTCATTAATAGTAATCACCTGTGCAGTCTTTGCAATTGGAGACATAGCTGAGAGCTCTTCATCTGTACACATGAAAGAACTTGCATTCTGTTGATTTGCATCTTGAGTTTCTCCAGTATTGAAATGTGCAGTAGGTGACTTTAAATGACTTTCTTGTTGTTTCCATCCCATTTGGGAAAAAATAGTAATCTCAGAAAAATACCCTCTAAACAATATCATTAAAGGTAAGTAAACTAATAACACATAGATTTTAGTGTTTGCTGGTTTGTGTCACTGTCTGGTAATACAATGAATAATTCATATCAAACTAGTAGAATGTAACATTTACATAAAATAATACTTTGCAAATTTATGGTAAGTACTAATTACTTGCCTTATTTGCCATGACTATGATATTAAATATTCATAAAAATGTGATTATTTCTTTGATTTGGCAGGCATTTAGATTTCTCTACAGCTTTTCACACTGCTAATTTTAATCCAGTAAATTATCTGGAAGAAAACAGTATGCAGCCGAAAAACTGTTCAAAATTCACTCCAACATTGAGCACATTATGGACGTAATGATCCATTACAACCAAACTTCAAGAAGATCTTGCAAGAAAACTGAGAATTAAACAAAGAAATATGGAGACTATCATCATTATTTATCAGATTTATTTATTAATAGCTTAGAATTTTATATATATCAAGAAACTTTCAAATAATTGGATCCACTTTTATATATTTTATTTTTGTGAAGATAAGTTCTAGTTCTTTCTGTGTTAAATCTGTTGTTCTTCTTTACTTTTTGGTGTATTTACATTTTAACTCATTAGAGGAACTGAATTCTGGGTTTTAAATGTGACAGATATTTTTTACTGTCACTTAGAAAACAATACCCAGTATTAATATCACTTTGCAGTTAAGTGTAAGTATGATTACGTGTATAAGTCTCTGTGTGTGTGTATGTATACATTGATTCCAAGGATTCAAAACTACTTATATAATTAAATCTTCCTATATGTCTATGAATGTTCAGTACCTGCTCTTGTTTCTCTAGCTGTGTAATGTGTATGCATCAAAATCTACAATATTTTAAATAATAAGAATAAAGACTCTAGGGCTGTGTATGCCATGTGTTTTACATATGTGACCCAAAATGGAGAGAAGTAATAGGAATCAGAAACTTTGGTCCTCAGACCCCCAGGCTTAGTTTATTTCCCTGCACAATTTACATCCTTTTCTGTTGTTTCTAGCAGCAGAGGAATAAACAGTCAACTCAAATGAAGTAATACAAAGACAATAATCAGAAAGTGGAAGTAACAAAACAACAACAACAAAAAAAAAAACAGGCAATTTGAATGTATGAAAATTTCTATAATAGAATAGAAAATAATTTATGCAGTATGTGTAATATGTAATGGTAGCAGCAGAATTACCTTTGTAACTTTTATAATCATCAAAGCCTGCCCTTATTTCCTGTTTGGTTTATTTTGCTTTAGAGATTTTGTACTAAATAACTCAGCTACCTGTACTCTCAGCCCCTCAGTGACTTGGTGCCCAGGGATAGCCCTAAGGAGGGCTATCAGGAAGTGTACATCCATCCCTGAACACCTGCTCAATTAAAACTTTGCTACTCATCAAGCTTCACTTGAATATGTGTGAAACTTTCAAAGATACACAAATGTTTTAAACCCTTTGATTAAAAGTTAAACTGATGACTGATAACTTGCAAACAGCACCACTAACCATATGTAAAAATACAGAGTTCCTGTATCACTGCTTAAAATAAACATTTGGAAAAGGTTTTGAAATATCAATCTGCTTCTTTGCTGTACAAATAAGGAATGTGAAATGAAATGTAGCTCTGTTAAGTCTAAACAAAAGAAAACAAATGTTGTCTTTGGTCTTAAACAGTTCAGTCCTGTGTAAGACTTGCAGGATTTCAGCAAGCCACAGAGGCTCCTGCAGCAAAATTCGGGTTCCAGACCTGCATCTTGTATTATATCCTGCTCAGTATGCCCCGAGCATAGAATTTGTCACTTGAGCACTTCAGCACTGAAACCTCTTGGGGCATTTTCCCCATGGCAGAAGGTGAGGCAGAGCTGGGGCATGTGGCATTTCCCTTGAACTGATGTAAAGTGCCA
This sequence comes from Toxostoma redivivum, assembly GCA_013397375.1. NCBI lineage: Eukaryota > Metazoa > Chordata > Aves > Passeriformes > Mimidae > Toxostoma > Toxostoma redivivum. Next base: position 98,602 of record VXBI01006658.1, on the reverse strand, counting down.
CAAGGAAATCCATTGCTCCTAATTCCAGCTGTACCCAGGGTCATGGCTTGGTAATGCTCCCCAGAATAGCTCTCTGCTCTATTCCTATGGATCCATGCTGCCTCTTTCTCTACAAGAGGAATTTAAAGGGCAGAAGTTTCTGATGAAATTTCTGCCTAGCAGACCACTTGATATTTGAGGTGTGTTGTGTAAAGATGACTTTACTTCCTAGCTAAATCAGTCAGATATTAAATAGATAAAATGTGAACAGAAAGAAAGAAAGAAAGAAAGAAAGAAAGAAAGAAAGAAAGAAAGAAAGAAAGAAAGAAAGAAAGAAAGAAAGAAAGAAAGAAAGAAAGAAAGAAAGAAAGAAAAGAAAAGAAAAGAAAAATATAAAAAATATACACGTCAAAATCCCAGTTCAAGGGACAGTCAGCCCAGGTCCTATGTGCTCATCTGACTGGAGTTCTTGACCTTAAATAAATGTGAGACATAGTAGACCTAATTTCCTTGGGTTAAAGGAAAAATCCTTCTGAAAACTTGATGATTTCATACATAAAAAGTCAGGTAGTTTTTACATATACAAATGCTAGCACCTCGTCACCTTTGAATTCACTGTGTAATTAAACTTATTCTGAAGCTGTACACTTACTGACATGTCTTTTGTAAGTGAAATGAAATCCTTTGTTTTTGCATGTTTTGACAATGTGTAGTGGGGGCAAGTGAAGCAGAGTCTTAAAATCCCCCGTGCATCTCTAATGGAGCCTCTTCTTGTTGCTTTGTACTAGTCTCAGGGGTGAAAACAGAGTTCAATGAAAAGAAAAAACCATTTCCTTTATGTCAAAATGAGAAAGTATTGATTTGTATTTGTATTCTCCAAGAAAAATCTCTGGTCCCTTCGAATGCCTTGCAATCCTTTGTGCTGTGTAAAAGAGGCCTCATGCTCAGAGTCAAAGGGAAGCCAGAGGAAAATGGCATGCAGGAGGTCAAAGCAGTTCACATGGCTCATCGACAGCTGTTTGCACCATATGACAGATCTAAAGGCAACTTCAGAGCTGTCTGTACAATATGTGAAGCTTACCAGAGATATAGAAGCGGCTGCTTTAATGTCATTTCCCATAAAAAAGTTGGTAAATTTGACACTGTGTTTTATGGACTGCAGTACCAATGATAGCCTTAGTTTATGATGTTGACTAACCTGATCTCTGTCTATTACAAGGTGCCCCATTTTCTGAATGGGGGAAGGGCTGCAGACATCTCCCATCTAGCCTTCAGGAAACCCTTTGACATCATTTCCCACAGTATTCTCTGGGAGAAACTGGCTGACCATGGCTTGGATGGGTGCATAGTTCACTGCACCAGAAACTTGCTGGATGGCCAGGCCAGAGAGTGGTGACAAATGGGGTGACAGCCAACTGCTGGCCATTCACAAATGGTGCTCTCCAGGGCTCAGCAATGGGGCCAGTCCTCTTTAGTATCTTTAACTACAATATGGATAAGGGGATGGAGGGCATGCTCACTTTGCAGACAAAAGAAAGCTGATCAAGAGTGATGACCTGCTGGAGGGCAGGAAGGCTCTGCACAGGGATCTGGACAAGCTGGATCCATTGGCCAAGGCCAACAGTATGAGCTTCAACAAGACCAAGGGCCAGGTCCTGCACTCTGGTGTCAACAACCCCGTGAGGGTTTGGGGCAGAGTGACTGTAAAATTTCTTAATGGAAAGGACTTGGGAGTGCTGGTTGAAAACTGGGCAAATGTGAGCCACCAGTGTGCCCAGGTGGCCAAGAAGGCCATTTGCATTCTGGCTTGTATGAAGAATAGTGTGGCCAGCAGGACCAGGGCAGTGATTATCTCCCTGTACTTGGCACTGGTGAGGCCACACCTCAAATCCTGTGTTCAGTTCTGTGTCCCTCAAGACAAGAAAGATGGTGAGGTGCTGAAGTGAGTCTAGAGAAGGGCAACACAGCTGGTGAAGTTTCTGGAGCACAAATCTCATGAGGAGCAGCTGAGGAAATTGGGGTTGTTTAGCCTGGAGAAAAAAAGACTTGGGTGGGACCTTATTTTCCTCTACAACTGCCTGAAAGGAGTTTGTAGTAAGGTGGGGTTCTCTTGTTGCAGGTAACAAGTGATAGAACAAGAGGAAATGGCCTCAAGTTGTACCAGGAGAGGTTTAGGCTGGATATTAGGAAAAGTTTCTTCATGGAAAGGGTGTCAATCATTGGAACAGGCTGCCCAGGGAAGTGGTTGAGTCACCATCCCTGAAGTTATTGCAAAGAAGTGTAGCAGTGGCACTTAGGGACATGGTTAAGTGGTAGATTTGGCTGGCAGTGTTAGGTTAACAGTAGGATTCAGTGATCTACAAGCTATTCCCCAGCCTTTTATATGATTTTATGATTAATACTAACAAAAAAACTAAGGAAGAATTGGAACTGGATGTTCACTGTATAGGATCTTCTCTGAGATCCTGGCTGCTCAGCACTAAGTCTGTATCTCAGCCTCTTTTGTTTTGTTTTTCTTATATTGGAAACACAGGAATTAAAAAGAAGTATCACATGTTATTGCCTTGACTTGCATTTCTCTAAAGGTCACTTGGGTTCAGCTGGCTGGAGTTTTGCAAGAAAGAAATCTGATTGCATCCTGATGTTAGTCGGTAAGTGTGAGAGAAGGTGGTGAAAAAACCCCCAAAATGATGTCCATTAACCATTAAGTGTGGGTTGTAGATGCCACAATATAACAAAACTATTAAAATATTTTCACTTGATGTGATTCACTTGATGTGAATTGCAAGCCAGCTGTTTTTCATAACTTTGCCATAGCAGACAGTAAGACTGATGGAGGGAAAGAAATGACAACTTAGGAGAACTTTGAGAGCTTTTCTCTTTCTAGTTAATTCTATCAGTGACTGTTGAAATACAGGTTGGTTGAAACTGTTGGTTCTTAACAAACAAAAGCAGAACATTCCAGTCATGCCTTAAGGTCATTCTGCTAAGATATAAAGGTATAAAGTTACTTTTCATTGCCTAAATTGAACCATTAATCCCTGATCCTGCAAACTTTATTACACAACATTTAGTGATCCAAATTACATCACTGTTATATTCAGAACCACCCAAGTTCATCAGGTTTCCCTAGCACAGTGCATTGTTAATACCTAAGATACTGACCTGCATAAACCCCCTTGTCTCATTCTGGAGGCTGTTACTTTTATGCATGTTTGTGAGGTAGATAGCTCATACAATTCTTAAGATGAAATGTCTGTATAAATAGTTAATGTATTTCAATGTGCATTACCACCACATCTCAAGACACATACCAGAGCCCATCTTGTGCTGTCCTGCTGGAAAGACAATCTGCCACAAGTCTGGACTTTAAGGGATCATTTTGAGAAGTGTTGGAATTGCTATATGCAGAAATAGATGTGTTGCAAACTTCAATCACTGTAGGAAACCTGCTAGAAAATGTGGCTGCTCAGTTAATGAATCTGGAGAGTCAGATGGGCATAGTGAAAGAAGATTGGAATGTATAGAAACTGAATTTTCACCTGAGAAGCCCAGCATGACATTTTCCAAAGTTCATGAAACATTATTTAAATGTCTTAAGTTTCGTCCTCATCTCTTCAATTGAAAGATCTTCATCTAAAGAGTCAAGGGTAAAATCATGGGAATATAGCACTAGTTTTTTCTTGACTATGGTTTTGGAAGTAAGGATAAAAGTTGCAGGAACTTTCATGACAGAAATAATTATTATTATATTGACTCTACATTGCAGAGTCATTATTATTCCTAAAGAAAAGCTTTCAAAAGTTCAGTGGGCACCTATGCCTGGATTGACCAGAGCTGTCCTTACTATGGAATCTCTTTTACTCATGGGAAGAGAATCTGAGAAGATGGAGAAGGGACTTGCCAGCTCCAACAACCAGGCCCAGCAGATATAGAGAATTTTTGCCTGAAGTCTTCTGCTGGTGAAAATCCTCTGCAGCTATAGAGTGGCTGGGGGTGAAACTCACCTTGAGGGGTTGTGCTGGTAGTCTATGGCTTTATGAGATGTAACAGCAGTTATTGTTGCACCACTCACATGGAGTTCCTCTAAAGAGAAGCACAGAGCAGCATTTCCAGAGACAGAAGAATTATGTTTTACTGCAATTTCTGGGATTGCTTAGTAGATGTATTTCTGAGAGAGATTTCTGCCATATTAAATACATCTTAAAAGACAATTACCTGAGAGGGACTTAAAAAAGTATTTATTTGACATTCTTTATGATGAAAACTGGGACACTTGTGCAAAGGTGCAAATCAGAGTCTTTGTCCATATGGATTCCTTTAAGAGCAATAAATACGAAGAGCATAGATTATAGGTCAATAAGATGAACACTCGTCTATGCGTGTATCTAATGTCTAAACACAGTGGAAATTGATTATGAACATGTCTATTTATAAATCAATACAATTGTAATTCAGTTTATTTAAACAACAGCCTATAGGTAAGAAAAACCTTTATTGCCTGAGAGAAGGTACAGAAACATCATGTAACATGTAGGTGAATACAATCTTAGAGGTCACTTGTATATTTTTTGCCTGTATCAGTAGAACCAAATTAGACCCCTCAAAACCCTGAAATTAAGAATATTAAATTAGTGATAAATAAAATATTAAATATGCTGCATGATGGGACATAATGTATTGAAAAAGCCAAAAAGGAGTGGAACATTATGTGTATAAATGAAGATTCTTTCTGACCTTACTTTGGTACCTCTGCTAAGTGTAAGGTTGAACGAGGAAATGCTGCACAGTAATTGCAATTGATAATATTTTCTAGTTTCTGTTAGAAGCAGCTCTGGTATACTCAGTTTCCTATTTTTCTCTGGATGTCCTAAGTTATATGGAAAAGATATGTACACTGTAAGCCATTTGAATGACTGGAGGATAAAGACATAGAGTGCATATTCTGCTGCAGAGGTCTTTATACAGCAGAATTGATGGCTGATTACAAAGCAGCCTGAAGATCTAATTACAATTGGCAACCAGGAGATGAGGGAAGACTGCAGACAATTTTCCTCTATTTTTATACACAGTCCTTGTGGCATTCACATTGCTTACAATAAGTGTGCTTCTGGCAAAAGCTGTCAATGATGGTAATCGTCTGGATGACTGGCTTCGGAGAGGCTGCAAGCCTGACCTTTGCTACCGCAATCATCGCCGTCATCAGCGTGGGGATGCACGCCGCCCCAGAGCAGAACAAGTGCTGCAACCAGACAGTAATTGCAGATTGCTAATGATGATGCTATTGATGATGCTTTTTTGTTGTTGTTCTTGTTGTTTTAATTGAAAAGACGTTATTCCAGGCTAAAGACTACGGTGGTGAATGATTAACACTAAAATGAGGAGGAAATGTGTGGAAGAAAGGAAGCCAAATATTTAATGTGTATTATTCTGTTGCATCTACCCCATCTAGTACATATTCAAAGTGCATAACACCCTTCTGTTTGAAAAGATGGGCATGAAATTCAAAGTTTGATTTAAAATTAGTTAAAATCCCAGAGATAAACTGTAGTCTTAAGCCTATTGCACTATCCAGTGCAATAGGATAGGTACCCATAGTGGATATGAGTACTCAGCAGTCTAATTATTACAGCTCACCAGTGATGGATATCACAGATGCTGAATAGGGCTGAAATACCAGCTTAGATACTTGCAAAAGTTCTCTCTGTAACTGAACTGAGAACAGAGACCAAGGATATATAGGACTCTCCACAAATTCTGAGGTCTGGAATTCTCTGCCAAAGTTGTAGAAATCTCAGATGGAGTATTTAATTTTCCTAATGATCATAAGGCATTATATCCTATCTCATGTTTTCAATCTGCAGGAAAGTTTAAAATTTACATAATGGACATTATCTTCTGGATAGATGTTGCTAAACATAATGAAATTTAGTGTAAGACTAACATTTCTGTGTCTCTTTAGTGTTCTTGTTCTTTCTGAAAATTTGAACACACAAAGAAAAAATGGGTTGTACTCTCCAGCACTTGTCTTGAGGAATTTCACAACTTCTGGACCTGAATATTGAGCAAAATGGTTTACAGAAACCAGAAATTTCCATGGAAACCGAAATTTTTGGCCTTGAGTGAAGAAGAATTGTTCCCCATTGTAGAAAAATGAGTCGCTGGAAGACTTATCTGGCACATGGGAGTTTCTTTCTCTCTGTTCTGAGTGCAAAGAAGTTTGCTGAACTTCATACCCAAATGTCATGGCAGGGTGTTTGACTTCCTGCTTCTAGCTTTTGATTTGTCTGCCTGATCTTGGATGAATTAGCACTAAACCAAACACATGCACATTTTCCTGTTGCTCTGTATCATGGGTTTAGACACCAAATACACACAGTGTCAACTTTATAGACTTGTCTGTGACAAAGTGTGTGGTAATTGCTCATGCATATTTCCTTAAAGAGACATCTCCTAAAAAACAAATCTAAAGAATTCAATAGGTTTCTTCCAAAAGTTGCACTGAAGATTGATGGAATGTAATTGGAAATGAAATTTCTGCTATAAAGTGATATTAATTAAAACCTATTTGTTAATGTTGTTAAAGGACCAGCCAGTATGTTCTCGTTGAAGGGGACATCTGGTTCCAACCAAGTTTCCAGAAGTTTGGGATATTCTTTAGAAATTTGCAGCTACATTGTTGCTCTCACTAATGGCAGGATGAAGTGAGTCATGGAGAGCCATGCGTGCAGCTGAAAGTGGTAACCTGTGGAGAAATGTGCCTCTACTGTGCTCAGGATTTAGTTTAGCTCTGAGATTTTGTGACCTCTTCCAAGGGAAAGATTTTATCATCTAGTCATGTTTCAGCAGCCCTTAAAAAAGAGTTGATCTCATTTCTTTTCTGTGAGCCTAACTTCCCACTGTGTGAAAAATGCTGATTAAATGATGATAGCTTTGCTGGTGAGACCTGGAAGCCCAAAGATGCCAGTGGACATGATGAAGAGGATGCAAACACTTTCCCTGGAGCCTCTGTGTCACTCATGGTGTACCCTTTAGGATAAATAAAGTGCTATCATAAATGCAGTGACTTTAAAGAGCAGTAAATTCACATTAAAATAATTGGGCTGAAAAAGTTTCTCCTTTGACTCTGCTGCCCTATTCAGCTGGCACCAGATTTGAATTTGCTCCAATTTCTTTAAATTTTGAATCTGCATGATGAATTTCATTTATATAAGTTCTGGTAGCACAAATATATATTTTAGTCTCAACAAAAGTAGGAGGATGATTGTTCCTCTTCTGATATTTAAGGGCCTTGTGGGCCTATCAAGATAGTTACTAAAAATTTCCATATGTGTTAGGTAATCTACTGAAATGAAATGAAAGGTGTGTGGTCATATATCTGACCATATATGTGACTCTCAAGAGAGTCAGTCTCTTGGCCATGCCTGTGCAGGTGAGCCTGAGTTGGGAGGTCATCCTTGCATGGCAGGTAAGAATAGGAATAGCAAAGGCATATAAAACATAAAAGGCTATTGCCTCTCACCTTGTACATAAATTCATGTTAATGACTTATTGCCAAGTCATATAGACCCTGATTTTCTACAGAAAATAATGACACATGGCAAACACTCTTCCCTAGCAAAAACTGCATGCTCAGGATTAGAGCTTAACTTCACCTTTTAAAGTCACACTTTCCTCTTCTCTGTAGAAAAGGTTTCATTACAACAGCACTTAATGGTGCTGAAACATCTTTTTTGCCAACTGTTCCCAAAGCCCTTTCCAGATGTAAGACAGGAGTAAATGGAATTCAGACAATACAATGCTGTTGATGTTCTTGAAAGCCTTGGCTTGCACTTGCCACATATCAGAGTCCAAAATTCAGCACTCATACACTGTTCTTACTGCAGAAAATGTGAATTATTGCAGAACACCTCACCTATCTCTTGAAATGATGGTTGATAAATACTTTCTGTTGGGGCCACTATTTAAAATGGAATAAGACCCCATAAAATATTCCTTATACATCCTATGTTAATGAGGCCTTAAAACTTATGAGTACAGGAGAAGAGTAAGGTACTGCACTAAGTTAGACCATTGATTAAATTAAGCCATGAAATTACTGCCTATTATGAAAAATGCATGCTCATTTTACTGTTATTTTCTTTCCTCTCTTCCTCTGTGCTTGTGTATTACATCTGTATGTTGTCTGGCCATAAGCCTGGCTTGTAAAATCTCTGTGGAGGAATCTGTCCTTATTATGGCGTGCATGCACAGCCCTAGATGCAGTGACAGTCCCAGTTCTTGACAGGCATCTCTTAGCTCCAAGGTGACTAATAATACCTCTCAGAAATGACCCTTCACCACCATAAAACTCTCCTGCCCTTCTCATTCAAATGCTGAACTGCATTTTCTCCCAGAAGTTGCTCACTCATCTCGCCCCAGCACCTTGGAACCATTCAGCTGATCATACAGGAGCCATCTTGTTGTTCTGCCAGGTGTAGCCCCACCAGGGCTAATAAGTGACACTTCAGGAGATGGCAAATACCTCCCACTATGCAGTGGGATGGATGATCAGTGCTATTTCAGAGAAACTGAAATAGTAATAAGGTTCTTTTTGTTTATTTTTCAGAAGAGCATGTTTGTATGAGCACACAGCAGAGGTGTAAAATGTACAGCCAGGTCCTTCCTGCAGTGTTGCCCAAGGGGTGTTAGGAGCAGAAGTGTGTTCCTCACATTCTGCTTTATGGTGAAATTTAATTTTGCAATGTTTTTGAATATTCAGCCAACACTTCAGCGCTCCCTACCTTCCTCTGGGTGTTTGAGAAGGCAGGCTCCTCACAAGCAGCTGTTCATGCTGGTGCCGCCAAGGTCCTCTGCTGCATTTCCAGTGCTGGAATTCAGTGCTACCAATAATTTATGTATGTATATCTTCACAAATGTCAAAAATAAACCTCTAAAAACTGAACCTGCCCTCTGAAGGTTTAAATATTTCAAAGTAGCATCTCAGTGACTTCTGTTGTACTAAATTCCTTAGTATTTTACAAAAGTGCAGGTTTAGTCAATAAGCATAAGCATTTGAAAAATAGACATCATATGGGTTTTGCTGGGAATAAAGAAAATAATTTTTGGCAACAGAAAAAAAATTATTTCCTACAAAGCATTTAAGTAAAATAGAATGTTTAAATACCAAAACCAGCAGTGGATCCCCAGCCAAGTAATGTACTGCTCTGAGGGAGGACTACAGGGAAAAAAAAAAGGTGCTAAATTATTTCCCAACACAATTTGTGAATAAGTAGGAAGAGCCTATCATTTAGATGATTCAGCTCTGTCTTTAGATGATATAAATTCACAGATTTATCTAATAACTGCTTTTGAAGGTGGCTACTTTTTAAAACGTCTTTTGTCACACATAGGAAGATATGCAAGTGATGTAAAAAAGCTGATGCAATTCTTTGGTTTCCCAGCTTCGCCAGTTTCTGGATTGGACCTTTTGCATTTTTTCATAAATGGTCTTCATTTGCTTTTAAAAATATTTCCCCTGAAATGTTTAGCATGGGACTAGCTTTCATCTAAAAAGCCTTATTCAAATGCCTTGTTAAGAGCTGAGTTAATCAAGCAGTGGGGACTGACAGCCAGGTCTGGTGTCATCCTGGCATTGTGCTGTGATTCACAGCATACACTTTGCTTTTGAGGATTTCCCTTGCTTGTGGGCATTTGCCTTCCCAGAGCTGATAGGGAAACCTTGTGCCCTGAGCAGCTGTTCAGAAAGGGACAAGGAACAATGAGTGATGGTGGCCATTGGGCAACCTGGGCTTGCATGGGGTGGCAACCAGCCCACCAGAGCTGGGACACAGAGGGATGTCCTCACCAGTGTGAGTGCCTGCTCCCGTGGCCCTCACCGTGCTGTGTGGCATCATCTGGGAAGCCACCCATAAAATATCTGCCTGATTTTCTTCAATAAGCACGAGCTAGAGGTTAATAATGTGGGGATGTTTGATTCCCTGCTGTTTTAAATAATTTCATGGGGAAACTAATATGATAGGACACCAGTTAAAAGGTTATTATCCTCATCAAACTACAGCACTTCTTTCCTATTATTTCCCACCAGTTTCTTGGCCTTACTCCTCCTCTCCTTACAAGTACTACAAATGAGTCTTTGAAAGGCCAATCTGTGGTGGGGTGGAGGCAGAAAGCCTGATCCCCAGCTGCTGTCCGGTCAGCATTCCTAGGGATGTTAGCTGTGTCCTCTCCTCATGCTGCTGGAAGACCAGCAGCACCCTGACTGCACTTCCTGATGGGGCTGGAGGATGTTCTCACCTCACACCCCAAAAGGCTTGGCTGGCAACTCATCAGCTTGAGACCAGTTTTACATTGTCAAACACAGAATGGTGGTCCACCACATCCCTGGGATAATCTGCTGATCTTATGTCTTTCCTTTGTTTCTTTGCTTTTAAAACTACATAATGGTTTTTTTTTCCCAGATTATTTAGGTGATGTAACACCTTGTATAATTTTTTCTTTCTCTTCCTAAACTAAGTTTCTGCTGATTTCTCTTTGGCACACTATTTTAGTTCTTACCTTTTTTTCTCTCTCTTCCCATTCCTTTCTCTTTTGTGTGCTCTGGCTTATCTTATACCTTTCATCACTTTCCCTGTCTAAAAAAAAGAGATTTAGTAGCCTGATTGGCTTTGCAATACAAGTCTTGGGAATGTTTTGCTGTGGCTGATAATGGGAGAAGGTGTTTAAAATTGTGATTGCAAGGGGCTGCAATGCCTTGCAATCCCTTGCAATGCAGTGCTTTGGCATAGGGGTTTGGCCTAGGAAAACCAGTTTTTTTCCAGTAAAACCACAGGCTGCAATTAACAATTGATTAGTGAAGAAATTTGCCTATGTATCTCCCCCAACATTTTAATAAATTCCCTTAAGTTCCTCTTTTTAGTGGCAAAAGGGTGGTGGGGAAGACTACTGAAACAGGAAAAGATTGCAAAAGTATTTTTTAAAAAAGATTTTTACAATTCTCTTCTAAAATGAAAAGTGGTGTTTTGAAAGCAGCAGAGGAAAAACTATTTTGAAGTCTTGAAATAGAAACAGAAATTGCCCTTTTCACTATAGTAACCATGTGTTAGAGTTCTAAGTTGTCAGCAATACTCAAGACAATACTGTAATTAAATGTTAAGGAAAATAAAGTTCTCTGAACTTGAGAAATTTCATCACAATATTTCATGGACTTTGAGCAACTGAAGAAAGTCCCTGATTAGAGCACTTCATTTTAAGAGATGTTGGTTACGTTGACCCAAACAAAAACAAAGACGGATAATGGTTTCAGTTTAGTAGAATCCTACTAACTGGATTTGGAGGGATATATATATTTCTGGATAATCCCCCTCTGAGCTCTGGGTAAACATCAAAACCTGTGGCTTAAATGCAAATTTTGAAAAATTGGAGAGATTTTCCAGTCAAACTCAAATGTATTTTAGCTTTCTTTTTTTCCAACCAGCTCAATCTCATATAACAGATAAAATTTATAAATATAATATTTACCCAAAAAAAATCAAATGCTTTATGAAGACACATTATTTTCAAGCCCATTTCCCCTTTTCTGTTTTGCATTTATGAAGCTGAATATACTGCAGTTGAAGCACGCAGGGTCTCCGTGATCTGAGTGTGAGCCTGAAATCTGGCTACAATTAAATGGCTTGAAGTTATTATGAGCTTCTAGCTGGAGGGGGACGGGTAGGAGTGGGGCCAATATAAACAACCATTCCCAAGTGATATTAGTGGTAGGAAAGTGGGTGAAACTCCCCCAGAACATTCTGCCTAAAGGCACTTATGTAGAGAACATCACATGCGTTATTGGGCAGCTCCCCCGGTATGGTTTGAATTGACACTTGCGGGTTTCACTGGTTCTCAGGCACATTATTACCTATGAACCATATTTTAAAATGCATTCTGAGATTTGAGCTAATAATGTGAATGACATTCAGTGAGATTGCCAAATGCTGGTAATTTACTTTCATTTTCACATTAATGTGGGCCCACCTGTGATGAATTGGAAACTAAATAAGCACATCAGTTTTAATTAGATATTTCAGTGGCTGGATCTAGTTAAACAGCAGCATTCATTCCTATCTATTAAACAGTCAGCGAGACTTCTGCATTCTTCACAGTAAGTTCTCTCTCCTTCCAACTCACCTTCTTTTCATTGCTTTCCTCTCTTTCTTACTGGAATATTTTAGTGGAGATAATTAAGAAGGTGACATCCTACCCACTTAATAATACAGCTATCAGAGAATTGGCTGATACAGATGATTTTCCAAACTATACAGAAATTTTACAGGCTCTCAGTATTGTTTGAGGAAAAAAAAACCAAAAGCCAAAGAATAAGTTCACAGTTAGGTTTAACAAAATGGAAATGGCTTTCTATTGACAGTCATGGACTTCTACCATTGTACCTTTGGGACCCAGTTTCAGTTAACTGGTGAAAATCTGGGTACCAGCTGGAACAATTTTTGGTCCTGTGGGGGCAGGGACCTGCCAGAGGGATGGAAATATTCAGTGTTGTGCTGGAAGGGGTCAGGCCAGCAGTCTGGGAAAGGTTTTTTCACTCTGGCCTGAGTGCTGATTACAAAAACTGCCTTGTGCCTCAGTTTCCCCCCCAATGAGTCACCAATAAGGCTGAAAGGCAGCTTTAATATGCTGAATTATCAGTGTTTTTACTGAGACTAGCAGCAAGCTGTTGTTGTTTTCTGTTTCAGTTGCCAGTCATTTGCTGAAATAATAATGCTTCAGTCTGAGGACTTTGTATCTCTTTGATGCTCAAATGAATGCAGAGCTTTTTTTCTGTCTCTATTCCATCTTTTCTCCAAGAGTTTTGCAGTATGGCCCTCATTTTCAAGGCAGTTTTCAATAGAAACTTAAGATCTAGGCTGCTGCTGTATCAAACAAGCCCATTTCAAGGCAGCTTTGTAAGAGAGAATGGGCGCCAGGTTGAATCTTAATATATTTTTCATTCTTATGTAACACTTTGACATAGTGAATGCCAACTTTAAAAAAAGTCTATGCAATTATATTTTTCTTTGCAAATAAAACTAATTTAGGTAACCCCTTTTAGAGATGTTAATTAATGATTAACAGCCATAGCAGATGTAGGTGTAACCTAACAGGAATAAATTTTGAACTAGAGCCTTCACTGTACCTCTAACTTCCTACTCACTATTCGTTTAAGGAGTGACATGCTTGAAACACCTTTTAGGAGAGCAGCTGATATTGGTAAAGCTGATGTTTCAACTTACAACTAGCTCTGTGTTTTTATTAACTCTGGCTATTTTTTGGATTTCTATTTCAAAGAAAGGTCAAACAAGTTCATAAATACAGCAGATACAGTGCTGATGAAAAACAGCTTTATTTGGAGACAGAAAACTTGTGAAAACCTTGAAAAATATTTGCCCAAGTCCTGCTTTTTTGCACTGACATTTCAGTCTACTAGCTAAGAAATATTTATGGGTGGATTTTGTGAATGATCATGTTATTCAAAAACAACACAAGAAAGAGCAGGGAGAGCCTGAAACTAAAGTCATATCCAATTCAGATTTCGGGCAGTTTCATTTAAAAATATGTATGTTCTTATCCAAAAGTATTTAGCATTAAAGCTCAAGACAATGGTCTAGAGCTGACTGTGCTCTCTGAGCATAACCTACAATGTTATCTCAACACATACCCAGGCTATGGTGGTCTACAAGATGGTGTGTGAGATTCCCAGGAGTAGATTCTCCCAGGCTTTCCTTCCCCAAACCCTCTCTGAAAGGAGAAAGCAGGTCTCTAAATAATCCTAACCTGCTGAAAATAAAATTGGGCTGACAGCTTCACAAACCCAAATGTATTGCTTTAAGCACATTCCAGAGTATTTAAATAGACAAACATATTTTGATGAAAATGTTTCATGCAGTAGCTTTAAAGAAACAGAAAAGATGCACTAAATGATCACAGTAGTGAGGAAAATATAATTAAGCACCCTTGATTTTGGACATTCTCCCTGCTCCTAGGTCAGCAGAGATTTGTAATAAAGCCTGGCTGAAGCTGAATTTAAAGAATATAGTTTAGGGAGATTTAGTGCTATATTGATGTGTCTTTTTCTGGCATGAGTAGTCATCATCTTCAGCTAGCCCTTTTCATACTTAAAACATATGAGTTTCAAAAAACACCTGTTCTAAGTCCTAGTCTTGCAAACCACTGTACATAACAATATACCAATTGCTAAGTGAACTGAATCATCCAGGTAGTCAACTCCTTTAATTCGGGAGAGTGCACAGAAACTGTGCAATGGAAAGAAAAGGTGGTCCAGGAGCAGGAGCATAGCAAGAGGGGTCTGGCCTGGCTGTGCATGCCAGCAGCTGCCCATTCAGAGGGCCTGAACCCACAGCCAGGGTTCACCCTCCAGCCTGAATCCAGCTGAAGTCAGTGAGATATCACAGCTCTCTCCCTTTTTCTGAAATAAGGGGTGGGAGGATAATGCTTAGTTGTCTAAAATAAAGAATACAATTAAAGCTAAATCTAGAAATCTTGAATCCTGTGTAGAGCTACTTCATGGAAATGATGGAGAATAAGGCATGAGAATGTGCAACTGCCCTGTAAATAATAAGACATCAAAGGGTGTTTATGACTCAGATGAAATGCTGTTCAGAAAGGCATTTCCAGGAGCTTGTTCAAAATGTGTGTGTGAGAGAAAAATGGGTTAAATTTTCTAGGCAGATATTGACTCATCATATCATAACAAAACCTGCTAGAGCTGGTTAATGATGTGTCTGATACTTCAGCAAGTGACATAATGTTGAAATTTGGAATCAAAGCTGTCAGGAAATTGCTCCTTGCTCAAACACACAATATTCATGATGAAAACCTGTTGTAATCTCCCTCTCCTAAGCCATTATGCTAAAGGGGCAAGAGGGATTATTTCCTGGTGACATTTCTTTCTGATCCTTCTTGAAGTGCTGCAGCTTTCAGAGAAGTTTCTAGGCATGGTTTCCTCTGATGACTGCTAATATGATACGGCAGTCCTTCAAAGGAGCAGAATGCATAGGGCTGCAGCTTTTGGGCTTATTTATGCAATCAGCAAATGTGACTTTTTTTTCCCTCCCAGCTAAACAGCTTAATATGCAAGTAGAAAACTGAAGGGCACAGTCCTTTCCACACTGTACTGCTATTTTCCCTCCCTCTTTTTAAGCTGGCAGCCATGCTTCTTAGAATTCTGGTTCTCTCAGCTTGCTGCTTAGAGGTAGAGTGGGACAATGTCAGGAAAGAATCCATTTGTTTGTCTCTTCCCAAAGATAAAATTGCAAGTCCTCTATTATGTATTAGTGTCTGCTCTGTCATTGAATTTATGCTATAGGAGTGGTGTGGAAAAAAAGTCATACTTCTACTATGCAGTTAGTTAAGGAAGAAATGTGCTAAAATATTTAAAAATGTTTGCATGGTCAAGTTGCTAAATACTCTCTGCCTGTGATGCAAATAGAGATAGATGGAAGTTTTATCTTTGACTCTCTTCTCTTCTTTAGATCAGCAAAGCTGTCTACCTTTTATTTTGCTTTTTTTTGTTTTGTTCCAAGATTAACTAAATGTTTTAATATAACAGGTAAATGTGTAGTGTCTGGGGTGGAATTCAGCCTCTCAACTCCAAGGGCTGAATTCGGGGTACTGGTACATCTATGATGGGAAATTGAGGTGAATTAGTTTGTTCCTGCCATTAATGGAAACTGCTACAGCTAAATCCCAATTTCTTCTCTGCATATTTAAAATCTATAGAGGAAAAATAAACTTTGGTGTTTGTATAATGCCTTGTGGGTGGCTAAGGCACTCTATGATGGCACAAACTATTAAGATAATTCTTCTTTCTTCTTTACTTAAGGAATCACTGATAGATATCAGGATTCATAAAATCCTAATCAAGGATGTCTGGTCCACCCATGAATCAGCTCCTGAGCTGCCCCTCCTGGCTGGGTTTGGGGTTCAAGTGTGGTGTCCCCAGGCAGCATGATGGGCATGGGGCACCTGCACATGTGAGCAGCCAAGCCTCTAAAGACCAGAGTAATTACTGTTATAATTGAGCATAAATCTGACAGTGTTTGGACTTTGGGAATGTTTAGGTGGAGCTCAAGTGGAATGACAGCTTAAGCCTGGGTCATGATGAGATACCTGGATTTTGGTCATGTATGTTGGATCAGATTTAAGTGCCCAAGGATTCTCAGGCTCTGCATTGAAGTGCCTGATGACTTAAAACATCTAGAGTTTTGGGCATATTGCTCCAGCTTGACCCTCACAACACACATGAAAGGTCTATGATGAAAATATCTGTTTAGATTAAAGCAATATTCATGTTGTCAGAACAGTCTTAAAATCATGCTCCCAGGGTAAATCACTGCCATGATTTGTCTGAACTTGGAGGTAGGCATCCTCAGACCCCCAAGCCAGACAAAAATGCAACAAAGACCCAAAGCTGGGGGCTGGGCTACAGGATAGAAGTGGCCAGAGTCCTCATGGTTCCATTCTCTGCATGCTGCTTGGTCCAGCAGTCAGCATGCTCACAAGCATTTCTGTGCAGTCCTGTGGCATTGCCCCCTTGGTGTGAGAGTGGATCCTAGCTTGCTGCAACCACCACCAGTTCAGACCAGGCAGTATCAAGCCTGTGTTTAAAATGTCACATTCTCTTAATCCAGCTCTACATGTCTCTAACCCATACATGTATTGTGAATTGATTTTTTTTTTTTTGGAAGAAGAAAGCAGTATTAATGTCTGCAACATCTATTTATAGTAGTTGACAAGTAGTACTTTGGAGAATTTCCTTTTTTAAAATCAGCTAACAAGGGAACAAATCCTCTCAAAACTGAAACAGCTTAATGATTCTTCTACAAACATCTTGGTGGCACTACAAGTCCCCTTCTACAAACATCTTGGTGGCACTACAAGTCCCTTCTGCCCATGCTAGACTTCCTTCCTTCCTTCTCTTTCCTTCCTTTCTTCTCTTTCTTTCTTGGCATTGCAGGGAAGCACTGGTAGCAGGGAGACTTTTCCGACTGTAGTTTTGAGAGAGGATCAGTTTTCAGTCCAGCATTTGATGCCCCACTCCTGGAAGGAGAGCTGATTTTGACTTTCCCAGTCTGCAGTGTTTCCCAGCTTGAGGTATTTGTTCCTGGTGCTGCTACCTCATGTGAATTTCTCTCTGTGCTGACGTTGGGCTGTTCCACCTAAGCCATTGACTATGGGCAGCTGTTGACAGAGGCTTTTGCTTCACTTTCCCCCCAAAAATAAATTATCTGCCTGATCAACTTGCTGAAATCACTTCCCCTGCTGCCCTGGGATGTTTAGATCCAATGAAGAGCTGGGAGAAGTGAAGAGAAAAAGAGGCCAGGACAACTGTATGAGCAGGGCTGCCCCTTTCAGAGGCAGGCTGCCTTTACACAAGAGGAGCAGTGTCAAACTCTTCCCAGTGGCACTAGATTACCTCTCCTTGCAGTCTAAGAATTTAGATGGAGGGCTCTAAGTCCTTGTGCAGCCATCCTCATGGTGGTGTCCAGCCTGCAGGACTAATGGCTCAGCCGTGCCAGCCCTGGCATGTCTGGAAAGCTGTCTCTGCTGTCATTTGTGGTCGTCCAGCAGCTGCCCTGGGAGCAGCCCAGCCTTCTGGTGAGCAGTGGTGTGGCAGATAGTGGTCACTTGTAAACCCTACTGCTGCCCCAGAGTCAGCCACCAGTGGAAAAGCAAACTGTAGTCCCTGGCTCCTGGCAGACACTCCTATGGCTCTGGGGAACAGCATTCCCTCACAGTGCAGCCTGTGCCACCAGGTGTACAGATGCAATGTGAGATTTTTTGGAAGAAGAGATGCTGGTCTACTCGTGTGGTCCTCAATGCAGGTGTGAGGAAGGCAGGAGCAGCGTGTTGGTGAGGGTAGATTGCAGGGCTACTTAATTTAATAAATGCCTTGCTGAGATCCTTAGAGCAGCTTCAGATCTATAAAGCCACTTCAGTGAGTTCATATCCTGAATAAATATTATGCAGTTAGCTTCTCCCCTGTGTATTAAAGTACAACAGTGTGATGCCATGTTGACAGGGAACAACATGGGATGTAACATAGGAGGGTTAAACAGATTTCAAACAAGATCAGAATGATTACCCTATTTTTTCCAAGTTGGTTATCAAGGTATTTTTCAGATTCCTATGTCTGAAGGTAGAAAGCCTCCTGTGAAGGAGATGTACATTATTTTCTAGCCATCTTAAATGTCAAAATGAATTTTACTTTGAAGTGTTTCCTATAAAAAATAAATGCCTCTTCTCTCTGCAGAAGTATATCATATTTTAGTGCACGTTGCTCTCAGGTTTTCAATTAGAACTTTGAATCACATTCCTGATTAGTAACAAGCAATCAATCATAATTAATTAGTTAAAATGTTCAACCGTTAAAATCATTACCATTAATTAAAATAATTATCTCTATTTTGGCTGCACTTCATTGCCATTTCAGGGAAATGTGTTGCTTAACTCTACCTTTAGCACTCAGTATGGGATTGTGGTGACTAAAACACACAGGAGAGGTAGGGGCATGACTTTCAAAAAGCTGGGTTTTGTAGTGTAGTTGTTGTTAGCTTTAAGTAGATGCAAGCATATCAGTCACTTATTTTTTTAATAAAGAGATTTCTCCTTTATAATATACCTAATATCTGCAGAGATACACTGTCAGCAGAGTTCTTTTCTAAGGAATACGTTCCTTATAACTCTATACTTCATAAGTTTCTTCATAAATAAAATACAAAAAATTGATGGTTTTTTTGCAGTATCATATAGGATATGCTCATTCGTGGGTAAAGATCACTTTTTTCAAGCTGTATGCTGATGAAAGTAAACTTAGGTCAGACACTGTAGGAAAGAAAAGATTCTGCTTCTATTGGACAAATATGTTTGATTCAGGAGGGAAAGGATTAGGATACATCTAAGAAAAGGACTTAAGAATCATTGCAGTGACTACAAACTGCTTTGTCACAAGCTCCACAGATTCATGAAAGACGCTTTTATCCCCAAAGGAACAAACTGATTCTGTGTCTCAAAGAGAAAGAAATAGACAAGTTTTGGAAATAAAGTATGAACTTGTCTAGGTTCCTGGTACCTAGTTAACCTAACTTAAACGGTTTTCAATAAAGGGAATGCAAGCTATGAGGAAAGATTTTTTTTCTGAAATATGCAACCTAAGAAGCAAGATATACAGGAAGATAAAAGCCGTCAAAAAGCAAGTCTTTCAGAATTTGTAAAGGGAAAGACAAACTTTTCCAGTTAGAGTGTAGGCAGATTAAATATCAGGTATTTCCTGCTCCTAATCTCCCACCATTTCTTTACCTGTCTCTTCAATGGTTATTTGAAAAAGTGTTTTCCATTTCGAATGTTATGAAAAATGGTTGAGTAGAGAATTATTTCACTGTAGCTGCATATAAGAAATACATTTGTCACTCCAGGAATGGTGGCTCTCTAAACTACAGCATCTCTCAGTTGCAGCACTCCAGTACCCCTGGATGCCCCCTGCTCCCCAGCAGTGACTGCAGCATCATGGCCACTGGTGCGAGACCTGGGGTCCACTGCAAGGTGCATGGAGAGCTCAGAGCTCAGCAGATGAGGAAGCATCTTCTTTAAAACTACTTATCGTGGTTATAAACTGGTTGCCATGATTTCTGCTACTGCACACCACACTTAAACTTTGAGCAACCTGGGATGATTTCTTCTGCCTCAGGTACCATTGGATTTTTTGATCATCATATTAGTTCTGGAGGTCATTTAGTCCAACTGCTCCAAACAAGTGTGGTCACTGCAAGCTGTTCAGGGCTCTGTCCAGTTGTTTTTTAATTAACTCGAAGGATGGAGACTCTAGAGCCTCTCTAGGCAACTTCAGCCAGTGTTCGATTACTCTGACAGTAAAAAAATAAATTAATGGGTTTAAAAAGAATGTATTACATTTCAATCTGTGTTCATTGCTTCTTGTTCTGTCACTGAAATCTCTAAGAAGTGTCTGGCTATGCTGCTTTTACCCCCTCCCATCAGATTATTATTCTCCTCTTATTTCTCCATGCTTCAGTTGATGAAGATTTCCTGTACTTATAAAAATGGTCAGCACACACTTGGGTCACTTTGGTCTGAAATATGGCCTTAATTTCCTGGAACTGTGATTTGGATAGCTGTTCATTGAGAGACCCCTCTCTGCCCACCTGGGACCTTCTGCTGTGTAGCTATTTTTTTAATAGGCATAATATCACCTTACAGATTTGACACTCGGCTATGACAGCCACAAATCTGTCCTTTGAAAAATCTTTTTTGTATGGAAGGTGGAAGATGTCTACAGAAGACACATGAATTGGAATAAGGACACTTGAGTTCTGCTCTCTGTCACAAATTTTTTGTATGACCTGAGATGTCTCATTAACAACTGTCCAAAAGTCTGTTGGGAGTCTTTTCATTTACCTTAATGGGCTTTGAATTAGGTGCTTAACTTTCTCAGACTCACTGACCAATTTATATAAAGGAGATGGTGTTATTTGCCTATCTTGTTGGACTGTCACAAAGTGAAATACAATACGACAAAGGATTTTGGGATCACTGAGTAGAGAGTGCTATTCAAGTGCAAAGTATTCTATAAACCTTTAGAAGCAGTAATAAAAGTGCTAGCGTTTCCTTGAAAAACTATGATTTCTTTTC
Organism: Toxostoma redivivum; assembly: GCA_013397375.1. Lineage (NCBI taxonomy): Eukaryota > Metazoa > Chordata > Aves > Passeriformes > Mimidae > Toxostoma > Toxostoma redivivum. Next base: position 77,920 of record VXBI01006658.1, on the reverse strand, counting down.
ACCTTTATATTTCTAGAAAGGCTTGTCATTTCATGTTTCTCCAAGGAATACAGCATCCTCTGAAACATACAGGGTCCGGCCTAGCATCATATCTCAGTGGCCTATGCCAGAGGACAGGGTGAAGGAAGGGACTGCTTTCTCTGTGCTGTATTTAAAATTTTGTGAATTTAAACTTGTAGACTAGTGTAAACTACTGTAGCAGGGGAGCCTCATCATGTGCTATGGGAACATGCTGTGATGTTACAAAGGGAATAGAGAGAAATGCCATACTTATTCTGTGTTATTTTGCAGGAGTGATCAAACCAATAGGAGCTTCTGAATATTTGTGGAATTTAGCAGGTGCAAAAATTTCAGCTCATTAGAGAAAAGAATTTGAGTAGTCTATTTGTATCTGCTAGATATGATATAGAAAACCAAAAGCATTAACATATCATTGTAAATGAAGTTGTAAATGCAACGGATTTCATGTGCATGCTTTTGCCTTTCTTTTTTCTTTGTGTGTTTGCAAAAAGATAACTTGGTTTAAAAAATTATAAACATCTTTTGTGCATTTGCTGCTGATTCTGCCTGCAGCTAAATGTGATTATAAAATTAACTCATATATTTTTGTGCTTATTCTCTCTGGCCAAATGTACCTCCTCCATGTTGACATAAGTTTTAAATACCAACAAAATGCTATTCAAAATTCAGATATTTACTCTTATTTCTAGAATAGGCAAATTTTAAGTAAAGCTCTACTCCATGTTAAGTTCAGCCATTGCCTCATTGTTTCCATTTGGTTTGACTTCCTGAAACAATGATTCCAGGCTTCAGATGAGAAAAGAAAGGCCAAGAAGATTATGTCAGCTTCTTGTAGTGAAGCACTCATCAATACCTGCTTCCAGTCCAGAGCAGGTTTTAAACTTGCATCAGAGTCCAGAACATCAGACTTTCGTGCTCTGTTTTGGCTCTGTAAGACCTTAATAATTTAAAGAAAAGTGGCAAAACTAAAACCCTCATTAGGTATTGCTTCTGTAAAAAGGAGGAAAAAAAGATTGATTCACTATAACTTATAGTGAAATAACTCTCTCTAAATCTTCATGATTCTTAATATCTTCCTTAAGTTCATTGCTATGTTCTCCTGCTGGCCTGTGTGCTTCAGTATCTTAAATGCTAGCATTATAAATTATGTCATAGCCAAAAAAGCATTATTTGTTTAAATCCTGTTTGAAGGACCTGATATGTTGGCAGTAATAAAGAAAGCTACTTGAAGAATGTAAGAACTTGCTAATCAGATTGTTAATTGAGTACATGAGCTTCACATAATAGAAAGGCAAACTGAGAAGGTGACAACGATAACCAGACTTCATCTGTTGAGTTGGAATTAACGATGAACAAAATCAAGATCCCTTTGTGGTTGATTCTTGTACAGCTGCAGCCAAATATAAAAGACCCATCAAAGAAATCAACTCATTAGTAATTCTGTACAACTTCAAATAGAAATTCTTAACCCCTCATCAGCCTTTCTCTGACAACCCCTTAAAAGCTGTGTTAAAAAAAGCCAAAAAAAGCCATTATTTGCTTCATCAACTCAGAGAAATGGCCTGCAGGAACACAGCATAAACTGAAGCTTTTAAAAAGAGATCTATCTATAGGTAGAACAGTCAAAGCACAAATATATTGTGACATGCAAAATCTCCCCCAGTCACCCATGTCACACAGTGTCAATAGCCTGTCTGCTTCATAAAAAAACGAACCCCAGATTTAAATAATTTTAATATTGTAACAAAAACTGACAAAAACCAGTGAAATCAGGAATAAAGCTGCCACTGTGTCCTTATTGCACTGTCATTTTGTCTATACCTCTCTTCACTGGGGGAAGTTGCCAAATCAAGGGTGAATTCAAGATTGTGTCTCTACAATGTTGGAAAATGATGTGTTTTCAGGGCAAGCCTTCGTAAGACTTGAACTGTCCGTTCTATTGTCTCACTGCCACTGCAACACTTAATTTATCTCAGGGGTGTACTCTGATAAAGAATTGCAGGCCTAGACATTTAGTTTGTATTTTTAAAGTTTGATTTTATAAGATGATATGCAATCCAGAAAAGGTATTTTATTACACTGACAAAAGTGCCTATTAAAGCTCTTAAAACTTCTATCTTGTAGACTTTTAAAGAATCTAAAAAATGATGGAGTTTGTGAGTGAGAGATTAGCTCTGAGGAAGCCTCTTTTTTGGATAGTCTCATGTGAATTATGTATGATTATACAGATATATTAACAGAAGTTTGTTAATTGAATGTCTATTATATATATTTTAAGATTCTGTAATTTAAGTTTTGTGTATTTTAAGTTTTGCTGCAGTAGGGCACATAGCATCTTGGAAATAATAGTAATTGTATAACATTTAATGGTAGATAAATATCCCAAGGATGCTATTTTGATCAGCAGTGAACTGTGAATTAAATAGTATACAGAAATTTTAAAATACTTTTCTCACTTTTCACTTTTTAAAATACTTTTTCCACTGTTGCAATTTGCCTTCCGAGCAGGTATTTTGCTGTAGGCACTAGCACAGGTTTGTAAATGAGTTTAAAAGTTCAGAAATCTCTTGGCTAAAATCTGCAGCAGTGGGAAGATCTTTGTAAGAGAATGATATCGATGCTTATTCTGCAAGTAGCTGTGGCTTTTATCAATGTGTCTGCTGAATGGAGTGGACAAATGGACTTCTTGTTGGCATGCCTGAAATTTTTGAAATAAACTGTTTCTGGTTTATCTTTGAGGACCAGCCTTGAGACTGAAGTCTGAGGAACTCTTGATCTTTGTGAAGTCTCTCTGAGCTGTTTCCTGGCGCTCTCTTGGAGAGCTCCTGGGGAGCTGAATGTGATGTTTTCGTCTGGAGGCCTTGTTCTACCATCCGACTAGCCCTGGCTCCTTGGCAAACAAAAAGGAGAAGTGGCAACACTGAGAGACAAGTGGAAAATAATTCAAATGGAAGGAAAATAGGTGGGTGGGTGGGT